>UESW01004250.1:510116-607161 GCA_900491605.1 Calamus simplicifolius
CGATGAGTTTTGCATTTGATGAATTATTTGATGCTTTTAATGAACTTGTCGGCGATTTCAAGGTTTTGAAAAAGAAATACAAGCTTTTGAAAAATGAAAATTCAACTTTCATTAAAGAAAAGGAAGATCTTAATAATGAAGTTAAAAAACTTAAATCTGAAAATGAAATTTTGGTAAAAGAAAAAGAATTAATTTCAATGAAAATGATAAACTAAGGAAAGAGGTTGAAAAATATAAGAACATAGTTGATAAGTTTACCTTAAGCTCAACTAAATTAACATGTTATTAAATAGTCAAAAAGCAGTTTTTGACAAAGCCGGATTAGGGTATAACACTTTTAGAAAACAAAAATCACTGAAAAATATTTTTGTGCGTGCTGGCCAAAGTAATTTTACATGCTTTAAATGTAATCAAAAAGGACATAAATCTTATGAATGTAAAATTCTAAAACCTAATAAAAACTTAAATATTAAAGGAAAGAAAATATGGGTTCCAAAAGGAACAGTTTTTATTGCTACTAACCATGAAGGACCCAAGAAAGCTTGGGTACCTAAACATAAGACTTGATTATTTTTGCAGGAGTGTCTTGCGGCCAAAAGATCAAAGAGAAAGTGGTATCTTGATAGTGGCTGCTCAAGGCACATGACGGGTGACAAAGATCAATTCATCACCCTTGAAAGCAAAAGAGGAGGAGTAGTTACATTTGGGGACAATGGCAAAGGCCAAATCTTGGGCTTGGTAACATTCAAATAACTCCCTCCACATATATTGAAAATGTCTTATATGTTGATGGTTTGAAACATAATTTAATTAGCATTAGTCAATTATGTGACAAAGGTTTTAAAGTATCATTTGAATCTTCTATATGCACAGTTGCTAATCCCATTGATAATAGCATTGTTTTTATTGGAAATAGAAATGGCAATGTATACTTGATTGACTTAGACAATTTGTCTACTAATAATCATTGCTTAGTTGCTAATAATGCTAATATGAATGAGATTGGTTGGTTGTGGCATCGAAGATTAGGTCACGCAAGCACACACCTGATTTCAAAACTAATTAGAATGGATTTAGTAAAAGGACTACCTAAAATAGATTTTGAAAATAACAAAATATGTGATGCATGTCAGTTTGGAAAACAAACGAGAAGTTCTTTTAAATCTAAAAATGTTGTTTCAACTTCTAGGCCATTAGAGCTACTTCACATGGACCTTTTTGGACCAACTAGAACCACAAGTCTAGGAGGAAAGAAATATGGTCTTGTGATAGTAGATGATTACTCTAGATTCACTTGGGTAATGTTTTTAGCTCACAAAGATGAGACTTTCTCGATATTCCTGAAATTCTTCAAGAAAGTAACAAATGAGAAAAACACTACCATAGTGTCTCTAAGAAGTGATCATGGAACTGAATTTGAAAATCACTTATTTGAAAGTTTTTGCAATGAAAATGGTATTAATCATAATTTTTCTGCACCAAGAACCCCTCAACAAAATGGAGTAGTTGAAAGAAAAATAGAACTCTAGAAGACATGGCCCGTACCATGCTATGTGAAAGTAAACTCCCGAAATACTTTTGGGCGGAAGCTATTAACACAGCATGTTACATCCTAAATAGAGCATTAATAAGACCTATTTTAAAGAAAACACCTTATGAATTATGGCATGATAGAAAACCCAACATTAAATATTTTCATGCATTTGGTTGTAAATGTTTTATTCATAATAATGGTAAAAATAACTTAGGTAAATTTGATGCAAAATCTGATGAAGGAATATTCTTAGGTTATTCAACAACTAGTAAAGCATATAGAGTGTTCAATAAAGGAAGTTTAATTGTTGAAGAATCTATTCATGTAGTTTTTGATGAATCTTTAGCATCAAGTTCCAAAAGGATTGATGATGAGGAAGATACAAACATTCTCGAAAACAATCTTGAAAAACTTAATATTGATGTATCTTCAGATCATGAACAAGAAGCTAAAGATAATGATTCGCCTAATGCTGATGTTATTAATACTAATCATAATGATGTAGATCTACCAAGAGATTGGAGATACGCTTATAGTCATCCCAAGGAATTGATTATAGGTGATCCATCTCAAGGAATAAGAACTAATCATCTATGAGAAATATTAGTAATCACCTTGCATTTTTCTCAAATTGAACCTAAAACCATTGAAGAAGCTGAAAAAGATAATAATTGGATGTTAGCTATGCAAGAAGAATTAAACCAATTCACTAGAAATAATGTATGGACATTAGTGGAAAGACCTAAAGATCATTCTGTTATAGGATCAAAATGGGTTTTTAGAAATAAACTAGATGAAAATGGCATAGTAATTAGAAACAAAGCTAGATTAGTTGCAAAAGGATATAATCAAGAAGAAGGTATTGATTTTGATGAAACCTTTGCACCTGTAGCTAGATTAGAAGCCATTAGGCTATTACTTGCATTTGCATGTCACATGAACTTTAATTTATTTCAAATGGATGTCAAAAGTGCATTTTTAAATGGATTAATAAATGAAGAAGTATTTGTTGAACAACCACCGGGATTTGAAGATCATGAATTTCCAAATCACGTTTTTAAATTGCACAAAGCTTTATATGGTTTGAAACAAGCACCTAGAGCTTGGTATGATAGACTAAGTAAATTTTTGATTGAAAATGATTTTACAAGAGGAAATGTTGATAAAACATTGTTTTTGAAAAGAAAAGATAAAGATTTACTTGTAGTTCAAATTTATGTTGATGACATTGTATTTGGTGCTACTAACAATCTTCTATGTCAAGAGTTTGCTAAGTTAATGCAGGGAGAATTTGAAATGAGCATGATGGGAGAACTCAATTTCTTCCTTGGACTCCAAATCAAACAAAGCAAAGAGGGAATCTTTATCAACCAAACAAAGTACACAAGAGAAATTCTAAAGAAGTTTGGTATGGAATCAATCAAACCCCTCGGAACACCAATGAGTCCTTCATGCAAGCTGGACAAAGATGAAGAAGGTAAGAAGGTTGATCAAAAATATTATCGAGGTATAATCGGATCCCTACTTTACTTAACTGCAAGTAGACCAGACATAATGTTTGCTGTTTGCTTATGTGCTAGATTTCAGTCTGAACCTAAAGAATCACATTTAATTGCTGTTAAAAGAATTCTTAGATACCTTAGTGGAACAAAAAATGTAGGTTTATGGTATTCTAGAGACTCAACATTAAATCTGATTGCTTATTCTGATTCTGATTATGCTGGATGTAAGTTAGATAGAAAAAGCACAAGTGGTGCATGCCAATTTTTAGGAAGTAACTTAATCTCATGGTTTAGCAAAAAGCAAAATTCGGTTGCATTATCTACTGCTGAAGCAGAATATGTTGCAGCTGGAAGTTGCTGTGCTCAAATCCTATGGATTAAGAGACAACTTGAAGACTATGGTATCACACTTGATAAGACACCTATAAGATGTGATAATACAAGTGCAATCAATCTAACTAAAAATCCAATTCAACACTCAAGAACAAAGCATATTGAAATTAGATATCACTTTATAAGAGAACATGTTGCCAATAATGAAATTTGTCTTGATTATGTGAATACTGAAGAACAACTGGCAGATATATTTACAAAACCCTTAAGTGAAGAGAGATTTTGTTATCTTAGAGGAGAATTAGGAGTTTGTGATCCTTTGGAATAATTTTCTGAAACTCTTAAGAACAACTATCTAGATTTCATCAATTTCTTGAAAAATCTCGATATTCAATAAGGAAATCTATCTAGATCTTGATTCATTGTTTCCCCAATTGCTAAGGAACATTTATCTAGAGTTTGATGATTAATTTGAATAGTTTCAGATCCTTGAAACTTGATTTTTTATCTCTGAAACTGTTAGAGTCGACTCTAACAGTTTGTGGAGTCGACACCTTAGTTTTTGATGTTCTGTCTAAGCAATTAGAGCCGACTCCGGCTTCTGTAGAGCCGACTCTAATTCGAGCGCTGACAGACTTTCTGGTTCGGAGCCGACACCCAGTTTTCGGGAGTCGACTCTAGGTCGAACTAGGTCAAAAATAAAAAGGCGGAGTCGACCCCAAATCATTTTATCCGTCTCCCAAAACCCCTCCAAGGAGTTCCAAAGCCTTTCCAACCTCCCCAATCTTCTCAAAACCTTTGATTACACATTCCAATCAACTCAATGGCACCCAAGAGGCGCGGTTTCGTCGGAGGAGCGTCCGTTCCCACGAGGCGACGCACAATTCGGAGGCAACCCTCGCCATCCTCCTCTTCGGCCACTCAAGAAGATTCCCCTCCTTCACCCTCTTCACCCAAAGTAGATCAACTAGCCGGTAAGACTATCACAACTGGAAGGAAGGTCAACTTTGATTTCTTTGAGTCGGAGGGCTTCTCAATAGGAAGATGTTTAAAAGAAATGGGGTGGAAAAAGATTTGTTCATTAGATATCCCCACTTATCCTGCCTAGTGAGAGATTTTACAATGATTTGAGTAGAGGAGAAGGCGGTTTAGTCAGTATTGTAAGAGGAACTAGAGTTGTAATAACTGCTGAAATCCTTGGAAATCTGTTGGAAATGCCCACAATTGGTATTATGGAATATCAGCATGATGATAGAAGTGGTGCATTGTCAAGAATGTTAGGGAGGGATGTAACCGAGTTTGAGGAAATTCTTGCTAATCAATTAAATCTGGAGCTCAGGTTACTACACAACATATGTGGAAGAATTTTATTCCCCAAAATTGGTAGATTTGAGTACGTCTCGGAGCGAGACATTCTTTTGATGGATTGTATTATAACTGGAAGGCCAGTCAACCTAGCTGGCATGATGATTGGTTATATGGCAGAGGCTGCTACAAAGAAAAGATCTACACTGCCATATGGTATGGTTCTGACATTGATCTTTAGAAGCCAAGGTGTGCTAATTATGGATAATGAACCCCTAAGGAAATTAAGGCACACTGACTATTATAGTATTTCTACTATTCATCGGATGGGCTTCAAGAAGTTAAATGGTATCTGGATGAAAGGAGGACGAGAAGAAAGAGCTGAGAGAGATAGAACTGAAGAGGCCAGAGTAGAAGATATCCCTGGACCATCCACTGCGGGACCATCAGTCCCTGATCCATTTATTGCGGGACCATCTACAGCTGGACCTTCAGAAGCTGGACCGAGCACAGTTCCCTCTCCTCCACATCTGTCTGTTACTGCTTCTGGGAGATTCTCTGATGAGCAGATTGGTCAGTTGAGAGCCTTGCTTGCTGAATATGACAGTCAGAGATCTCATGAGATTAATCAATTAAAAGAAGACTTCAATCAGCTAAAAGAAGAACTTAACTTGAGACTTGACATGATTTCCTTTTCCATAAGCAATTCTGTTGAATCCTTTGGTGCTGAACTTCACAAAATCTTTGAAAGGATGGAAGGCATTGCTGATGGCTCGGGATCTTATGTTCATGCAACTGGTCAACTGAAGAAGGACATTGACCTTGCAGTCTCACAGATTGAAGCTTGTCTTGAAAATTTTAAGAAATCTCAAAAAGATGATGTAATGGAAATCATAGGTCACTTGAAGAAAATTGTATTCAAACATATCTGACTTTGATTTTGATTTTGATACTCTTTTGTATCTTAGGTTCTCCAGGTTTACTTTATCTTGATAGTTTGTATTTAGGAATTTTTAGTATCTAATGTATCTCACTTTGGAATGTACTTGAATCAACTTATGTAATGTTTCTTACTTATGTAATGCAATTACACATTTTCAAATCTATCTATGATTGACTGCTTGAATCCCTATGTCTTATTGAACCAACAATTTTTCTCTAATAACTTTCTTTATCTAATACTCTCCTTATTGCTGATAACAAAAAAGGGGGAGAGATGGTTGAATATGCAAAAAAAAAGACTTGAAATTTTAATGAGAGATGGTTGAATATGCAAAAAAAAAGAAAGAAAGGGGAGAAATGATTGTTTATGCAAAAAGAAAGAGACTTGAAATTTTAATCAGTTCAATTAAAATTTGATTTTATATATAGGGGGAGCTATTCAATGCAGGGGGAGCTTAACAACAAGCTTAATTGCAATTTTCTGTACATTTAGTTTAAATGTTCATAATTGATGGCTTATATAGAACTCATGCATAATTTTAAAAGTTCACTTTGAATATTGGCATCAAATCCTTCATTAAAAATGTTTTAAGCTTTAAAATGACTATAATCTTTAGTTCGAATGAATTTTTTGAATGCATATACTCAAAGTTTTTGTTATCATCAAAAAGGGGGAGATTGTTGACCCAATTGATGATTTTGATGATTAACAAAACTATTTGAGTATAACAATTGAAGGCTCTAATGATTTTGATTAAGTTTTTCAGATTATAAGTCGATTGAATGATCAAAATCAGGAGTTAAATCTTGTTCTGGATCGAATCTAATGTCTAGGTAAGATTGCAGACATTAGAGTCGACTCCGAGAATCACAGAGCCGACTCCAGTATCTGGCACGGAAGTTAGAGTCGACTCCGAGACTGTTAGAGTCGACTCCAATAGAAAAGACAGAACGTTGATTTTTCTGGCCCCGACTTAGAGTCGACTCCGGGTCTGTTAGAGTCGACTCTAGAAAAGTTTCTTGTCGACCCCAGAAAAGTCAGAGATGACTCCAGAATTAACGGATTAAAGTGTTTCGAGTTAGAGCCGACTCCAGAAAAGTTAGAGTCGACTCCAACCCACCTAGAACGAAAAATCAAATTGCCAGATCAGCTCTAACGGTAATATTTTTATTTTACTTTATTTCTAACGGATATATTTTGTTGCAAGGTACACTCCAACGGATAGTTTTCTTCCAAAAATGGTTTGAAAGAAATCTATAAAAAGGGAAGACTATCATTCAAAAACAAGAACGAAAAGGAAACGGAAAACAAAGAAGAAAAACGGAAATAGAGAAATCCCAATTCAAAAATCCGAAAAAGAGAGAGCCTGAATCTCAAGAGAAAACCTTCTAGCTCAAATCCACTCCACTCCAAAAAGCTCAAGAGGAATCCAAGGCATTCAAATCAAAGTTTTGGTGGATTTCCCAAATGGAGAAAGAGGATCAGTTTCTTGCTTTTCAATCCTTCTCAACTGCTTCAACTGTGAAGAATCGGAGCTGAGGCTTGATTCAATCTAGCAAGGAGAAGAAGAAAAGATGAAAAGAAGAAAAGCTCAAAAGCCAACCAACTACAAATTAGGCTTTTCTAAACCTTGTTCATTTATTTGATTATTTGCTCATTGAGGAGCTGTGTACTTGAAAAACAATATTTCTTTTGTTTGTGTCTAGTTCAATATGGGGGATTGAACTAGTGGAGGTAGTCTTACCTCGGTACAAGCTTGGTATAGCTTGTGTTAGGGTTTTTGTGCTGGTGAGCCCGGAAAACCGGCTGGGTTCGTTGTGATCCCGGGAAAATAACAAGTTTGAGTTGTGAGCTTGTAAAACAACTCGACTGTAATCAAGGAAGATTATAGTGTGGACCCAAGTGAATCTTGGGAGTGGACGTAGGTGTTGGATACACCGAACCACTATAAAATCTTTTTGTTTGCCGTGTCTCCTTTATCTCTATCTCTATCTCTATATTATTGATTGTATTTTATTTTTGCATCTGCATTCACTTTCACTCACACTAAGCAAACAAATATTTCAAAAGGTTTAAATTTTTAAAGAACCCAATTCATCCCCCCTCTTGGGTTGTCATCTGGGCCAATAGGCGCATTTCAAGTTGCGACATTCATCGGTGTCATAGTCATAGTCTCTATGGAAACGGCAATAGCGACTCCGATCGTGGGCAGTGCCAACTTTCAGAGGAGGGGGGCACCGGAGATAAGACTCGCCTTCAATCTCCATGAGAATATGAGATCTCGGGATGAGGAGAGGGGTGTAGCTCCCTTCTTCAGTAGGCGGGTTCTGGCGCTAACTATTCGGACGACGCGGGGGTTCAGGCTTCTTGGGGGGAAGTCTGCTTGGCACCTCCCGGAACGGCTTCTTGCCAGCCGCTCGATCAGCATCCCTTCGGGTATGATCAGCCTCATCATCACGTATGTACTTATGTGCCCGATCCAGAAGCTCAGCATAGGAGCTAGGAGGCCTCTTGTCCAAGGAATAGGTGAAGCAAGAGGGACAAAGCCCCTACTTTAAGGCTAGGGTGGCCATAGCATCATCTAGATGGTATACCTCCAGCGTCGAAGCCTTAAACCGAGCTATGAAATCTTTCAAGAGCTCGTCCTCCTTTTGCTGGACAGAGAAGAGGCTGTCAGCTACTCGAGGGATTTTGCGACAGGCATTGAATTATGCCGAGAAGGCCTTTTCCAGCTGCTAAAAAGAGTCGATGCTACGCAGGAGCAACCTGGAATACCAGGCACGGGCGGCCTTCCGAAGAGTGGCGGAGAAGGTGATACATAATAAGGCGTCCGTGGCCCCTTGGACCTGCCTAAGAGACTTATAACTCTCCAAATGGTCCAACGGGTCAGTAGTACCATCATATGGGTCTAGTTGAAGAAGACGAAACCAATGGGGTATGCGCTCCTTCATGATCCAACAAGTGAGAGGGGGGTGGGAATCATATTCCATCCCTGAATGATCATGTAGCTTTGACTAAGCTCCTCCAGACACTGATTCTGCTCTTCCAGACATCTTTCCATCCGATCATTGATATCCTCCTTTGTAGATTCAGATGAGGAGGAAGTTGGATATTGAGGTTGGTGATGATATGAACTTTGGGGCTCCTTCCCTCTTCGGTGCTCATAACCACCAGAGCGGAGAGCAGAAGACCTCGACCTCTTGAGGATCTCTTGGCGATGGTGCCCGGAAGGGATTTGATGGTGGGAATGTTCCTTCTGAGAGGACTTTCTATGTGCAACTAATTGGGGCAGCAGTCTGTGGTGGTGCAGGAGATCTGGCTTGCCGATGGGCAGCTGCAGGTTGTTGTTCTTGCAACTCACGGACCACCCCAATGAGGGCTTGAACCTGCTAAGTAAGGTGAGCCAACTGTTCGTGCGGAGCGGCCGATATTATAGGTGGTGAGGAAATATGAGAGCTAGTTTCTAATAGATCAGCCCGAGAGGGATGCCCCCTAGGGGAATCAGAAGAGGCTTCCTGAACATATGTTGGCTCCATCAAATCTTCCAGAGAAGATCTTCTAGAGAAGGGCTAAAGGAAAGCAAGCTTCTTGACACTACACCTTCCCCTTCCTGGCGCGCCAATCTATTGATGCCCGGTCACTTTGAGCTGATGTCCTTGAACGACAGTTGCCAGGATCCTTCATCTTTGTGATCCTGCAACAAGTCCCGTGACTGGGGATTCAAGTTGGGGACCCTCCAATGCTCAAGTTAGTAACCAGGAACATAGCAGTAGTCTTTTGAATAAGAAGTGTGTGTGCGTAAGAAGTGAGTTGTTTTTTTGCTTAGAATAATCCCCCTTTATGTTTGCTCTTACCACCCTTTTATCGGTATTTCCCTTTGCTCTCCCTCGAATATCCTGATGTGTCAGCATTTTTATAGATAGAATGTTAGAGCTGGTTGGATTGGATCCGCCTCCATCGCTCTGACACCATCAGTGTTTTTCCAAGAATAATCGGCTTTTAAAGCTCATTTATCTAGAGCCATTAAATTATGCTAATGACTTTTTGGGTCTTAGTGGCTTTTCTGACTCGAAGTGATTGATACTTTATGGTAGGTAATCGCCTTTTGATGCTTATTTAGCCAGAGTAATTAAATTTTACTAATGACTTTTTAGGCCTTGGTGGCTTTTCTGACTCGAAGTGATTGATACTTTATGGCAGGTAATCTCCTTTTAATGCTTATTTAGCCAGAGTCATTAAATTTTGCTAATGACTTTTTGGGCCTTGGTGGCTTTTCTGACTCGAAGTGATTAATACTTTATGGCAGATAATCACCTTTTGATGCTTATTTAGCCAGAGTCATTAAATTCTGCTAATAACTTTTTGGGCAGAGACCTTTTGAAAAGGATGCCCGAAATGATGTCCTCTATCTTGTCAAACCTGTGAGGTTCTGGAAGAAGACTCGTGCCTAGGATCGGCCCTGGGGCCGCTTAGGGACCAAGTACCTCGGGGCTGCCTAGGACTAGACCTAGGGCTGTCTAGGGGCCAAGTACCTCGGGGCCGCCTAGGACTGGCCCTAGGTCCGTCTAGGGACCAAGTATTATCAGGGCTGCCTAGGACGGGCCCTAAGGCAGTCTAGGGGCCAAGTATTTCGAAGCCGCCTAGGACTGGCCATAGGGCCATCTAGGGGCCAAGTACCTCCGGGCCGCCTAGCCCTAGGGCCGTTTAGGGCCAAGTACCTCGGGGCTGCCTAGGACTGGCCCTAGGGATATCTAGGGGCCAAGTACCTCGAGACCGCCTAGGACTGGCCCTAGGGCCGTCTAGGGGCTAAGTATTGTCGGGGCCACCTAGGACGAGCCCTAGGGCCGTCTAGGGGCCAAGTATTTTGGGGACGCCCAAGACTGACCCTGGGGTCGTCTAGGGGCCAAGTACCTCAGGGCTGCCTAGGACTGGCCATAGGGCCGTCTAGGGGCCAAGTATTGTCAGGGCCGCCTAGGACTGGCCCTAGGGTCGTCGTCTAGGGGCCAAGTACCTCGGGGCCGCCTAGGACTGGCCCTAGGGCCATCTAGGGGCCAAGTATTGCAAGGGCTGCCTAGGACTAGCCCTAGGGCCATCTAGGGGCCAAGTATTGTCAGGGCCGCCTAGGATGGGCCCTAGGGCCGTCTAGGGGGCAAATATTTCGGGGCCGCCTAGGTGGCCCTAGGGCCATCTAGGGGCCAAGTATTTCGGGGCCGCCTAGTTGGCCATAGGGCCATCTAGGGGCCAAGTACCTCGGGGCCGCCTAGGACTGGCCCTAGGGCCGTCTAGGGGCCAAGTACCTCGGGACCGCCTAGGACTGGCCCTAGGCCCATCTAGGGGCCAAGTATTGTCAGAGCCACCTAGGACGGGCCCTAGGGCCGTCTAGGGGCCAAGTATTTTGGGGCTGCCTAGGACTGGCCCTAGGGCCGTCTAGGGGCCAAGTATCTCGGGGCCGCCTAGGATTAGCCCTAGGGCCGTCTAGGGGCCAAGCATTATCAGGGCCGCCTAGGACTGGCCCTAGGGCCGTCTATGGGCGAAGTATCTCGGGGCCGCCTAGGATTGGCCCTAGGGCCGTCTACGGGCCAAGTATTGCAGGGCCGTCTACGGGCCAAGTATTGCAGGGCCGCCTAGGACGGGTCCTAGGGCCGTCTAGGGGCCAAGTATTTCGGGGCCGCCTAGGACTGGCCCTAGGGCCGTTTATGGGCCAAGTACCTCGGAGCCGCCTAGGACTGGCCCTAGGGTCGTTTAGGGGCCAAATATTGTCAGGGCCGCTTACGACTAGCAATAGGGCCATCTAGGGGCCTAGTATTGTCAGGGCCGCCTAAGACTGGTCCTAGGGCCGTTTAGGGGCCAAGTACCTCGAGGTCGTCTAGGACTGGCCCTAGGTTCGTTTAGGGGCCAAGTACCTAGGGGCCAATTACCTCGGGGCCGCCTAGGACTGGCCCTAGGGCCGTCTAGGAGACAAGTATTATCGAGGCCATTTAGGACTGGTCGCAGGGCCGTTGAGGGGCCAAGTATTATCTTTATCACGTGGCTTTTTATTAGCCACATCATTGGGTGATGGACAATTTATTGGCATGGAAATGGTTGTGTGAGCCTTTTTCACTTGATGGGGGAAGTCGATGCATTTAAAGAAGGCATTGACTAGTATAGATATTGTTCACACCCAAAGAGCGAGCAACCCTTGGTTTGTGAACGCTAGTCATCTTAATAAAAAGTGATTAAATTACTAGATAACAACTATATTGAAATCAATGAATGCTAGCCATCTCACAGAGATATACGATAAGATATATTTTCACTTCCTTATCTCTTCTTCCATGTTTTTCCGTCCAAATCGTCACTTCTTAGTCCAACAATAAGGTATTTGATAACATTAAGTTATGACATTAAATTATGGCTATACAAGCTCAGACGCTAATGGTCTAAGCAAAGGCCTCATGGTCATGTCCAGATCTTTAGGATATATATATATATATATATTGATGGGCCCACAATAACACCGGAATCCTAGACGGCCCCGGCAGCGGCTGCTCATCTTCAACGGCCGAGTCATCCTTAATGGCCTCGGTGCACAGCGGCCTTGGTTCCCAATCCAGCGGCATGTGGCGGCGACTGGTTCCAGATCCGGTTCTGCCAAGGTTCCGTCCAGGTTGCCTCCGACTCCAACTCCAACTCCAGGCTTCCGAAGTCGGCTGTCTGCTCCACAGAATCTTAGGCAGCCTCTGGCGTGAAGCAACAACTGGTTTCATGCCTTAATGAAAGGATCATTTTAGCATTAAGTGGCTCGGCTTGCAGCCGAAAGAGTTGGTCATACGCGATGCCTTGGGAGATGACGGGGGGTGATGAGGACACCACCCAATCAATAGATCTCTGGGGCTTCAACCCTTCATCCGCAGAAGAGAGGTGGAAGCGGTTGGAACCATCAACACCTCACAAAGGCCCTCTGGCTTTCGAAAAGGCGTCGCCTGGCCTGATCAAGAGACGGACTCGCCGGCACCCTTCGAGACAATGTCCAGCCTTATGCAGCAAGATCTATGGCTCTGTCTCGGCTACGTTCCGATCTATGTCCCAAGTCTAGGTGGAATCTCTCCAAAGCGGCCTTGTTCAGATGCATTACGTGCATGAGGTTGCACCTCATGCACGTAATGGAACTTCAGCAAAATAGAGAAAGACCGTAAAAACTAAAGGGCCCTTACCTTGAATCCATATGGAGGTTACCTTGAATCCATATGGAGGTTACCTAATCCAAGCCCTTAACTTGAATATATATAGAGGTAACCTAATCCAAGCCCTTACCTTAAATCCATATGAAGGTTACCTAACACAAGCAAAGGATCCTGATATTAACTCCCAGCAACGGCTTCTCCCAGCCATCTGGTTTCCTCTAGACTCTTAGCTTCCATCTCTTCCCAGTCGTTCATCAACGGCCTCTCCCAGCCAACACAAGCAGAGGATCTTGATATTAACTCCTAGCGACGGCTTCTCCCAGCCATCTGATTTCCTCTGGACTCTCGATTTCCTTCTCTCTCCAACCGTTCATCAACGGCCTCTCCCAGCCATCTGGTTTCCTCTGGACTCTCGGCTTCCATCTCTTCCCAGCCATTCAACAACGGCCTCTCACAGCCAACACAAGCGGAGGATCCTGATATTAACTCCCAGCGACGGCTTCTCCTAGCCATCTGGTTTCCTTTGGACTCTCGGCTTCCATCTCTTCCCAGCCGTTCATCAACGGCCTCTCCCAGCCATCTAGTTTCCCTCAACGGCCACAGCGGCTGTTTCCTCCACAACGGCCACAGCAACCTCCGGATTCTACAATGGCCACAACGGTCGTTTCCTCCACAACGGCCACAGCGACCTCCGGATTCTACAACGGTCATAGTAGTCCACTGCGGCCTCCAGATTTCATGGCGGCCCCCTCCTCCACAGCAGCCACCTGTCTCCCTCGACGGCTCCCGTCTCCCATGACGGACCCTGGCATCCTCCTCGGTGGCCCCTAGACTCCTCCACAGCAGTCGTGTCCTCCACAACGGCCACAGCGGCCTCCGGATCCTACAACAGCCACAGTAGCCTCTAGCGGCCTCTGGATCCCACAACGGCTACAGTAGCCTCCAATGGCCTCCGGATCCCACAATGGCTACAATAGCCTCCAACGGCCACGGCGACCTCCAGACCTCACAGTGGCCTCTCTCTCTCTAGGCGGCCCCTCACAGCGGCCTCTCTCTCTAGGCGGCCCTTGAGACCCCACGACGGCCCGAGACCTCACAGCAGCCTCTCTCTCTATACGGCCCCAGAGATCCCACAGCGGCCCGAGACCTCACAACGGTCTCTCTCTCTAGGCAGCCCTCGAGATCCCACGGCAGACCTCACAGCGGCCCCCTCACAGCGGCCTCTCTCTCTAGGTGGCCCCCGAGATCTCATGACGGCCTGAGACCTCACAGCGGCCCTTTCACAGCGGCCTCTCTCTCTCTAGGTGGCCCCTCACAGCGGCCTCTCTCTCTAGGCGGCCCTCGAAATCCCACGGCGGCCCGAGACCTCACAGCGGCTCCCTCACAGTGGCCTCTCTCTCTAGACGGCCCCTGAGATCTCACGATGGCCCAAGATCTCACAGCGGCCTCTCTCTCTCTCTAGGCGGCCCCTTACAGCGGCCCCCTCCTCCACGATGGCTCCCAAGTCCACGGCGGCCTCCTCCGTCCATCATAGGCAGCACCCAGGCAGCTTCCTCCACGATGGCACCCAGCAGTGGCTGCTCATCTTCAACTGCCGAGTCATCCTTAACGGCCTCAATGCACAGCGGCCTTGGCTCCCGATCCAGCGGCATGTGGCGGCGACTGATTCTAGATCCGGTTCTGCCAAGGTTCTGTCCAGGTGGCCTCCAACTCTAATTCCAACTCTAATTCCAACTCCAGGCTTTCGAAGTCGGCTGTCTGCTCCACGGACGGCCCCAGTCATAGCTATTCCAGCCTCTTCCCCTCTTGATCCCAGCTCAACCCGGGTTCTATTCCAGCCGTCTCCGTGCCTCCCACGCTCTCCTCTCCTCTCCTCTCCTCTCCGACCCACTTCCCAACTTCCCTTCTTTCAGCGCCAAAGCCAACCAACCCCGTCTTTGAGAACCTTGTCCTGTCCTTGGCTCCTTCCTCCGCTCCTTCGAAGAGAGACTCAGGAGAGGAGGGTGAGGTGGGTTTAATGTACGGAAAAGCAACAAATGTCCGTTGAGGACCTGGCACCTAAGTGAAGGTGTCCACTATGTGGACCCTCCCCTTCCTTTTTATTGGTCCCCTTTGAGAACCTGGCTGGCACCCGCATGAAATTGGAAATCGGGTCGAGGCAAGGAAGGGACATTGTCGGCCCACATGTCAGATTATGTGGCTATGAATGAGGGCTCCGGCTTTGGTATCGGAAGGGGCCAATTATACTATTGCATATTTTACTGTGCATATAATGATCGCTTATATCCTGCAGCAGCCTGTTATAATTATCAAGATTAAATAGTATCCATCAATCAACTACAATCATTCATGCTAACAGAATTTGATCTACAACTCTGACATGCCACTAAGAAAAAATATTTTCATAAAAGCTTTAATAAGTGGCAGTATTTCAGGTCTTACAGATATTAATCCCAGCATTTTACCTACCAAAAGTCCTCAGTCATCAAGACGCTCCAATCATTCAGATCAAATTAGCCTCAAAAGTCATGGTCCATCATGAAGCTCCACGTGACCCATTCCGCTAAAAGACAAGGCTCCAAACTTCTTAAGCAAGCTACACATAGTGATAGTACAAAGATAAATAAATTAGGTAAAAGGAACTTAATTCATTCATTTCTGGCTCACAGAGAGCCTCTCCCTCTTTCTTTTTTGAGCTTTCCCAAGTTCACAGCTGTTGTCCAGAGCACTAACTTGAGCGTCGAAGGGTCCCATCGAAATATCCGGTCGTGAGACTTCTTGCAGGCTTTGAAGGCAAAAGAAGAACCCCGATATTTCTATGAAGAAACGATCAACGCTCAAGAATATCAGCTCAAAGTGATCGAACACACACACATGCACGCACGCGAAGGCCATGTTTGCCGTTTCAATTGCGAATCTCTTCATCTCATTGGTTTATTTGCTCCTTCTTAAATAATCCTTCATTATCTTAGTAGTGCATTAAACTACAATTGTATTACACGAGTACACTTATTAGTATCTGTCCATTCGATTGATTTTTTGTTTTTTTGGTACAGCTTTCATTGATATTTATGTATATCACCACCAACAGTTTGCATGCAACATTAACAATTTTGAACAAGTCCATTGTTTGAAATAAACATTATATGATAATAAAAATGTTAAAAATATTTTATCAAAATTTGGGTTTCAAATATGATTGACAGATGAGGATGCCAGCTAGGTGTAACACTAAATCTCACTATTTTGTTAAAAAAATTATAATATATAACTATTTTTTTTCTTCTGACCCTACTGTAAATTAGGAACGTTTTTATAGATCGGATTAGAAAAAAGATAAGATGTTTTTTTAATTATATTCCTCGTTAGCTTTTTGCAAGAACATGTAAACTTTTATTTTATAGAATAGTTAATCTAGTTGAAAAAGATAACTTTTCCTATCAAAGTATGTATATTTTTAAAATTTTATTTAGCTATTTTTATTTTTAACAATGATTATCATTTTTTAAGGATAGTTAATCTTAGGCAATATAGCTAATGCCAAACATAGGATTGAATAATTTCTTGCCTATTTGGTTTGTAATTTCATTCTTACCAAACATTAGATAGAATTATATTTATCATATCTCAATATTTTTCTTATCCTGTACTTTTTTAAAAAAAAGCTATCCTTCCTTGTATAGCCTAGACACTAAAATGAAATAATAATTTCATTCAAAGAGGTCCTAGTCACTTTTTTTTTTAAAAAAAAAAAACAGTGATAACTTTTTGGTTGAAATTTATTGCAAAACAAGCAATTCTTACTTGGAAAAAATTGAGCTTCATATGATGATCATGAAATTTGAGTAAAACAATAAGTAAATTAACATTGATAGGTAGTCCAGCCATTGGCAAGCTCCGGGAGCTTCTATTGGCGCCCACAAGAATCCTCTCAGCACCCATATTTAAAAAAAAAAAAAAATTTGCTAACTACACCCACAACTAAACTCACTACACCCACCCATTTTTTTTAATCCCTAAATTACCCCCACCCCTTTTCACCCCTCACAATTTCTCAGCACACCCCACCCACCCCTTCCCGTTTTCGTCCGCGCCGCCCCCCCCCCCCCGCCCTCCACCGATCCTCTCCTCCTCTCCCGGCGGAGCTCGTCCTCCCCTCCCGGCGGAGCACCTCCTCCCCTCCCGGCGGAGCACCGGCCAGGTGAGTCACATATATATATATATTTTTTACTTACCTCCCATGCTCGTCCTCCCCTCCCGGTCCGGAGCTCCCTCTCCGGCGGGTTGTCCGGCATGGGAGCTCCCATGCCGGCGGCGGTCCGGCATGAGAACGAGGAAGGGAGCCGGCGGGCCGCCGGCTCCCTTCCCCGTTAAGTTTTTTTTTTTTTTTTGTGAGTGCCGGCGGGTTGTCCGGCATGGGAGCTCCCATGCCGGCGGCGGTCCGGCATGAGAACGAGGAAGGGAGCCGGCGGCCCGCCGGCTCCCTTCCCCGTTAAGCAATTTTTTTTTTTTGTGAGTGCCGGCGGCATTCCCGCCCGGAGCTCCCTCTCCGGCGGGTTGTCCGGCATGGGAGCTCCCATGCTGGCGGCGGTCCGGCATGAGAACGAGGAAGGGAGCCGGCGGCCCGCCGGCTCCCTTCCCCGTTAAGCAATTTTTTTTTTTTTTGTGAGTGCCGGCGGCATTCCCGCCCGGAGCTCCCTCTCCGGCGGGTTGTCCGGCGGGTTGTCCGGCATGGGAAGCATGGGAGCTCCCATGCCGGCGGTCCGGCATGAGAACGAGGAAGGGATTGCACGGCGGCCCGCCGGGTCCCTTCCCCGTTAAGGTTTTTTTTTTTTTTGTTCAGTTTTGTCATATAACTTGTCTACTTGATTTGCATTTTGATTGACGTATATGCTGATACTCAGTTTCAGATATGGATGCTGGTTCCTCGCGATTTAGACCCACGGCGTCAGCCAGAAGACGTCGTGCCGGTCATGCTGAGGCCGAGGTTCCTGCTGCACCATCGCCCCCTGCTGAGACAGTAGACGAGGACATGCCCGCTATGGACGTTGAAGGTGAAGCTGTCGGGCCATGTCCAGGAGGTCCAGAGGATGAGTCTGTCCTGAGTAGTTTCAGGACACATATAGCAGCCTCGATCTGGAGGCAACAGGTATTGTTTAATTGCTATTGCATTTTACTTTCTTTAATGTATCGTTACGATGCTGTGATATAAATTATTAATGGCATTTATATTACAGGAACGGGCTCCACTGAAGTGCATGAACCATGCTGCCAAGGTAGCTGAATGGCAGTGGTGGGCATCAGGGCAATCGAATAGGAAGTTCAGGGCAATCATAGAGCAGTCGGGCCTTATAGATCTAGTGCACTCCTCTTATCGGTTCACCGATAAGATTCTTGTCTCGGGCTTCGTAGAGAGATGGCAGCCCGAGACGAACACCTTTCATCTACCCTATGGCGAGATGACTATTACATTGGACGATGTAGCCGCCATCTTAGGGATTACTGTCACGGGTTCCTCAGTGTCATGTGAGAGGATGAGCGATCGGGATGCTGAGGACATACTTGTTGAGCTATTGGGTGTGTCAGATACAGATGCGCGTCAGGAGGTTCTATCTGTACGCGGTCAGTCTGTTAGGTTAGAGTGGCTGAAGAGTCATTTTCACACTGTATCTGATAGAGATAGCCATCACAGGATAGAGTGTGCAGCGCGGGGGTATTTGCTATTTTTGATAGGGTGCACACTCTTTGTTGATAAAAGTGGAACGAGGGTGCCTATAGCTTATCTTGCTCTATTTAGGGATTTGGATAGAGTGAGCTCATATTCCTGGGTGCCGCTGCCTTGACTTTCTTGTACCGTCAGCTGGGGATTGCGTCTAGGGCATCAGTTAGACAGATCAGTGGATACATGACGCTGCTCCAGGCTTGGATTTATGAGCATTTTCCAGATCTCACTCCTCATCCATCCCTTGATTATACTGATGCGAGGCCCCGCGTGCACCGTTGGCATCCTGGCACTCCATCACGTACCTCGATGGACCATTTAGTTGTTCTTCGTGAGTCATTGGACGTTTTGAGGGCCGATCAGGTATGTACCATGATGTGTCGCTTGTATATTTAAGTTTTTTTAATTTGCTATATATGACCTAGCTGGGTATTGTTTATATGTTGCAGGTCATTTGGGATCCCCATCGTCATCAGCGAGCTGATCGTCCGTTCCTAGACATTGCATTCTTCAGTGGATGCCTGAAGTGTATGGATGTCGTAGAACCCTATCATCCTGAAAGGGTTCTACGACAGTTTGGTCGGATACAGACGATCCCTCGCGCGCCACTAGCCCCTGCGCGAGCCAGTAGAGGACCGACAGCAGGATCGTACCGTATTGCATATGTCTTCTTGGATCAGTTATGGGAGGAGTGGGAGGATCACGTACTGAGCCAACGTCGTAGGAGCCATCCGGTTGTCCGACCATCGGATTGTGTTCCAGGATATATGGCTTGGTATTCTCGTATCACGCACTTGGTTGTCCACCCCCCAGAGAGCCGATCCAGCATATATGATCGTGCACGAACTGAAGATGTTGATGTTGATCTTGACGTTTACCGGCGGCGCTGTGAGGATGCCATCAGCATTTGTACCAACACTCTAAATATGGGTCGGGTGGAGATTGCATCATTTGGGACCGACTACATGTACGATGTTATGTCGCATATGGCTGATGTTTTGCAGGGTCAGCACATCTCGACTGTTGAGCCTGATGTGCCTGGACCTAGTCATGCGACACCTGATGTGCCTGGACCTAGTCATGCACGACCTGATGTTCCTGGATCTAGTCGGGCACCCACACAGCAGTATAGGCGTCGACGACGACGGGCTGGGGATTGATTGGAGATTTGTATTACTTTTGCTTGTTACAAAGTCAATATTTTGTTATATGTAACATTCAAAGCAAATGAAATGAAATGAAAGTTTCAATTACAATTTTTTATCTTATTGTCAAACATTTCATCCCGTGCCATCCCGTTTCATCCGTGCCATCCCGTGCCGGTACGTGCCGGGCCGCTTGTATTAACACCGCACAATTATCGCGCAAATCGCATTGATTATATCTAAAATATAATGACATGGGTTATTGAAAAATATCAAAGGCCAATCAAAGGCGTGCCGTGCCAATGAAACGCTTGCCGGGCCAATATTACGCGTGGGCCATCAATTGGTGCCCCGTGCCGATCTGCGCACCAGATGGCCCGGGACCCATATCCTCCTCCACATTCCACTCAACCACAAAGCCCCGTGCCGGCCCGTGCCGGTGGCGTGCCGGTGGCGTGCCGGATTTTATTAAAGATTTTGAAATAACTCAATAAATCACTCAATTTTATAAATATTGAAAAATAATTTGAGTACCCTCTTGTCTGCGCACCCGACGGCCCGGGCCCCATATCCTACCCATTCCACACAACCACAAAGCCCCGCGCCGAGTTCAACTTTGTTCGGTCTGACAGAGCTGAACAGAGGCAAACTGTTCGGCCCTGTGTCGCCGAACATTGGCCTCTGTTCGGCCCAGTGTGGCCGAACAGAGGATATATGTTCGGCGACACAGGACCGAACATAGGCCTTTACTCGAGAAACCCATGTTCGGTCCTGTGTCCGAACATATATCCTCTGTTCGGCCACACTGGGCCGAACAGAGGCCATATGTTCGGTGACACAAGGCCGAACGGTTTGCCTCTGTTCAGCTCTGTCAGACCGAACATATGTTGAATTCGGCACGCCATCGGCACGGGCCGGCACGGGGCACTAATTCATGTTTTGGCACGCGTATTATTGGCCCATCCGGAATAGTAGAGTATTTGGATCTTCTTCGCGTATTGTTTGTCCGGCACATACCGGCACGGGATGGCACGAATGGAACGGGATGGCACGGGATGGAATGTTTGACATTAATCGAAGTGTATACAAACAATTTGCACACATAAGAAGATAAAAAAAATGATATTAAAACTTTCATTTCATTTCAATTGCATTGAATGTTACATAAACAAAATGTTGACTTTGTAACAACCAATGCACTCTACAACTCAACAGTCTCGCTAAGTATAACATCGGACGATATATTTTCTCTGAACTGTTGAATCCTAGATTCATATGAATTGGCCCATCCGGAAGCACAAGGTAAATGGTATTTTTGCCAGTTGGTTGCTATTGGCGGTACTGGATGACCCGGCAACAAGAAAACCTACAAAAGTAATCAAGTTTAAACGTCAACAGCAATGTCTTAAATTGACAAAGAGTAATATATTTAATACCTCAACAAAATGGTTGCTATTAACGAAGGCCACTGCAATGTCTTTACGGGATACAAGAGGAAGAGGCACCGATCTGAGCGGTAAGAATGTCAGACATTGTTGCAAGGAGAGGTGGTACAGGACAACATTGTAGCATGATGCTATAAGATGCCCCATATCTGGCATGGTCATCCACCGGTCATATGGCGGACAATCCTCAAAATATGATAATGCATGAGCGATCTCGTCAACCCTCCCCTCGACAGCATACAATGCGCGATAGTGCTCTATATGACAGTGCAACTCATGTAATAAATCCCTCCTGACACGTGGCCAATCTTCCTCTCCGAAGCCAAGTAAGTCAGCAATTGCTCGGAATCCACAGTTGCCATCAGCTTTGACATCCTTGATGTGCTGGATGAATGCCCTCAACCCGTCTGGAAGTTGATTAATATAGATCATTGGCTTATGTGACCGGATTCGTTGACGAATAACCTACAAATTGTATTGAATGATATGAATTATATAAAATATTACGATAAGCTATATTAAAGAAAAGCTTCGTACCTTCTTCTTTGGCTGCCCCTTCTGCATCTGCATCCTTGGGATCCCTAAAATATTTTGCTGCGAACCAGGTGAATAACTATCCTGTCCAGATAGAACCAACTCAAATGCGGAAGGGTCACGGCGAGTAGAAGTATCAACCTCCAATGAAGCACCCACGTATACCGATCTTCCTTTTCGCAGGTTCTTCAAGAGATGTACTATCAGGACTTGCAATCTCTCTTAATTTCTTTAACATTTGCAATTGAGATGCCCCATCTAACTGCTCGAATTTCTCGGCAATTATATTCAACTCTGGTTTACAGGTCAACTTCAAACTTTGCACATTTTTAGCAGGCTGCATATCAAGTTTCATCCAATGAGGATCTATGCAGTCGAGGGGAATAGGCCGACCTTTCATCCTATACCGCAAAATCTCATGAGCACATGGTAAGCCATGTGTGCGTCGAATAGCACACCCGCAAGCTGATTCATGAATCTCAGCTGAATTGGCCCGATTCGATTGGGCAAGGATATGACTTAATGAACATATAGATATGAATCCTCGCAGTTCTTTGAATTCAGCAGGCTTAAAGTTGTGTTGCACGACCGTCAAACTCTTCTCGAATGAGGCTTTAATGTCGCTGTGCTGCAACTCAATCAAACTATTTATTTTTGTCCAAGAAGACTCGAAAGTACCTTGGCTTGAACCAAGCTGTCTTTTAAGCCTTGCATGTGCACTTTCAGCCCTAGTAAAGTAAGCAAATTAGATCAAAGTTCTATATCAAAGATAAAAATATAATATATGAATTGCTAAGGGAAATCTTTTTCTTGTAATACCTATTTGTTGTCACATTCCCGTAGTGCCTATAATTGTCCGTCCACGCTGCGACAAATCTTTCCCTGTATTTGCTCAACCAGGTATCTGATACATATCGTAAGGCATCTGGATACGAACTGAAATCTCTCTGAAGTGCACTCCAACGAACATTATAGTCATCTTCTGTGGCTGACAGGACCAGTATATTCCAACTCATTATAAACATATCCCATTTCTCCTTTGTTTCAAATAATCTTTTGCAATGAGCCAGAACATTCCTACTAATATGCCATCTACATAACATATGTGAAGATGTAGGAAATACCCTATTAATTGCATTCAATAGAGCCAAATCTCTATCTGTGATTATCACCTCAGGCAAAACATCAGCATCCATGACACTGCGCAATCTATCTAATGCCCATGTATAGTTATTTTCCCGCTCAGAGTCCATGTATGCAAAAGCAACAGAAAATGTGAGATTAGTTGATGTCACCCCCACAATCTCTAACAGAGGAAGACGATATCTATTCGTCTTGTATGTGCAATCCATAATCAATACACGAGGAAATGCACGTAACAAATCTATACATCCAGGGTGTGCCCAAAACAAGTCACGCACCACGTCAGTACTACCGCAACTCCTATGCCACTCAATATATTTAGCATCGGCTAATTTACCAAGAAGATGTTGCATCTGTGATCTCCCTGCTTTCTCTAAAACCTTACACCTCTGGCGTGCATTGTAGATCGTCTTCATTGTCGTAACATTGTGGGCATCTCTTTGCTTCAATGTGGACAATATATCCTTTGGCCGAACCAAAGTTTTGACATATCCACTAACAATGAAGTCTCCTCCCTAGATAATCTTCCAGCATATGAGTGTCCCTCGAAATGCTTCGCAGACGGATGATTGTGCACTCCACAAATAACCTCCAAAATCCAATCATCCCCAGTGTCCAATTTCCTTCCTCTTAATAAAAATGGGCATCCACACTTCTTTGTACCACTAGCCCTCTTCTTTGATCCCTTTTCCTTTTCCTTTCCGCTTGTGCATTTGTGCTTACCGCTCCTTTCGCAACCTAACTTGATTCTTGGTTTCCTAACATTGCTTCCCGAATCAGATGTTTTAATTACAATAACTAATCCGTTCCTCCTCCCAGCTTCCCGACACCAACTACACAATTCTTCTCTACTCTTGAATATCTACACAATAAATAGTATAATTTAGCAAGTATAGTATACAATTAAAACAAGTCAGCAACAATTGCAATCAAAATTATCATACTTCGTAAGTTGTAAATTCATTTGTGTAATCTATAACACAATCTGAGCCAATTTTGCTTGATTCGGTTGACGCATCATCCTACAAGGATAAAATATTATGTTAAATTTATATTTGGAACATAATGGTTTCGTTCGGCTAGGTATGGCCGAACGGAATAGAAATGTTCGGCCTGCCCTGGCCGAACAGAATGCTTTCGTTCGGCCACATTGGGCTGAATGAAATCATTATGTTCGGCATAACCTAGCCGAACAGAATGCATCTGTTCGGCCAGGTTAAGCCGAACATATTGTTTCTGTTCGGCCTGGGATGGCTGAACAAATCTATTCCGTTCGGCCCTGGTTGGCCGAACGGAACGCGATCCGGGAAAAAAAAAAAAGACGATTCAGTTTTTAAAAACGAACCTTATCGTCACCGTCGCCTTCCCAGATTACTAGTTGCTTCTCCATTGTTGAAATGAGAGCTGCAAACCTTGTCTAGACCCTGATTTCAGAGACAATCGTTGAGAGAGGGAGGGAGGAAGGGAGATGGCTGTGCCTGGGAGAGAAGTTTTGAAATGTTATTAGGGGTTTTGATTAGGTGGGTGTAGAGAGAAATAAGAAGGGTAGAAAAGTAATTACATCTTAGGGTATTTTAGGTATTCCAATTTTAAGTAAGTGTGGACGTGGAGAGTAATCTTTGGGGCGCCAATAGAATTTCTCATACCAAAACTAAAACTGGTTTTTTTTTATAACCAAAATAGAAAGCGCGACTCTCAAAGCGTACGTTACATGACGTGGCCCAACGAGGTGACGTGGGGCTCCGCCAAGTCAAGGAGTTTAGGTGCATGTGGGTCCCATCCCTACGGACCGTGAGATAGCCGTGCCGTGCCGTGTCAACCACGTTGACGCCGCACTCGTGGATTCCCCACCGCACCCGCCCGAGAACGTCGGATTTAACGTCGCCGGGATATCTTCCGCGCCCCCGCCGTTTGGCGTCCTGACGTGTCCGAGACGGCGCTAGCTGTCAGCCCGGCAGACCCCACCGAAAAGAACGGCCGGTCCACCCCTCCCCACGACTTTGATTGGCCTGAGCCGTCGTCCTCGCAAAGACTCTCCAACAATTCGCCTCTCTTAATTGCTTTCTTTCTTACACCTCTTAGCACACTGTTTCTGCCCTCGCCTCTTTATTTCTTCTTCTCCTTCTCCTCATTTCCAATGGAGAGGGCAAAGGAAACGGCTGTCTTGAACTCTGACGGCTTCTCTAGTCGTGATCATGGCGGTGTCGATGAGCATATCGATCGAAGAGACGTAATCGAGGAGGTGGATTTCTTCTCGGAGAGCCGTCGGAGATGTCAACTCCAGTTTGGGAGCTGGTAGTTCACATAATTATCATCAGGGAGAGGATGCATCCCCTCGAGAAGATACGGGCATTAATGTAAGTGCTTGAATTATTTGGCAACTTGTTTCTAATTGCATGGTTAATTAAACATCGTTTGTTTCTTTTCTTTTCCCTTCTCTTTGTATGGGATATATAATTGGGAACGTGTTTGATTGATAGATTGATTGGCTAAGAGTAGTTTTTTATTTTATTCTACAGACTGGGTTGCATCTTTTGACGGCGAGCTCACGGCTTCGCCTGGGAGTTGAGGAGAAACCGCATAACAAAGTGAGGTTTTGACAAGTTGTTAAACCATTAAATAGAATTTTTTTCATATGGATTAGGGATTGGTGGTGAGTTATGTGTTTATCTTCCAAAATCCATAGTTGTTCACGCTTCAGGGGGAGCTAAACCGATTGGAACAAGAGAACCAGAGATTAAAGATCATGCTAGATCAGCTCACAAGAAGTTATGGTATTCTTCACCACAAGTATACTCTAGCCATGCAACAACTAGCACAGGAGATCCAGCAAGGACAGGTTCGTTTCTTCGATCTCACTCCTTTTTTTCTTTTTTTTCCAATTTATCTTCTGTTCACAATCTACCTTTTTTTTCTTTTTTTCCAATTCACAATCTAACCAGCAATTGGAATACTTTTTTTTATTTCTTCCATCTTAAATAGGTGGTTACCGGCATACGTTTTTTTTGAGAATCTTAATTATCTACTCAAGTGGCAGAGATATTGATACTGTAAAAAGGATATATATGATGCACCGAGACGACGAGCCTCCCAATTTACTGGATCTCGTCATTGATGTTCAATCTATAAAACATCCTTTGAGTGTATATATTCGCTTAAATAAGCAAACGAATTGTATTTTTACACGTAAAAACATGACTTTTATTTCCCATAAAAACAAAATTTTCATGAACAGAAAATTAATATAATTATGGTTAATTATTTGTAATTTATTTATTATGGAAATGATATTAATTAGGGTGGGGCTTTAACTTCTGTACTAACGCTACAAATGTTACGTAATGGTTGGAGTTTCAAATGCTAGCTTGCAGAAATGAATGTGGTCTCACTTTCCAGATATCATTGAATTAGTAGTTTGATCTTCAACTGTAACAATAGAAAATAACTATAATTTCTTAGGCTTCCTTTCCGTGTTTATATTATAGAGCCGAAAATTTTTCAATCCGTCCAGCGTTACCCACAGTCTGAGCTTTCGAGCAAAGAGTTCACCATGCATTTTAGAGGATGATGGCCAAAGGGCTGGTGCACATATATATACACAGTTTATTTTCCCAATATTATGTCGTCATACACCATGTAGCATATATATATATATATATATATATATATATATATATATATATATATATGATATGACTGATCATGCCCCACAGGCAACGGATTAGCAGACTGCATGATTTTCGAAGCCGAGTAATAATATGGCAGCTAGCCTCGACCTCGGACTCAACTTTAATTTCAACTTCGGCTTCGAGCCTAGCCTCGGCCTCGGACCTGGCCTCGAGCCTAGCCTCGACCTCGGACCTAGCCTCGGCCTCGGACCTGGCCACAAGCCTGGCCTCGGCCTCGGCCTCGGACTCAACTTTAGCTTCAACCTCGGCCTCGAGCCTAACCTTGGCATCGGACCTGGCCTCGAGCCTGGCCTCGGCCTCGGCCTCGAATTCAACTTCAGCTTCAACCTCGGCCTCGAGCCTAACCTTGGCCTTGACCTCGGACTTGCTCTTGGCCTCTAGCTTTGGCCTCGGACATGCTCTCGGCCTCTAGCTTTGGCCTCGGAACCAACTTTGAACTTGGTTCCCAGCAGCGTAACAAGTGCCCAGAGCTGCCACGTAGCCCATTAACCCACAATCTCTAAGATCACAGACAGTTACCGTTATTTACGGCACACGTCTAGCAGCAATACGCCCACCTACCACTCGCGGCGCCACTTCTGACAGACAACGTGATTCAACGGTCATCCACAAAGGGTAAGAGTGACCTCCGAATAGGTATAAAAAACCTTTACTCACAACGAGGAAGGGAAGGAGGATCATTCTCTCCTACTTGATCATCTCTATTGCTGTTCTCCAAACCATAACTAGAGCGTCGAAGGGTCCCGACTGGAACCATCGGTCCGGGACTTTTGTTGCAGGTTTTCGGCTAAAGGAGGCGGTCATGTCATCTCTCTGAAGATCTACAAAGCTCTCTTCTCACCCAACGTTCTCTGAAAGTGATTTGGCAGCAACAGATTGGCGCGCCAGGAAGGGGGGCTCAAACGTTCATTCAACGTACCTGCAACCCCTACAAGAAAGAAAATGGTGATTACACGTGCGCAGGAGGCCTCTACCAGTCAGGCTGGGGGGCACCTCCCATAGGCTGAGCAGCCGAAGGCCGACCTCCCTGCTTCGCCCCCTATGTAGCTGCAGGTCAGCCAAACTGACCGGCTCACCGCCCTAACCCAGCAAGTTCAAGATCTGATGGCGGTGGTTCGGGGGCTGCAGGAACAACATTCCACTACTACGCCATTGCCACCTCAGCTCCCTTTGCCTCTCGCAGGGGTCATTGGGCTAGCCAGTCTCACCATGGCAGGACTCCTCCGGAGACCTTCCAACGCACATCTCCAAAACCTCATTATCGGGAGACTTCCAAACGGCCACGATCCCCTTCTCATCGCTCCGATTGCCTCCCCAAGCAGCGTAGTGGGAAGGAACCCGAGCAGGTGCATCTTCCCCACTAGCAACCCTCTCCTTGCTCGTCCTCTGAATCTTCGAGGGGAGATTCCTTTGATAGGCGGATTATTCGTCGGATTGAGAGACGGTTGGACGAATATCATCTGTGGCTGGAGGAGCTCAGCCGTAGAATTACCAACCCTCACAGGGTGGACTACGACTGTCGCCCCCCACTATCTCGTCGTATCATGAAGGAACAAGTCATATCCCGATTATGTCTACCTCAGCTGGACCCATACGACGGCACCACATCACCTAAAAAGTTACAAAGTCCTCATGGAAGTAGGGGTGCAACTCGGGCTCATGAAACTCGGGTTTTCCTCAACCCTAACACTAACCCTATTTGTAAAACCTCAACCTTAACCCTAACCCTAACCCTATTTGTAAAACCTCAACCCTAACCCTATTTTTAAAAATCGGGTTCGGGTTAAGTTTCGGGTTGAAATTCGGGTTGATAGAAAAAAAATGATAAACTAAAACAAACAAGCTTAACATTGCACAAATAATAATATTTTTTCTTCTTTTGTCACTATGTCTCTAACTATATTATATAATTTTTTATAAATAATAATATTTCCAATAAGGATTTTTCTTTAGAAAAGGAAAAAAATATTTTTGATTGTCTAATGTATCTACAGAGGATGAAAACATTACTCATGAATCAACCAAAGAGTCAATAAAAAACATGTACATGTTGTTGTATGCCATTAAAGGGCATAGTTTCCTCTTCGATTCTAAAATAACCATATATGTTAAAACACATTATCCCCGATGAAATAACCAAATATTTCGTCATCCCTTTCACTAAAATAGTGAGCACAAATTAGCATCAAGTATTTAACCAAAAATAAAAAATACAAAAAAAGGAGGGATAAACTTCCATGCTGCGGATGAAGCACAGTTATGTGTTACAAAATAACAGAGAAGCATTTAGAGCGAAGGCACACACAAATTGAACAATAATTGCTATAAAGATTCAATATCTAACCTAACCTTAGTTTCTCATTGACAACATTCTATTTTGCCCTCAAAACATTCGCCTAGATTTAGTCCAAAAATCTAGATGAATTCAAAGGGAAAGAAGGCCAAGATTGATATCGGTATTCATCTCTGAGGCACATTTTAGCAGCCAAAGAGGCAAACTTCAGTACCAGACCATAAATCCAACATTTAACATAAGCCTCACCCCTCCACATTCCAAAACACCAAACGGCCAAAGAGGCAAATTTCAGTACCAGACCATAAATCCCAACATTTAACATAAGCCTCACCCCTCCATATTCCAAAACACCAAAACGTTACAATAATATCCAACAGATCAAGAAAACAAACAAACCGAACCAGATAGCTGCATATAAAACCTACAGCTCTAGAAACCACTTCAAGACCAAATCATAACCCATCTATCAACGAAAAATTTGCTCTATGAAACTGTCTATTGGTAACAGAGGTAAATTTCTCGAAAGCACTAGAGATCAAAAACTAAAAAAAAATGGCGACAAAAAGAGAAGTTAAACAACCTATGGAGTTCCGAAGGGATATGAGGACGTCTTATACCCAAGGGTATACTTCTCGCTTCATCATAAGAGCGAGTCTGTTGTTTATGCTCTTGGTACTCTTCTTCTACATCAAGAAACAAGCCAAAAAAAAAAAAAAAAAAACCTCAACGATCAATGAAGAAATCCCAGAAAACTAGAAAGGAAACCCATGGCCATGCGATCAAAGGAAAAAGAAGTCGAAAGAAGAGAATTATGCGAAGTTTACCGCCTTCTTCGGGGGGCGCCATGGGCGATGCTCCAAGGATGAGAGGAGGGAGGCGGAGAGGCAAAACCCTGGACCTTTCAGAGCACCGGCTGCAAGAAAAACCCTAGGGTTCGTGGGTTCCAGCAAGCCCAAATCTGACTAGAAGACCTACAGTCCTCTTGTCTTCAACGGAGCTCGATCATCGTTGGAAGTCAGCCATGGCTTCCAACCCTTGTCGGAAACTAGATCCAGAGATCTAGATCCATCCGAATGCTGTCGTCATCTCTTCTCCAGCGATGGTTTCTAGCAAAACTCAACCCACAATCCATAGAACAAAGATACATATAGGGGATGAAATAAAAAATTTACATGTAGATTTTGTTGCTCGCCGGTGACGATCGGAAAGATTTGGCAGCTCTCCTAGGTCCGATGAAGTCACGAAGGTGAGCGGCGACGACGAATGGGAGGCTGGGAGGCTGGACTCGGGAGCTAGGGTTGAGAAATCAGAAAGAGGGCAAGCGGGCGACGGGCGAGCGGAGATTCAAAATAACTTATAATGGGTTCGGGTTATCCCGGGTCGGGTTGACTGCAACCCGAACCCAGACCGATTTTAAATCGGTCCGGATTAAACCGAGATATTTTGGGTTCGGGTTGGGCAAAGGTGAGTTTAAGCACTGTTGGAATTCGGGTTTGGTGGGCCGGGTTTGGGTTGAACCCGGCCCAAGTTGCACCCCTACATGCAAGTCCAGGGGCAACAGATTCTCTTCTCTGTGTCGCCTTCCCAGCAACACTCCGAAAAGCTGCGTGTGCATGGTATTCCTGCCTGCCACCATGCAGTATTAACTCCTTCAGGCAGCTGGAGAGATTCTTCTTGGCCCAATTTGATGCATGCCATAAGATCTCCAGGGTGGTTGATAGCTTATTTGCCGACCAGCAGAGGAGCGGCGAAACATTGATGGACTTTGTAGCCCGATTCAAGGAAGCTGCGCTCGTAGTCTATAATCTTGAGGACTCCGTGGCCACCCTGGCCTTGAAGCGGGGGCTTCATCCCTCTTGCTTCGCCTATTCTCTGGATAAGAAGCCTCCCGGCTCTTATGCTGAATTACTGAGCTGAGCGTAGAAGTATATCCGTGCTGACGAAGTAGACTTTTCCAGAAAGGAGGTAGACAAGGGGTCTAGTAAGAAGCCAGCGCATCCGAAGCCTGCTGGAGCGCGGCCAAGGATGTTTGAGCCTCCTCGTTGTCCGGATAACCAACCTCGAGCCCTGGCTTCCAAGGAACACTTCACCCCGCTTCTCGCCCCAATATCTCACATCTTTCTAGAGATTGAGGGTAAGCCCTATCTTCGGTTCACCTCCCATAAGGCCAGGAGTCCCCCACAATAAAGATCTTTACTACTGCTATCATCGGAACTATGGACACGATACAGAGGACTGCTGCCTACTGAAGAAAGCCATTGAGGAACTCATTCCGCAGGGCCATCTGGGAAAGTTTGTTCGAAGAGGGAATCACACTGCTCCGGGCCCGTCGCACCTTCTGCTACCAAGATCGGCATGGACAACGCTCCGATAGAGAAGATGGTGGCCATAGTCTCCTGAGGGGCAAGCAGCAATCCTAAAAGGCTGTGTGAGGATAGAGTAGACTCTGTAATTTCCTTTTTTAGAAGGGACCTAGAAGGGGTGGACAACCCTAATAATGATAGCGTTGTCGTGTCAATGACGATAGCTAAACACCCTGTAAAGCGAATTCTCGTCGATAGTGGAAGTTCAGTTGATGTTCTTTTGTATGAGGCATTTGTTCGAATGAGTCTGTCTCCTAGTCTTCTTCGCCCTGTGACCACTCCATTGATGGGTTTCACTGAAATCAAGAGCACACTGTTCTGATACCACTTGTTGCCCAGATGTAGAAACCCAAAAGGGTGGTGAATTGGGTTATTTAAAAATTTAATAGCTATGCAGATATATGTGCTTTTAACCCTAATTTTGATTTGCAGCGGTGAAGTGGGGTGCACAAAATAATAACAACAGAAAAGCAATCAACCACAAATATACAGAAGTTTATAGTGGTTCGGTGCCAAACTCAGCACCTACATCTACTCCCCAACACCTTTGGGAATTTCACTAATCGTATCACAACGATTACAACATCTAGCCGAACCAGGCTAGCCCTCTTGTTTATACGGCACAAGGCAGCCAAAAACCCCTAGCCAAACCTAGGCTAGTCCTCTTGTTTAAATGGCACAAGGAAGCCAACAACAAACCAGGGTTTACTTGTTGGGAATTGTATCCTAAAGCCAATCATTTGATGATTGTGCTGATGTAAATTGTATATAAATTAATATATTAATAAAAGTTATTTGGCAGTTTATTCATTATAAGAACATCTTCTTAAAACTCATAATAGTAATTAAGCCCTCAGGATCTTCCTTCACGATAAAGGAGGATTTATCTTTGAAGGTCCTTAAAAGAGTTTGCGACCAAATGATATACTATGACAGAGCCATAGTACTATCAATTATAGGACGTTGTATATTATATTTGTTAGTTGTCCTCTTAACCAAGGAGTGTAGAAACACTGGTATGACATACAGGTGAAAGTGTAGGAGTACATTTCACCGAACGTGACTCATTTCCGGATACTCTACTGTCAAGAGTTAATCCGAGAAGATATAGGTATAAGTATCCTTCAGACCTGAAGATCACAACCAGTGGCTTACAAGAAACTCATTGTACTTAGGTGCCGGACCACCTTGATTTCTAATCCAGCTACGAAAGGTTACTGGGTGAAGTCAAGTACTTGTGGTAGTCAGTTGTGGATCAAGATGGAATTTGACCTATCCCGTTAAAAGGAGAAATGCTTGTGTTTCAATTTAGCAAGACCTTGGCCAAGGCACTTCATGTAAAAGTCACATGATCACTAAAATTGAAATCACTTTATGGATTTGCTGTTTAGAGTTGACAGGCTCTTAAGCTATCCTTAGCATTTGTGGTCAAGAGGATGAATTATACGGTAACTATTTCTTAGGGTTATTGGAGTTTGCTCGGCAACTCTTCGACCTATCCGGACGTCGAGTTCCATTGCTAGATGGGCACATCGATTAGTATAGAAAATTATTTCTATGCTACCGGCTTAGGTTCGAACCTAGAGAGTCACACGCATAGAAGTTTCCTAGGATGATCTATTTGCTGATCAACGATTGAGAATCGTATATATGATTTAATTAATTAATTTGATTGATTGAATTATCTCAATTGGATTAAGTACAAGTGAATAAGATTCAATTTGGTTTAAGTCTATTAGAAGGACTAATCAATTTCAAATATTGATTTGAAATTAGATTTGATTTAGATTTAAATAGATTCAAAATTAGCCAAATTTGATTTGGGCTAGGACCATGATCTTTATTGGTTTAATCCAATAAATTTAAATTAGCTTAAAACCAAAAATCCAAATCCCATGTGTGAAAAAGATTTTCTCGCATGATGAGATAACTAAAATCTCATCTCATGAGAAATTAAATTCTCATGCAGAATTTAATTTATAACTTTTAGTCTTCTTCAAATGATTCCCAAGTTCAAGAAAAATAAATTTTGCTAAAAGGTGCCTCTTTAGAAGAGCACTCCACATAACTCTCCGTGCATTGACAAGTGTGTGAATTAATGTGCTTCTTTGGAAGATCACTCCACACAACTCTCCGTGCATTGACAAGTGTATGAATTAATGTGCCTCTTTGGAAGAGCACTCCACACAACTCTCCGTGCATTGACAAGCGTGTGAATTAATTCCTCTTTGGAACAACACTCCACACAACTCTTCATGCATTGATAAGTGTGTGAATTTAATATGTCTCTTTGGTTTTTACAAAATCAGCGGAATTCTAAATGTTAGAATTCAATAGGCTGGATAATATGAAACAATAAATAGAGGACATCCCTCACTAGATAACACAACACAAGATCAAAAGAGATCAAAAAAATTATAAACAGTTATAACCAAGTGTTACAGTTCTAAGAGTTAGAACAGAAAATTCTGGTGTGATTTTAGTGTTAGCAAAAGCTTGGTGGATCTTGGAGGATGATTCAAGTGGAAGAATTCAAGATCAGCAAAATTATTTTTTCCGCAAGCTAGCACTCCTGGGAATCCGATCATTCGGGGGCTTCGCGTGGATAATACTAGAGGCCGGATGATTGAATGGCTGCAGAGCACAAAGGATTTACCTACTGTTCTTAAGGTGAGTGATTTGATCCTTAGATCTTAAGGCAGGCTTCAAGATGAGTAGTATGATTTCTCATCTTGAAGATTAAGATATGATCTTAATTATTTAATTTATATGCAATACTTAGATCAAACGATCTTATAATATAAGGCAAAGATATGATCTTGATGCATGTTAGAAAGATTAATATTTAATCTTTAAATTTTTGCATTGATAATTGTTATCAAATTTTAAAATATGCATGCCTCGAGGATTAACTCTACCAACAAATGGTATCAGAGCCATGGTTTCTTATTGATCTAATTTATTGTATGTAAATTAATGTTCTTATTAATTATGTAATTATAGCTAAAACTAATCACAAGGCTATATGGTCACATATGGATTGAAATCCAAATTACCCATTCAATGAGGTATTCTGTGACATGTTGACGTGCTATTGTTTTATCATTGATGCTCAATCCAAAGATAATTTAAATTGAGCTTATGCATCAAAAAATAGATTACACGCACTCTCAAAAGATGTTTTATATTTGATACATATTGATGTTGTATAAAAGCATGATATTTGCATGTTTAGTATAAAATATAGATATGATATATGATGGCATGATGTCTATGTTATGAAACATACAAATATTTATGAGAGTCTAATTTGAATGTCAAATGTTAATTCATAATCTCTTTAGATATGATCTAAATATAGGAATTATGAGTAGTAACATAATACATGTGATGCTTGATTGAAATATATGACATGTAAACATGAAATATATTTATTCTTTTGGGTTAGCTAAATCGGGTCCATAAAGGGTTAGACCCTAAGGTTTAAATCAACTGGACTAAAAGAGTATTTGAACAAATCTAATTAGATTAGGTTAAGAATGCTCTAAATCAAACAATAGTTGTAGTTGATCATGTTCTTCTCTTTGATTAAACCAAATGGAAGTAGATTAGGTTCCATGGTTGAGCATGAATCTCTTAGATGGTCAAATCAGAATTAGTTAACCATATGATGTCAAGGTGAGTTGGCAAGTAGCTCTAGGATCAACGATCGAATAGTTTTTAATTGGGAGCTACTCGTATTGATGCGTCTTTAATGAGTTAATGGCATATCCCTCCATCGATCTCACTCACCTGGTCAATGTGGTGAACCATTTATGATTCAGATCATTTACCTGATTCGGGTTGACCCATGCCTGTAAGGAAATCAGTATGACTTATTTAGGTGCCACTTAACCTGACTTAATCTTGTTTCATTCTACCCATTTCATACATTCAGTGGGATAACATGATTAGTCAATTTGTCTTCAAATTATAAAATCCTCTAAAATTATTAGGTCCTTAAAATGAAATAGTTATATGATAACTAGATCATAGCCTCCCATTAAGGTGGGTGATAATAAGTCCAATGTCTTGATAATCATTGGAGGCACTCCATGCCTGGTGCTTGTCAACCATCAGAATTATCATTCATTATATGATAAGTCAGCGTAACTATTAAATAGACAGTTAGGTGAGCCGAGCTTCACTCGGGCTTGGTTGTCTATTGATAGGTTACACTGATTATATCATTTAATGGTTGGACCTAACCAGAACTTTCAGTGGAGGCACTCCATGCCTGCTGAAGAGGTACATGGGGAAAAAATGAATACTAAGAATTGTTTTAGGAAACAATTGGTTTTAAACCTACTCTTAGATGCATATGGGTTGGCTAAGCTTAACTTGGGCCTGTATGTAGTATATGTAGATCTTAGTGCCCGCTAAAGAATTAAGAATAATTCTTCGAATTGGGGTGTAGAGGCTGCCAATTTAAACAAAATAGTGAGAGAATCTTTAGACTAAAGTCCAAGTCTTTAGACTGAATCAATTTATATAAAAACTTTAGTTTTTCCTTGTGCAGAAAATGACCACTAATTTATCATTAAGGTCCCTATTGGATAGTGACAAGTTGAATGGTTCAAATTTCAATAGCTGGTTTAGAAAACTTAAGATCGTCCTTAAGCATGAGAGGATTCTATATATTCTTAATAATCCTGCACCAAAGATACCTGATGCAAACACACAAAGTTCTGAGAAAGACACTTATCAGAAGTGGCTCAATGATAGAACTAGTGTACGTTGCATCATGCTAGCAACAATGAACGATGAATTCGGTCGCCGGTTCGAGAATGCTCAGCCAGAAAAAATCATTCAAGCGTTGAATGAATCTTTTGGCACACCTGACGATGTTGAAAGGCACAAGACTAGTTGTGCTATTTTTAATGCTCGAATGAGGGATGGATCTCCTATCACTGATCATGTATTGTACATGATCGAGAAGATAGAACTGCTAAGCAAGCTCGGCTTTCCCCTACATGAGCAGTTGGGAAAAGATGCAATCCTGAATTCCTTGCCTCCATCCTTCCGATATTTCCTTACTCATTTTTGAATGATAAAGCCTGCAGTCAACTACCACGGTTTGTTGGGGTTGTTAAAAAACTTTGAGAAGGATAACCAGCTCTCTAAGGGTTTGGTTAATGTGGTTGAAGGATCTAAGGTAGGGCGTCAACCCTTTGGGAAAGGGAAGAAGAAAAAGAATAAGAAAAAGGTGCAACATGCTAGGACATCTATAAGGGGTCAGATGCAGAAGAAGAAAGTTGAAAAAAGTCAAGTTGAATGCTTTCATTGCAAGATGCAAGGGCATTGGAAGAGGAACTGTCCTCTTTACATTGCCACACTTGATCCAAACAGGCCGAAGAAGAAAAGGGGCAAGATATTGCTCAATAAGGTATTTATATGATAACACCTTGTAATTTTTCTGTATATGATAATCAGACCTGGGTATTGGATACCGGAAGTCCTTTTAACATTTGCAATTCATCGCAGGGACTACAGGTCACTAAAAGATTTAAGGACAATGAAAGATTCTTTAATGTCGGCGATGGAAGATTAGTTCCAGTTCTGGCATTAGGAGTTCTTGAAATAGTTTTCAATAGAAACGTTATTATACTAAATGATTGTCATTTTTCCCAACGTTCTTGTTGAACGTAATTTCTGTAGGCCTTCTGGCCAAAAGTCATTATGAAATTTCAATAAAGGATGTTACTTTGAATATCATTATGAATGGAGTCACTGTAATGACTGGGCATTTATCTAATGGCATTTATATATTATCACAGCCTATGAATGTAGTGTACAAATCAAGTAAGTGCCCTAGAACAACTGATGTCACAAACATTTATCTTTGGCACCATCGGCTGGGTCATATCAATAAGAACAGATTAAACAGGTTAACTCAGGAGGGCATCCTTCGAGTTGATGATTGTGAATCATTAACTACCTGTGATTCCTATCTTCTTGGTAAAATGACCAAGTCATCTTTTACTGGAAAAGGTGAAAGAGCTAAAGAGCTATTAAGTCTAATACATACTGATGTATGTGGACCAATGAGCACTTGTGCCAAAGATGGATATTACTACTTCATTACTTTTACAGTCGACCTTTCTAGGTTCGGTTATGTCTATCTTATGCGACATAAATCTAAATCATTTGTAATGTTCAAACAATATCATAAAGAAGTAGAAAAATAAACAGGAAAATGTATTAAGATCCTTCAATCAGATCGAGGAGGCGAATACCTTTCCAATGACTTTGTGACATATTTAAGGGAGAATGAGATTCTCTCCCAATGGACTCCTCCAGGAACACCACAACATAACGATGTGTCGGAAGGGAGGAATCGAACTCTGTTAGACATGGTTCGGTTCATGATGGGTTTTGCAAGCTTGCCAATATCCTTTTGGGGATATGCATTAGAATCAGCTTGTCATATTCTCAATAAGGTTCTAAGTAAGTCTGTTTCAAAAACTCCACATGAGATGTGGTATGGACATAAACCGGTAATCACCTATCTGAGAGTCTGGGGGTGTCCAACTTATGTGAAACGTGCAAAATCAGACAAACTTGAACCCAAATCTGACAAATATTTTTTCATCGGCTATCCGAAAGAAACCAAAGGATATTACTTCTACAATACTAAAGAACAAAAGTTGTTCATTAGTAATAGAGCAGTTTTTCTTAAAAAGGAGTTCCTTAGTGAAGGAACAAATAGTTCTAATGTTGAACTTGAGGAAGTTCATCAAGTAAAAGGAACAACACAAACCAGTGAACCCTTAGAATCTGAGTTGATTAGATCAAACTCAAAACCCATTTTAGATGCACCATTAAGGCGATCTGGTAGAGTACCACATCAACCGGACAGATACTTAGGTTTCTTGGTCCAGAACGATGATCCTGTTGAACTCGATGAGAACAACGAGGATCCGATCACCTATATGGATGCTATACAAAGGACTGACTCTAATAAATGGCTTGATGCCATAAAATCCAAACTTGATTCCATGAAGGACAATAATGTATGGACATTAGTTGACCCACCCAAAGGGATAAAACCCATAGGGTGTAAGTGATTTTCAAGAGAAAAAGAGGCGCAGACGGAAAGGTTGAGACCTATAAAGCACGTCTGGTTGCCAAGGGGTATCGTCAACGTTATGGTATTGACTATGATGAAATGTTTTCTCCTGTGGCAATGCTGAAATCCATTCGGATTATGCTAGCTATAGCAGCACACTTAGATTATGAGATTTGGCAAATGGATGTTAAAACCGCTTTTCTAAATGGTGATTTAGAAGAACAGGTGTATATGATACAGCCTGAAGGTTTTATATCTGAAGATGAGTCTAAAGTGTGCAGGCTACAGAAGTCTATTTATGGACTTAAGCAAGCATCTAGGAGTTGAAACATACGATTTGATAAAGTGATCAAATCTTATGGCTTTATTAAGAATAAAGAAGAACCTTGCATATATAAATGGGCTAACGGTTCCATTATTGTATTTCTTGTGTTATATGTGGATGACATTCTCTTAATCGGGAATGATGTCCCTGCATTACAAGGAATAAAGACATGGTTGTCATCACAATTTTCCATGAAAGATCTGGAAGAAGCATCATACATCCTCGGGATGAAAATCTATAGAGATAGATCTAAGAGGATGCTTGGTTTATCCCAATCTACGTACATTAACACAGTGCTAAAGAGGTTTAGCATAGAGAATTCCAAGAAAGGCTATCTTCCGATAGGCCATGGAATTCATCTTTCTAAGAAGGATTGTCCGACAACTCCTAATGAAAGAGAATGTATGAGTCAAATTCCATATGCTTCGGTAGTAGGATCGATTATGTACACCATGACATGTACAAGACCAGATGTGGCATACTCACTAGGAGTAGTGAGTAGATACCAATCTGATCCAGGAGAAAAACACTGGCAAGTTGCTAAGACAATCCTTAAGTATTTGAGAAATACTAAGGATCAGTGGTTAGTCTATGAAGAGTCTGATTTGAAACTTGTTGGATATACTGATTCCAGTTTCCAATTAGATCATGATGATAGCAAAAGTGTATCGGGTTTGTGTTTATCCTAAATGGTGGAGCTGTTTGCTGGAAAAGTTTCAAGCAACATACAGTGGCAGATTCGGTGTACGAGGCAGAGTACATCGCTGCATCAGATGCTGCGAAAGAAGCTATGTGGCTACAAAAGTTTATCTCCGAGCTTGGAGTGGCACCTTCCATAGATGGACCAGTCCTATTGTACAGTGACAGTACTTGTGCCATAGCTCAAGCAAAGGAACCACGAGCACATCAGCGCACCAAGCACATACTGCGTCGGTTTCATCTTATACGAGAGATTGTAGACCAAGGTGACATAAATTTTCAGAAGATTGATGGAAAGGAAAACCTAGGTGACCCATTTACTAAAGCACTCAGCATCAAGGAGTTTGATGACTATAAATTGAAGATGGGTATTAGATACTATAATGAGTGGCTTTAGGCTAAGTGGGAGTTTGTTGGGAATTGTATCCTAAAGCTAATCATTTAATGATTGTGCTGATGTAAATTGTATATAAATTGATATTAATAAAAGTTATTTGGTAGTTTATTCATTATAAGAACATCTTCTTAAAACTCCTAATAGTAATGAAGCCCTCAGGATCTTCCTTCACGATAAAGGAGGATTTATCTTTGAAGGTCCTTAAAAGAGTTCGCGACCAAATGATATACTATGACAGGGCCATAGTACTATCAATTATAAGATGTTGTATATCATATTTGTTGGTTGTCCTCTTAACCAAGGAGTGTAGAGACACTGGTATGACATACAGGTGAAAGTGTAGGAGTACATTTCACCGAACATGACTCATTTTTGGATACTCTACTGTCAAGAGTTAATCCAAGAAGATATAGGTATAAGTATCCTTCAGACCTGAATATCACAACCAGTAGCTTACAAGAAACTCATTGTACTTAGGTGCCGGACCACCTGGATTTCTAATCCAGCTACGAAAGGTTACTGGGTGCAGTCAAGTAATTGTGGTAGTCAGTTGTGGATCAAGATGGAATTTGACCTATCCCGTTAAAAGGAGAAATGCTTGTGTTTCAATTTAGCAAGACCTTGGCCAAGGCACTTCATGTGAAAGTCACATGATCACTAAATTGAAATCACTTTATGGATTTGCTGTTTAGAGTTGACAGGCTCTTAAGCCATCCTTAGCATTTGTGGTCAAGAGGATGAATTATATGGTAACTGTTTCTTAGGGTTCTTGGAGTTTGCTCGGCAACTCTTTGACCTATCCGGACGTCGGGTTCCATTGCTAGATGGGCACATCAATTAGTATAGAAAATTATTTCTATGCTACCGGCTTAGGTTCGAACCTAGAGAGTCACACGCATAGAAGTTTCCTAGGATGATCTATTTACTGATCAATGATTGAGAATCGTATATGATTTAATTAATTAATTTGATTGATTGAATTATCTCAATTGGATTAAGTACAAGTGAATAAGATTCAATTTGGTTTAAGTCTATTAGAAGGACTAATCAATTTCAAATATTGATTTGAAATTAGATTTGATTTGGATTTAAATAGATTCAGGATTAGCCAAATTTGATTTGGGCTAGGATCATGATCTATATTGGTTTAATCCAATAATTTCAAATTAGCTTAAAACCAAAAATCCAAACCCCATGTGTGAAAAAGGTTTTCTCGCATGATGAGATAACTAAAATCTCATCTCATGAGAAATTAAATTCTCATGCAGAATTTAATTTATAACTTTTAGTCTTCTTCAAATGATTCCCAAGTTCAAGAAAAATAAATTTTGCTAAAAGGTGCCTCTTTGGAAGAGCACTCCACACAACTCTCCGTGCATTGACAAGTGTGAATTAATGTACCTCTTTGGAAGAGCACTCCACACAACTCTTCGTTGACAAGTGTGTGAATTAATGTGCCTCTTTGGAAGAGCACTCCACACAACTCTTCGTTCATTGACAAGCGTGTGAATTAATGTGCCTCTTTGGAACAGCACTCCACACAACTCTTCATGCATTGATAAGTGTGTGAATTTAATATGTCTCTTTGGTTTTCACAAAATCAGCGGAATTCTAAATGTTAGAATTCAATAGGCTGGATAATATGAAACTATAAATAGAGGACATCCCTCACCAGATAACACAACACAAGATCAAAAGAGATCAAAAAAATTATAAACAGTTAGAACCAAGTGTTACACTTCTAAGAGTTAGAACAGAAAATTTTGGTGTGATTTTAGTGTTAGCAAAAGCTTGGTGGATCTTGGAGGATGATTCAAGTGGAAGAATTCAAGATCAGCAAAATTATTTTTCCACGAGCTAGCACTCCGGAAATTCGATCATTCGGGGGCTTCGCGTGGACAATACTAGAGGCCGGACGATTGAATGGCTGCAGAGCACAAAGGATTTACCTACTGTTCTTAAGATGAGTGATTTGATCCTTAGATCTTAAGGCATGCTTCAAGATGAGTAGTATGACTTCTCATCTTGAAGATTAAGATTGATCTTAATTATTTAATTTATATGCAATACTTAGATCAAATGATCTTATAATATAAGGCAAATATATGATCTTGATGCATGTTAGAAAGATTAATATGTAATCTTTAAATTTCTGCATTGATAATTGTTATCAAATTTTAAAATATGCATGCCTCGAGGATTAACTCTACCAACATCACTAACCCTTTTACAAGATAATCATAGTATGTAAAGGAGAAGCTCCTACAATGAGCAAATATTCTGAATATACTTTACAACTTTTGAAGCAATAAACTCAGCAATAAATAAACTAGGTTGAAGCAGCTGAAGTCTTGAATGCTTGAAAAGCTTCAATGATTCGGACGACCTTTTGGAGCAAGGAATGAACTTGAATGCCCAGCAAACACTCAACATATATGCAATGAAGGCTCTTTTCTTGGATTTTTCTCTCTTTGAAATTTCTTTTTCAAAAATCGTCTAGGTGTGCTTCTAATCCCAGCTATTTATATCCATCTAACAGGAAGATATCCGTTAGATACATAAGAAATAAATGGAAATAATAACGGAAAGAAAATATAATCGTTAAATATGTTTCCCTTAAGCATTGAATGCAGATCTCCATTTGAGGAAGGATAAGCACTGTAAAAATTCAAAAATCCAAAAGTTAAATATAGCTTGAAATAGCAATAAAGAGAGAGAAAGAGCACTCTTAAAAGCTTAGGCGGTGGTGGACTGAAAAATGGCTCCAGGTAGCTGAGGATATGAATGTCATCGTCCAAGAAAGAAGCAAGAGACCTCAGCTAGCTAATCAGTTAGCTAACTAGAGAGGTCACAGCAAAAGAATCGTCCAGAGGCAGCACTTCAGTCAGCTTGGCAGCTAACTAAACGAAAGTCAGTTAGCTCTTTAGCTAACTATCAGAGAAAAAGTAACGGCAGAAAAAAAATTCATGCATTCATAGTTAGCTCTCCATATAACTCAATTTGGAATCCTCTCGGCTGTAGGAGAAAAAAGAAGACAACTAGTTAGCTGAATAGCTAACTGAAGAATGGCCAGTTAGCTCACGAGCTAACTAGAAGCAAAAGCAACATATTGTCCGTCCAGCTTAGTTAGCTCTCTAGCTAACTGAGCAAAAGGGCAGCCATCCATTCTGATATAATAGTTAACTCTCCAGCTAACTAACCAACAGTCAGCTAGCTCTTTAGTTAACTGAATTTTGAATCCCCACGGCTGAGACGTTCCCTGTGAAAATCAGTTAGCTGAGCAGTTAGCTCCAGGATGAAATAGTTAGCTAAGCAGTTAACTAAAAGAAACGTCAGCTAGCTAGAAGGAGTTTCAATTAGCTAACAAGACATCCAACCAACTAGCTAAAATTGGAGGGTGTTCGGCCAATGCACTGTGACGAGTAAATCAGTTAGCTGAAGGAATTCCAGCTAGCTAACAAGCTAGCTCACCAGTTGACTAAAAAAAGAGGACGTTCGGCCAGGCACCTGAGACAAGTTTCTTAGTTAGCTGAAAGGGCTCTAGCTAGCTAATAACTAGCTCACCAACTAGCTAAAAAAGGAGGACGTTCGGCCCAAGCACTGTGGCGAGAATTTTAGTTAGCTGAAGGGCATGCCAGCTAGCTAATTGAAAGAACAAGCTAGCTAACCAGTTAACTCCAAGCAAAATAAAAATATCTAAAGCAAAGTAAAATAAAGTACTTTCTTACCAGTCAATTTTGCATGAAGACACTTACTTGCAAGGCGACTGAACTTCCCTGTATCAATCTTAGAATTGCTTAATTTGTTTTGTAATCATCAAAATCAATCTGGGGTCAACATCTCCGATGATGCACTTAGGCTTAAGTTATTCCCTTTTTCCCTAAAAGATATAGCCAAGTATTGGTTAAATTCATTAGACACTATTATAATTTCAACTTGGGATCATCTTCAAGAGAGTTTCTTAAGAAATATTTTCCTATAGGAAAAATGAATCAAATTAGAAAAGCCATAACAAGTTTCTTCATGATAGATGGAGAGATGTTTCATGAGACATGGGAGAGATTTAAAGAACTGATTAGAAAATGTTCACATCATGCCATACCCAAATGGCAACTGGTTCAGTACTTTTATGATGGTTTATCAGAAAAGCATAGGCAAATGGTTGATGCTTCATGTGGTGGGAAATTTATGTTAAAAATGAACATGAAGCTTGGCAACTCTTTAAGACATTGAGTGAGAATTCATTACATCACATGTCAGTTGCTCGTCGAGACCCTCCGATAGGACCTAAAAGAGGTGAAATATATGAATTAGGTCATTCTATAGATATCTATACTAAGGTAGATGAATTATCCCATAAACTTGATCGGATTCTACAAGTTAGAAACATCCCTTCCCCATCTACTAAATTACATGAGGTCTGCATAATTTGTTCGAGTCCAACCCATTCTATAGGTGAATGTCCAGCTACACACCAATTTTCTGAACTTGTTCAGGAGCAAGCCAACCAAGCCCAAACCCGATTGGCTCCTAGAATAGGAAATGATCCATATGCAAATACTTACATTCTGGCTGGCGAAATCATCCAAATTTTTCTTGGAAACCTCAACCTGTAATCAATTCATCATCGATCAGACCTAATTATCAAGAAACCAATTTTAGAAGCATGTCATATTCACAATATCCAAACATCCCACAACCTCTACCAAATAATCATCCTACTTTCGAAGATAAAGTGTTACAAGCATTGAAAGGGCTAGAAATGAATACTCAAATCCTTCACTCCCACACACAATCTATTGCAAAACTAGAAACTCAGATAGGTCAATTAGCCATAGTATTTAGTAGAAGGGAGGAGGGTAAGTTACCTAGTCAGCCTCTCGATAATCTGAAAGGACAATTCATGGCTGTAGGTTCTAATAGTCCTGACAAATTCCCAGAACATGCTAAATCAGTCATGACTCTAAGAAATTGAAAAATATTGAACCCACCTGAACCAACCCAGAAATTAGAAGTGGCTAACCCAGAAAAGAGAAGAAATGAAGAAGAAAAGGAATTCAATGATCAAGCAATCACACCTAAAGCCCCATTCCTTAGTGCTTTAGAATCTCCTTTGTCTTTAGATAAGAAGAATATAAAAATGAATGAGATGCTAGAGTTATTTAAGCAAGTCCAAATAAACTTACCTCTTCTCGATGCTATCAAGCAAATTCCAGCTTATGCTAAATTTTTGAAGGATCTATGCACACAAAAACGGAAAGCCAAGACACAAATACCAAAAAAGATCCATTTGACTGAGCAAGTCAGCTCAGTTGTTCAGCAAATAACCCCACCCAAACTAAAAGATCCTGGTACCCCGATTATATCATGTGTCATAGGAAACTTCACAATCAAGAAAGCATTACTAGATTTGGGTGCGAGTGTAAACCTTCTCCCAAGTTTAGTGTATGAGTTATTTGGATTTGGAGAATTAAAACCCACAACGATAACACTACAATTGGCAGATAGATCAGTCAAAGTACCTTGTGGAATATTGGAAGATGTATTAGTAAAGGTAGATGAATTCTATTTTCCTGTCGACTTTCTTGTGTTAGATATGGAATCTAGCGGTAATCCTAACCAAATTCCTATCATCCTTGGACGACCTTTTCTAGCTACTGCTAATGCATGTATAAATTGTAGAACGGGTGTGATGGATGTATCTTTTGGAAACAAGAAAATGAGATTAAATATTTTTAATGCTTCCCAAGGACCACCTGTGTATGATTTAAATGAAGTAAATATGATCGAAGAAGTAGTAGATAAGAAATTCCAAAGTTTGCTTGATTTAGATCCTTTACAAATATGTCTTACACATTTTGGAATAGATGACTTTGATATTGATGAGTATACCAAAGAGATAAACATGTTATTAGAACCACCTAAGTCCGACACCATCCCTCCTTGGACTATAAAATATGAACCACTTCCAACTAAACCAAACCCTTTAATACCATCCTTGGAAGAACCACCTCAATTAGAATTGAAACCTCTTCCAGATGACTTAAAATATTCATTCCTTGGACCCAATGATACCCTTCCAGTAATCATTGCATCTACCCTAACCTCTGAGCAAGAAGATAAATTAGTAGATGTACTTAAAGAATATAAAGAGGCAATTGGATGGACAATAGCTGATCTTAAGAGAATTGACCCTTCTGTTTGCATGCACCACATTCATAGTGAAATTGAAGCCAAACCACATAGAGACATGCAACGAAGGTTAAATCCAAACATGTGGGATGTTGTTAAGAAAGAAGTAGTAAAATGGCTTGATGCTGGTATCATTTATCCAATTTTAGATAGCTAATGGGTCAGTCCAATCCAAGTAGTACCTAAAAAGTCGGGTATTACCGTGATTAAAAATGAAAAGGGCGAATCAATTCATACTCGCACATCAACTAGTTGGAGAGTATGTATAGATTATTGAAAGTTGAATGCCGTGACTAGAAAAGACCACTTTCCCTTGCCTTTTATCGATCAAATTCTAGAACGGCTAGCGGGATAAAGTTTCTTTTGCTTCTTAGATGAATATTCAGGATACAATCAAATCCCAGTATTTTCTTCAGATCAAGAAAAGACCACCTTCACTTGTCCCTTTGGAACATTTGCCTTTAGATGCATGCCGTTTGGTCTTTGTAATGCACCAGCCACTTTTCAACGATGTATGTTGGCCATATTTTTTGATATGATTGGTCAATTTTTGGAAGTATTTATGGATGATTTTTTAGTTTTTGGTGCATCATTTGATAGCTGCCTCGAGAACTTGACTAAGGTACTGAAACGATGTATGGAAATGAATTTAGTCCTAAGTTGGGAGAAGAGCCATTTTATGGTTCGTGAGGGAATTGTGCTCGGACACATTATTTCAGAGCGAGGTATTGAGGTTGATAAAGCCAAGGTTGAATTGATCTCAAATCTACCACCCCCAACCTCAGTTAAACAAGTATGATCTTTCCTTGGTCATGCTAGTTTTATAGACACTTCATCAAAGATTTCAGTAAAATTTCTCCACCATTGTGTAATTTGTTAACCAAAGATAGTTCTTTTAATTTTGATGAAGATTGTCTAAAAGCCTATAACATCTTTCGAACTGCTTTGACCACTGCACCAATTATCAAGCCCCCAGATTAGACCATACCTTTCGAAATCATATGTGATGCTTCTGATTATGCTGTAGGGGCAGTTTTAGGACAGAAACTCAATCGAGAACCCCATGTAATTTATTATGCTAGCAAAACTCTTTCAGATGCACAAATAAACTATACTACCACTGAAAAAGAATTACTAGCAGTTGTGTTTGCCCTAGAAAAATTTAGATCATATCTGTTAGGCTCTAAGGTTTTAGTTTATTCTGATCATACAACATTGAGGCATCTGTTATCAAAAAAGGATACAAAACTCAGACTGATTAGATGGATCCTTCTACTACAATAATTTGATCTAGAAATCTTAGATAAGAAGGATTCTGAAAATATGGTAGCAGATCATATCTCTAGGATCTTAGTAGAATACAATAAAGAAATAATTAGAGATAGATTTCCTGATGAGCAATTGTTCTCAATTTCTCATAGTAGTCTTCCCTGGTTTGCCCATATTATGAATTATTTGGCAACAAGAAAAGTACCTTCCCACTGGACAAAATAAGAAAAAGATAGATTTTTCTCACAAATCAAATATTACTTTTGGGAAGACCCTAAATTATTTAAATACTATTCAGATCAGGTGATTAGGCGATATGTTCCCGAGAGTGAATTCAAAAGTATACTTAACTTCTGTCATTCTCTTGCCTATGGAGGACATTTTAGTGGAAGGAAAACTATAGCAAAGGTACTACAAAGTGGGTTTTATTGGCCAACTCTTTTTAAAGATGCACATGAATTTGGTCGTAATTGTCTCCAATGTCAACAAACAAAAAATATTTCTCAAAAAGACATGATGCCCCTAAACCATATCTTGGTTGTAGAAATTTTTGATGTATGGGGTATTGATTTTATGGGCCCATTTCCTTCCTCTTTCAGATTCGAATACATTCTAGTGGCAGTTTATTATGTGTCAAAATGGATTGAAGCCATGGCAACTCGAACCAATGACCATAAAGTTGTAATCAAGTTTATTCAGCATAACATCCTTAGTCGTTTTGGATGCCCAAGGGATGTAATTAGTGATGGGGGTACACATTTCACGAATAGACACTTTGAAGGATTAATGAACAAATATGAAATTATTCATAAGGTAGCTACACCTTATCATCCCCAAACTAGTGGCTAAGTTGAAATATCAAATAGAGAAATTAAACATATCCTTGAAAAAACGGTGACACCTGATAGGAAAGATTGGTTAGAACGTTTAGATGATGCATTATGGGCTTATCGTACTGCATTTAAAACTTCCATAGGAATGTCTCCTTACAGGCTTGTATTTGGAAAAGCTTGCCATTTATCTGTAGAATTAGAACATCATGCATTTTGGGCCATCAAGCAATTTAATTATGATATGAAAAAGGCAGGTGTTAATAGGAAACTCCAATTAAATGAATTAGAAGAGCTACGAAATGATGCATATGAGAGTTCAAAAATTTAAAAAGAACGAACCAAAGCATATCATGACAAATTTATTAATAGAAAAACTTTTGAACCAAATCAAAAAGTATGGCTTTACAATTAAAGATTACATCTTTTCCCTGGAAAACTTTGTTCATGATGGAATGGACCTTTTATAGTAACTCAAGTATTTTCCCATGGAGCTGTAGAGCTTAAAGACCCCAAGCAGGGAAATACATTCAAAGTAAATGGCCAACGTTTGAAACCATATATAAAAGAAATTAATGATGGAGAAGTTGTTGAATCAATTGATATTGTGAACCCAAAACTATCATAATGAGTAGCACAGTCTGGCTGAAGACTTTAAACTTAGCGCTGTTGGGAGGCAACCCAGTTTATTAGTTATTTTTAACTTTCTGTTCTTTTAGTATGATCTGTTCTTTTAGTATGACCAGAGAAGAGCAACAGAAGTAGATTGAAAGAAGATGGCAACAATGAAACCGCCAACCTTCAAATACTTTACAGGTAGTATCTTTCCTTGAAATTAATTTTTCTTCCATTAGGGACAATGTAAATTAAGTTGGGGGGAGGAAAAAGAATAAGTAAATCCTCGAGTAAAACTATAATCAGATGTGTGTACCAAATTCTGTCTCGATTTGAAGTTAATCAAGCAGTCTATTAATGAATTAATGGTTAGATTATTTTTTAGATACTGAGGAATAAATTATTAAGAAAACCTAATAAAAGGTAGGGTTTAGCCCAGAAAAAATTTTAGAATAATTTCAGACCCTCCTGACCACTGATCTTAATAGTACAATCTACTTAATAAGGGTATGGGTGAAAATGTCATAAATAAAAAAAATCTCTCTTGAAGTTAATTAATTAGGTTCTTAGCATTTTTCACTAAGTAACCGGGCCCCGTCACTTAAGAAAGTGATGTTGTTCGTGTAAAAAGGTGAGAATGTAAAAGAACCTAAGTAAAGTCAGTCCTACCTAAAGCCTTTTTGACTCGAGTCAGTAAGTCTGAGGGTGTTTTACACCTAATGCCCTAAAACCAATTGGTTTGGGAGCCATTGGCCTAAAGCTCGCTACAAGGGTTAATTAGAAAGCAAGGGGTTAGGACATTGCACTAACTTTACATATAAATAAATAAATAAGGGAACCAAAGTACAAAAGACATTACACCCAACCCAAAATTAAGTTAGAAGACTTAATCAGAGAAGTGAAAAGTTGGTGAAGGAAGATTTCTATAAATTCTTATGGACTACACTTTATCACTAAATGGGTAAACTTAATAATCCAATGAAGTACCTCTCTTATGATTTAACCAGAAATTTTTAAGAAGAACCGTAAGATAACTGTCAATTCTTGGACTAGCTTGGTACATATTTCTAATTTTCTTATTTACTCGAGGACGAGTAAGATTCAAGTTGAAGGGAGTGATAAACGCACAAATAATCATAATAAACATATTAATTAAAAGGTCAAATTACTTTTATTATTTAATATTTGATTATCTTATATAATATTTGTAGGTAAAGCCCATCAACTTAAAGAGCTCGATTTTAGGAGTCCAACGATGCAAACGGCACTCAAATTGGACTTAAAATGAGTTCGGAATTAATTTTAGAATGATTTATATATTTTTGCACGCATCTCAAAGCAAAGTCAGCACCAACTGCCGAGTTCATCGTTTTCTCATGCGAACTTTCTTTTTTTTTTCTTCTTCCGATTCTTCTCCTCTTCCAATTCAATCGTTCCCTCCACCAATCAAGAAATAAATTAGATTGGAAATTCTTAAATTGGAAGAATAAACTTTAGATGGAAGGAATTTTGATTCTGCTTGCGATCTTTTTGGGATTTCTTCGCGTCCGCGTCGTCTCTGCATCCGGGCATCTCATATGGAAACAGGGAGCATCTTCTCCACATCTAGGCCTCTACAAATAGCAGTAAAGAGGCATCTGCAAGAGGAGGCATCTGTTCCCAGGTTCCAGGAGCCATTGGGAGTCCCCAAGAGCCGTCCGAAGGTTCTGTAGCATTCGTGGCGTGGAGGCTCTGTTCTGCACCCGTGGGATTCATGGAGAGTTCTGTTCTACGTCCGTGGGCATTGGAGATTTCGTGGAGGCTGCTCTGTTCCCAGGAGCCAGTGGGGAGTTCTCAGGTGGCCGTTCGTGGGCATTTTCTTAGAGACTCGGCCATTCGTGGACATTTTCTTGGAGACTCTGTCCTTATCCGTGGAGAGCTCTGTTCTGCGTCCGTGGCTTGGAGGCATATGCAGAGGAGGAAAAGGGCCCGGTTTGGTTTAGGAATTTATTGCAATCTGTTGCCTTCTTAATTTCATAAAATAAAACTTTTAATTTTAATTTGCATTGTTGGATGCTATGAATAAAATTTTTATTTATGTTTAATTTTTATTGAATTCTATTTAAGTAAAAATAATTTTTGACTGGTCTATTCTTAAAAGGGACGAGCCGTGATCTACGGGTATAGGTCGTGCTTATAAAATAGATCATATCTTAATTATTTTTTACTATTAATTATCTATTATTTAAATTTATAAATTTATTTCAAGATAACCGCTAAAGTCCCTGTTGATTCGATCCCTTACTCTCGCTATTCTATTAGTGAAATTAAGGTGTTTTAATCATTGCGATACGACACACATCACATCTCTTTGTGTTCGTTTACAGGAATCACAGCGATAGGTCCATTGTTCCGGGCTTGCCATAGCCTTCCATCCTCCAAAGATTCCTCTTGGCACTACATCGGACCTCGGAAGAATTTTAAGAGGTTTTCGAAGGTTCCTACATCCATTAAGGGATGGAAGTCACGATTTTCATTGTCGAATGGGATGCCGCGTTCGACTTTCCTCGTCAATGGGAGCCTCTCCCTTCGGATCCGAACCAGCATTTGACATTATCGAGAGCGGAGAAGGAGGACTTTGACGTTCTATACAGTAGCAAAGCGGTCCCCATCGACGCTCTTTTGACCGAAGAGGCTCTATATAACGGGGCTAAGTCAAGTCGATCCTTTAAGTAAGTTCGACATCTCCTCCTTTATGTTTAGATGTCTTTACAAAGGTGCAATTGATTGTTCTATTACTTGTAGGGATTAGATCTGAGTTTGGAGCTCAGATAAGAGGGGTGCTCGCAATTGATCATGGCGACACGAGTGGAAGAAGAGGCGCTAAGCATCGTCACACCGCCTCGTCAACCCCTGCAGGAAGGAAAAGGGCCAGGTCCGAGCGGAGGCAATCCTATTCTCCCTCCAGGTTGCAATTGGCTCTACCGAGCCATTCACGAGAAATAATTGAGCCTCAATTTTCAAGCCTACCAATTCCTACCCTAGCACTGGGATTTGAGAGACCAACAACTTGTGGTGAGGCCAGGGAAGTTGCGGCTTAGGTGGAGCAAGAGCGTGACCATCCGCATGAGCTGCCAGACGAGGATTTCTAGGTGATGGGATTCCTTTATCCCGTAGCCGCCGACGTGCCTTACCCTGAAGGCACTATGAATGCAAAAGATAAGGATGCTATGAAAAGCTAAGTACAATATGCTTAGATAAAGTATTTTTTCCATTAATACTTAAAAATGTCATACATACAAAGGAACCGACCTGGGTCGGGCTACATCAAAGCAAAAAGAAAAATGTAAAAGCCTATGGTTCGATGGGCCCTGATCTATCTTCGGCACCATCCCTCTTCTATTCTTCTTCAGGATCTCTGGGCTTAATGTCATCGAGTCCACCAATCTTGAATACCCAAAAGATCTTATCCTTGCAATGCTCAAAGCCTTTGAGGTAGGCATTGATGGCTGCCTTGCTCATCTCCATGGCAAAATCAGTAGAGCCTTTGTAGTGCTCCACGGCTTTCCGAGCTTAGGCCTCGGTGGCAATCATTTTTTCCCAAGTGGCCCAGGCATCTGTCTTGGCAACGGTTGACTTCTCCTCAACAGCCCGAGCCTCTGCCTTCGCCTTCTTGGCTCGCTCCTTGGCGTCGGCCAGCTTGAAGAGGACATCTTTCAGCTTCTCCTCAGTAGGCCCTAGTCTCACCATGGCCTCCTCCAGCTTGGCCTCAGCGACCCTGGCCTTCCTCTCGGCCTCCTCCACCTACATCTTCCAGTCACGGCTCTCCTCCTGGGCGACCCAAAGCTCGCCGGCCACTGCTGCTTCTCGGGACCAAACTTCAGCTAGCTCCTTGGCTAGGCCATCGGCCCGAGCATTGGTGGCGGTCGCTTCCCTCTGGGCGAGCCCACAATTATTGGTGACTCCAAGGCAGGTTTCCTGAAGGACAAAAATTCAATTTGCCATCTGCAAAAATAAACTGGTTAAAGACTCATGATTCAAGTCAATAAAAAGGAAGATAAAACCAAAGTATTTACCTAAAGCACGGTGCTTTAGAGGGTATCGAGGGCGTCGGTGATGGGCCGACGATGCTTTAGAGGGTACCTAAAAAGTTGGAAGGCTAACGCAACTCAACATGCACTCTGCTAGCCGTCCGTTATGCACTGCCAATAGTCTCGATAGTCGGTCCCTCACGGTGCTGGTGGGGGCGGTCTCTCTGATGGGCGCTAGTTGGGGTGCCAACGGTGCTTCATCTTCGATATACACCATCGGCGGTGCCTCATCCCCAGCCCCCGGAGTGGCCTCCTCCCTTGGCTCGGTAGTGGCTGAGGGCTCATCCCTCGATGGCCCTTCCTCGACTTCAACAGGAGAGCCCCCCCTTGCTGGTGCTTCGGTCAGGGGATTCTCGCTTCTTGACTCACCCATGGGTGCAGCCTCGGATGGAACCGCAGGAGCCTAGGCCAGTTCACTCCAAACCTCCCGGCGAGGCTTCTTGGGTGTCGGTCTCGTCACGTCATCGGCGACTTCCCTCCTTCTTCAGACGCCCACCATCAAATGCTCAGATGAAAACCTCATTGCTGCACAGAAGACCAAAGGTCAAAAAAAATGCTGATGAATGGATATGGGATATTGCGGTCATCGAGCGCCAATGTTGGCGACGCCGGTGCTACACTGGCCTCGCTAAGGTTACTCTCGGATAGTAACTCCTGATAGGATGGAACATGGGTGGACAACAATAGATTGAAAACCTCTCAATCTCTATCGTCCATGACCGAGTTTTTGTTAGGACTGACATCAGGACTCTCCCAGCTCATCCTCACTCCATCCATGTGTGCATTAAAAAAAAAGGATTTTCATCCCTTGATCTTGAAGGATAGGTCCAGGTTAAGGGTTCTCTTAGGTTTGGAGGCAAAGCTCCACCATCTAGACTTATTAGGGTGATGGAGTTTATACAAGGTCCGAAACAAAGAAACTCGAGCAGAAATGCCATGAAAATGGCATAGCACAACGAAAGCACAAATGATCCGAATGGAGTTCGGAGTTAACTGTACCAGAACAAGATCATATCTATCTAAAAGATTAAGAATGAAAGGGTAAAAGAAAGGTGGAGCCCACTCTTAAAAAATTTCTCGTATAGGGTAACCCCACCAGATCGGCTAGAGGTTATTTTGTCATCGAAATCAGGAGCATAAAGATAGACACACTCAGGGACCCTATACCTAGCCCTAAGGTCCCCTATCTTCCTGGAGGATATGGTGGAGGCGATCCCCTTCGAACCTGCCGAATTAGAAGTGGTAGCCAAAGAAGATGCCAGATAAACTGGTGGTGGTGGAGAAACCCTGGCAGGTGCCTAGGTCGCGATCGCCGAGCATTCATGGATGGAAATACCATCGGGTGCCCGATGCCATGCCTAGAGGACCTCCTCCTCATAAGGCTCAACTATGGGACTCTTGCCTTACCTACTAGTGCGAGGGTCCATGAAGAGAGAAAAATGAAGAAATAGAAAGCAAAGATGACTGACCTGGAGTTAGAAAGGAGGAATAGAAAGCTCGGGACTTAGAGGGCGAAAGAAGCACAGAGGAGATATCAAAAATGTGAAAGGCTTGAAGAGATAGGTGGGACAATTTTTATATATAATTTTTGAAACGTTCCACCCAATGCAATGCCACATGGTCGCCTGCGAGTGGAGGTCATGTCCAGCTATCAAAAAACCCTTCATTGCCCGAGATACGATGCCTCGGTGACATACATGAAAGCATGATCCACGGCTAATGATGAGACATTGGTGATGGTGATCCAATAATGGTGCCCTACCTTTACTGTTACTCGAGAGGCATTTTCTCAAATTTTTCATGGGCGACATTACTTCTTATATCTACTCTTAAATGAGGAGGGGACTTCGAAGAGACCCTACCTCCTGAGAGGCATGTGCCCGCCCCGATGATCAAATGGTAAGAGATTGTACGCTCCTCTCGCTTAGCGGATGGGGAACACGTGACCACTAAAGCTCAGGAGCGGAAGGGCATCTGATGTGGCTGGTAAAGCCATGTGTAAATTAACGGCCAAAATTAACTAACGGCGGAAGTCGAAAGGGCAATGGCCCCAGGCCTCCAAGGCGGCCTCATCTCCAGACTCGGCCCCGGCCTCTAAGGCGGCCTCATCCCTGGACTTTGCCTCGGTTTCCTAGGCATTCTTGCCCTCGGATCAGGCCCACTAACCGTCTATGGCCCGCATGTCTGATAGGACACACCCCATTAAGTCTGACAAAAAGCCCAGAAAGTTATGATTTATCAGGAGGCTTTAATTTCTCAGATCAGATGAGCCCAAAAAGTCATCATTTATCATGGAGTACCAATCACCCATATCAAATGACATAAATTTCACTAATTCTAACATTTCATCCACAAAGTCATGGTCCATCATGAGACTCCACGTGACTCATGCCATTGCCAAACGATAAAGAATATCCATAAAATGGGTAAGAGGGACCTCGGACCAGGTATGAATACTCAAGCATTCAAAGAGTTGAAAATTCTAACTCTCTCTCTCGAGCTTCTTCAAGCTCACGGCTGTGATTCTGATCACTGACTTGAGTATCGAAGAGTTCCGCCAGAATATCCAATTTTCGAAACTTTTTGCAGGTCTCGGCATAGAGTGAAGCTTCATCAGCAAGTTCACAGTGCGCTCACAGACACTCATGGACATCAGCTCATAGTGATTGGGCATCATCACTAACAGTAAACACCTATTTAATATTCAACCTTAATTTTATCTCTTGTTTGCAATTTTTTACCACAGTTGCATCTCCATTTTTGTTTTCAACAAAATTAGTCTATTGTTGTGTTGCTTTTTTAAATTATTTTCTTATTAATTTTTAGGATTTTTTATTTAAATAGTCCAATCCAGCACTGAATCTAGATATTTTCTTATTGATCAGAACTGTATCTATTGCAAACATACAACACAATATATTTTCAATAAAATTAGTCTATTAGTGCAAACAACTATTACTTAATAAATCAATGCATAGCCACGCTAATATCATTGCTTTAGCATACTTAAGTATTCAACAATTTAATGTATCAATCATGCATGCCTTTCCTTCCTAAGGCCCACCAAACTACATTTTGGTACCATATGACAATCCAATAAAGGCATATATGGGCTTTTTCTTTCCCTCCACAATCACTTTTTGGTTGCACAAAAAGAAGATAGCCTTCACGATCAACCTTTTTGCATAAAACCAATGAAATAATATCCATAAATTTCATAAAATGAAGTTCAAAAAAGACTAGTGATCACAATTATGATATCATAACCAACAAAAGTTCACATATTTAACTTGGCACATGATGTTCACACCTAGTTTATAAACAATTAATGCTTGATACGTGGATATTATGGATATCTTCATTCAAAATGGTAAACTAAGAAAATATAAGTGCACTTGATAAATGAATTCCAAAAATTGGAGTTGATTTATCAAATACCAAGTATCAACATCATGCAACAAGTCGGATTCAATAATCACACAAACACCAATAGAAACAAATACTTGTTGTAGTTGTACCAACAAAGAAAAGCTTTGGGTTAAGGAACAATTGATATTGGATAGTAACTTGAGATAAGGTTAACATTAATGACCATAAACTAATCTAAGAAGAGTTAACCTTGGACAATGGACGCTTATCTGTTAGTAGATATTAGGGAATTTGTCACCCAAGTTAATATTTTCAGCTTATAACTTACTCTCATGAATAAATATGATACATCACTATAACTAGGTATAAGTTTTAAAATCCTTAATAGAAATAATCACACCAAGGTTCTTTCTTTTAAAAATATAAAAAATTTAATCAAGTATTCAGCATCATAATACTTCTCCCATGTTTTACAATTTACTATGTTATATATCGTCGTCCAAATATATTACTACATGTAACTTTATGTTGGCCATGGTAAGTTTATCATGAAGAAAATTGCCAATCCAAGCATTTCTCAAGAGATCTCACTTTGTTCTCACCACATTTAACTAATGCCTAAGCAAAAATGATTATATCTCCTCTTTTTTTAAGATTAGGAGGTTGTGTGGTAGGATACCCTAAGAAAGGGATAAAACTTTGCCTTAGTTCATTAAAAAAAAAAGATCATTAGAGACTAGTTCAACCTAATAAGGAAAAGAAGCAAGCAAACTACCAATTATTAAAGTTCTAAACTGCACATTAATCAAAAGGATGATAGTTCTCAGCAATATCAATAAAATCACATATTGTTGAATCTATTTGCTAGAGTATTAGAAAATTAGTCTAATGAAAATAATGTAGAAATTGGGGGTTCATGATGGTCATGTCACAGGATGGGCCCATGAAAAGCATCAAAATTGGAGCAAAGGATCTAATGCATGATTACCCATGGCTCTTTTATTTAGAAAAATTTATTGAATCATTCAAGTCAAATGAGAATTTTATTCTTTCATTTATTTAGCACCCAAATCAGTAGGACAACATCAACACAATCAGTAATACATGATGCTTAATTTTTTTTTTGAAAAAAAATAAAACTCTAGCCTTTGGTTCATTGGTTCTCTTTAACATTGGATTATGTCTGGCTGTGTATGGTTAAATCAGTGATATGAAAATATTGATATTTCAAGCCTCATAAGAGATTTGAGTGGCAAAGCGACGTTTGAAAAAGTATAATCGCACTTAACCTCATCATACTAAAATATATTTCAGCCATCTAAGACAATTGTTTTAAAATTTATCACTAAAAACTATTAATTTAGAAAGCAACAATAAGATTATCACTCATAATGGCATGTAGGACAAAATAGCATGAATTATAGATGACCGAGCAAAACCAAATAAAAATTTAACCATTTTGATGGAGCCAATAAGCCACATAGGCAATGGTAATCTCATCAGAGTCGGACCCAATCATTTCTTGGGTCGACCTCGGCCTCTGGAGTCGGCCGTTGGCATCGGTCTTGGCCTCTGGGGTGAGCAGCTGATTTCACAAGCTGAAGTATGAAGATACTTGGATAGGTGTATGGATGCTCGTAATTGTAACGATGCATTGGATGACCCGTACAGAGATTCCATATGGATATTCTATATAGTGTCGGTGGTTGATCTCTAATGACGGTGGTGTGAGTGATCCTTTGACTTGAGATCTTCATTGCATCTCATGTGTGGAATGTCATGCTTTGATGACATCCAAACGTTGCTCCAGCCACGGATGGCAAATATAGTGTCGGTTGGGTATGACATGAAGCACATGAAGATGGTGTTTGATCAAGACAGGATTTGTCTCCCTTAATAGAAAGGGTTATATCCCACGGCCACTTGATGGATTAAATTGATTGTTAAATCCTTGCAAGATTGAGTTGGAATTCGAAATGGTTTCGAAGTTCTAATTCATATGAGTCAATTTTTCCTGAGATCAAGTAAACAAAGATCAATTACATGGTTGACACATTCCATACCACTGATTGATTTGGGATATATGACGAAAGGATTTGATCATACGGTAACCGTTCATGGATAGGTGTTGATGGTTACGTCAACAAAACCTTTAGCAGTTGGGTGGTCATGATGCTTTGCTAGAGGCCTCTCATGATCTATAATCATGTAGTTGACTTGGACAAAGAGTTGTCCAATCATTCCTAGGGTCTATGATTACGACATGATTATTGCCAACATGTTAAAGGGCCTAATGGGTCACACGCATTAAGGAGAATTTTGGATGAATTAAAATGAGAATTAAATTAGATTTAATTCAGATAAGATGATCAATTCAATAATTGGGTGAGACACAATTTNTGGTTTATTGCATCGCTAATGCGTCGCTATTTAAAATATTTAATTTTTTTCAAAACATTGCGATACACTAAATGCGTCGCAATATTTTTTTAAATATTTATACTTTAAAAAATTTATTTTCATTTAAATTATTTGTGACGCAATTGGTGCATCGCTAAATTAAAATAATTTTTCTAATTTTCTGGTTTGTTGCGTCGCTAATGCGTCGCTATTTAATATATTTAATTCTTTTAAAAACATTGCGACACACTGTGTTGCATCGCAATATTTTTTTTCGATATTTAAATTTTATAAAATTAAATTTCATTTAAATTATTTGCGACGCAATTGTTGCGTCGCTAAATTAAAATAATTTCTCTAATTTTCTATTTATTGTGTCGCTAATGCGTCGCTATTTAATATATTTAATTCTTTTAAAAATATTACGATGCACTGTGTTGCGTCGCAATATTTTTTTCTGATATTTAAATTTTATAAAAAATTAATTTAAAAATATTGCGATGCATTATTTACGTCGCAAATTAAAAATTAAATTTTTTTGATTTTTGGTTAATTGAGTCACTAATGCGTCGCTAATTGCGTCACAATATTTTGTTGTCACAGAGGCATCGTAAAGTGGTCGCAATTTAGCGAGCAAAATTGCATCGCTAAACTTGCGTCGCTATTTCGGTATTTTCTTGTAGTGTATGTTGTTGGTCCGCTAATACAAAGTTGAAGCATCTGTAGTGTCACATGAAAATGGCTTATGACTGGCATCTTCAGTCCTTCCAGGTAGTGAGGTTCAGATTTTCCAAGGTGAAAATGTAAATGTATTCATGTAAATATATTTACAAAATGACCTGATTATTATAAGATTTGAACATGTTAATATATTCATGAAAATGTCTTTAAGCTCTTTGGACGTCACCTTTGCATGTCATGATCCATCCTCTTTAGTTTGTCTACTCAATGTTGGTTACTCTGTGCTATACTCATCTTTTGATCATGCCTCATTGCTTCAAGACATCTTTTGATCATCATGCAACTAATGTGAGTAGCATAGGTACACAAGCTTCCACATGAAAGCATATTCAACTAAGTTGAGTTACCAATAGGGTAGGTTAATCCCATACAGAATAGCATGATTTACAGTGCACTGATTTTGGAGGACACTAATCTTGTTGCATATGTACAAGATGTTAGCCTAATTACATAACATCTCAATATAAGATTAGATTGCAGTAGTGCATAATATGATTATATCTGCCAATAGAATAACAAGAAACTGCAGTGGTAGATAAAACTGGCCAGCAGACACACACAATATCTGAGGTTCATAGAGAAATGAAGAAGCTTTATCCCAAACTACATAAACAGGAATTATAAGTAACTCAGCACCAAGGGCTTGACAAATAATTTTCAAATGTTAAATAGATCAAATTGCTAAATACCTCAATGCCTACCATTTTGTCTGGTTGTTTGTGTTGTTTATAAAGTTTGTTTACCTCATGTGAGGGAAAAATGCCTTAACATATTCAGAGATAAGTTTGGCTAGAAACCAAGAAGAGCAAGAATGAAGGTTATGAAAAACAAAAAATAAGTAAAAATAAAATCTTAAAGTTTCAGCTATATAAGTTGGAATTAAAAAACTTTATCAGAAGAGCAAGAATGAAGGTTATGAAAAACAAAAAATAAGTAAAAATAAAATCTTAAAGCTTCAGCTATATAAGTTGGAATTAAAAAACTTTATCCTCTATACCATAATATTGCTAGGTAACATTTGGCATCTTCCACTTGTCTCCCCAACAATGCATGCATCTATCATTCTATCATACCATAGTAGTACTTGTACATGTTCATAAACCTCTATCTAACTTTACATTTAATATTGAATCAATAATTCCATACCATGGTATTATATCTTTTTCTAATTTGGTAATATCTTCTAATTTGGTAATATTTTTCTTTACATATGCTGTTATTATTTCATATAATTTTTTTAAAAAAATTGATAATGTTTTTTATATTATGAAATTTAGACACAGAAGTTAAACCGAGCACCTACGTTAGGTAGGCTCTTCAGACACACCCATCAAAAGAAAAAGGATGGCAATCAGTGGGTAAATAAAAAGGCAGAGACATCACATGTGAGTATTTAAAAAAATCTACTTTAATTCATATATTTATACTATTTATATGTTTAACTAATTGTATCTAATATCTTTTACAGATAAATTTTATACAAAGATGGCAAGAGGTGGAATCAAGTCAAAGCTCAACTGGAAAGGATGGTGCGGAATCATCACAGCAGCAGCCTCAGCCCTCCATGATACATATATGGAAAGAGAGTTGGGGTAAATAAGGGATGAATTTATGGACTTGGATCCCAGGCTAGCTTGCTGACAGGCTCATCTTCTAGACGCACATCCTCACGAGTTCCTGAGGAGTGGATTCAGGAGTGGAGAGGATATATAATATGTTTGAGACTGTTTCTGCCCGAAATGAGGAGTTAGCGGTTTGAAATGAGGGGTTGGCTATCCGAAATGAGGATAGCTAATCAGAACAGTCAATTAGCATCTCAAAACAATGAGCTATCTGCTCGAATTTTCTGTACCGAGGAGTTTATGCATCTTATGATGGAAAAGATGCAGGTTAATCCATATACAGTTTCAGCACCATCTCCAGCTTCTACCTCTGCAAATGATGATGATTGCAATGTCGATGATGATGATCATGAGGAAGAGGATTTATAATTTTTATCTTTTTCTATAATTGGAACGATACTTATTTGTGATACTTTTTTCTTTTATTATGAAACTTTGGATATGATGACACTTGTACAACTTTTTTGAACTTGTTTGTTATAAACTTGTTATGAACTTGGATATGATGAACTTGCTATAAACTTTTTTAAGCTTGTTATGAGTTTATTATGAACCCTTGGATATGATGAAACTTGTGGATAATTTGTATATATATAATCAGGTATATTAAAAAAAAGGCATTTTGATATTTATTTAGCGAGGGATAATTTTTTTGAAAATAAAGAAAAGCTATTTAAAAATTAAAATATCCCTCAAAAAATTTCTCAAATTTTTTTTTTCGCAAAATCCCTCGGACATTTTCACTCAGAAAATCCCTCGAAAATTTTCCCTCAAAAATCCCTTGGAAAATCCTTTGCAAAATCCTTCGAAAAATCCCTCGCCAAATTACTCAAAAATTTTCCCTCTAAAATCCCTCAAAAAATCTCTTGGAAAATCCCTCGAAAAATCCTCAGAAATTTTCCTCGGCAAATCTCTCGGTAAATTGCCCTCGGAAAATCCCTTGGTAAATTACCCTCGGAAAATCCTTTGAAAATTTTTCCTCGAAAATCCATCGGAAATTTTTAAGTGATAAATTCGTCAAAATAAATTCCCTCAAAAAAATTCCTCAGAAAAATTTTCCAAGGAGGGTTTTTCCAATGCCCATTTATCTGTCGGAAATCCGTTAGAAATATAAATTTCCGATGGATTTTTTTTCCTTGCAAAATCCCTTGCAAATGACCACTTTTATTGTAGTATAATTCCAAAATTTGCATATTAAATAATTTATAAAATCATAATAATTGGCTTACTTACCTCTTGATGCTAATCCAAAAGTGTAAATTAGCTATTTGGCCACCTGGGTACCTACGACATTAATTTTCTAATTTTTAATCTCTAAAATCAGCATATCAAAATTTCTTCTAAACTCTACCCAGTTTAATCCTGGAAGCCAACTTGGGGCTTGAATATCTTCAAATATATAGGCCTAAATGGAGAAATAAAAATACCCCAAAAAACTAGGAACAACACTGATCCAAACCCCATCTTCCTAATTTCATCAGATTTGGCCCGATTTGGGATCCGAAAAAGTAGCTCAATAGGGCTAATTGAGTTGGGCCGAACTTGGGCCCAGCTCCTCTCTCCTTTCTTTCTTTTCTTCTCCCCGTTTCCTCTGCTTCCCCTGGTTCGGAGGAGGACGAAGGGAATGGCCACCCAAGGCTTGGCCCCCGGCGATCGGCCCAGTTCCGGCCACCGGCAGCGGCATTTTCCTTCCTTTCCCCCCTCTTTCTTTCTTCCCTCTTCCTCTCATTTTCTCTGGTTAGGGCTTACTAGCATGGATTGATGGCAAAGGATGGAGGGAGGAGACTCCTCTCTCTCTCCCCTTTTATCACGAAGAAGGAGAAGAAGGGGGTGGCATGCCGCCCGCATATTTCACGCAGGTACGATCGCTATCGTGCTGTGCCTCTCTTCTTCTTCTTTTTTTTCATTTATCTCGAGGGGGATTACAAGTACAGTAGCAGCAAGCTAAGAAAAGCTACCCATCCAGGACAGCTCCAGCTAATTCAGGTATTGCCTATGGCCGTTGATCAAGCCCACTGAATTCCATCTGCAACATTACGAAAAATTGGAAACTTAGATTTGACAATACAAATAAAGGAACAAGTAAACGAGATATTGGATTTGTCCCCGTTCATTATATTATTAATTTGAGCATACTTGGCAAGTAGCTCAACAAATTCATATCCATATCCAATTAATTAGATACATATACTGGAGTAGGAAGGAATTAGGTTGATGCATGACATTTTAATTAATTATGCATTTGACATATCACATACCCTATATATGCCTACAAACCCACTTCTGAGACCAAGTCCCAGAGAGAGAGAGAATGCGGAACATGGCAGCTTTAAGGCCAACACAACACATACAGAATCAGAAGAAATTAAAGCACCTCAAGATAGGTTTTTCTTCTTCTTTTATTTTTCTTTTGTTTGTGTGTGTGTGTTGATCATGCAGAGAGCATCAGGCCAACCCTGTGCTGCATGTGCTATCCTCTCCTGCTTGCTCCCTCCACCCAGCACTCCAATACCAGCCTTATCCCGCCAAATCTAGCCAAACCCTCAGCAAGATATTGGGTCCAACATCTGAGAGGGTGCCAGTTTGCCATTAGAACCCAAGCATTTTTCATCACTTAGGAACTTTGAAGGCTTTGACTATAATCATGATATTTTAAAGAACTTCATAATCAAGAAATTAAATAATTGAGCATATCGATATCCTTTCAAAAGCCTACGTACCTTTGCTTGCTCATGGGCCAGCTTCATTCTTCTGTACTCTTGTTGAGCTTGATATGAGGAATTAAACATGGCTTGGACCCGTATGACTGATCTTTTCATGCGTTCTTGGGCTTGTTCCCTGCCAACATTGAAAAACTCCTCCTCTGCAGCACTCTCTTCTTCCATATCCACTTTCATTGCTTCTTTTGATTCTTCAACTTGAATACCGCGCAAGCCCTTAATTTCGATCTCTTCAAATGCCAACGCAAGATTGGTTTCTCAAGCACTCCAACGTACTGACCTGACCATAGTATGCTGTGGTATTGCCTTCTCACTTGATGACCTTGGAATGCAGCCTAAGCAGGCATTCTCAATGAAACAAATTGTCAATTAAGAAAATCAAATCAAATGGGCAACATGTTGCATCATATGTAATAGCTACCATCATATATAGCACTTTTTCAAACATTTTAATCACATCATTTAAAGGACCATTGCTTCCTTGTGGATGCCTCAAAATGCATGGCAAAAACAATAATTATATTGTCTATGAATTGACTGATGGGAATTACATATATTTTATATGAATCAAATTCATCTATCATGCAGCAGAAGATAAAAATAAATACAAATTTAATTCCCAAAGCCTAAGATTCTCAGGGAACAGATTCAGTTAACAAGAAATAACAGAGGATTAAATAATAGATCATATATGTATTCTTTGTTGGGGATGAAGCCTGATGAAGTCGATAAAAATTTACCACTAGCCGTCCATGCGTCCGGCGTCTAACGGTGATCCACGCGAAGATCTTTGGATGATGTCCTCTCAGGATTGGATGATAACCTTCTTGCGAGGGGTGCTAGCTTTTCTTTTCTTTTTCAATTGATTTCCCAAATCAAGAGAGAGAATAATTTCTTGATCAATATCAAATTTTGATCAATCAAGAGAGAAAAGATTTCTTGATCAAGATCAAATCTTGATCTATCAAAGAAAATAATTTCTTGATCAAGATCAAATCTTGATCAATCAAGAAAGGAAAGATTTCTTGATCAAGATCAAATCTTGATCAATCAAAAAAGGAAAGATTTCTTGATCAAGATTAAATCTTGATCAACCAAGAAGAGAGAGAAAAATTCCTTTAACTCCAAGAGAAAGGGATGTCCTAGAGAGAGAAAAGATATTTTAGAGAGAGAAAGTGAGTGTTAGGCATCTAAAGAGAGAAAAAGGAGGAGTTAGGTGTGTCCCTCGAAGGGGGCTTTTATACAAAAAGGAGGTTGTGTGGTTTTATAAAAAGGGGATTTTGTTTCGACCACTTAACCATTCAACCATATCAAGTTGATAACAAATTATCCTAATAAATTTAGGATATTTATTATCATGATAATGTTAGGATTACAACCACCAAACTACATCCCTAAAAAAATAAAAAATTGTTATCCCATGAAACCAATGTCGCAACCTTGAATTTGGCTTCATGATGCCCCAAATCATGAGTGTTCCCTCCTCCATGATGTCGAGATAGGTCATGTCCATCACATGGGCATAGATCCATCCTCCATGTGGCACGATCTCAGCCCTTGGCTCAATTGGGTTTCCACGAATCAAATCATGCCATCATATGGACCCAATTAAATACCATTATTAATCTCAATTAATCTAAGCCATCCATCACATGGATCAAGCCTAATTGAGTATTCAATTAATGAATTTTATATGTACATCACATGTACAAAAGGTCTCTCCCTTGAACACAAAATTCTTTTCTCTATGATGAATCCTATTCATCAATTTCATGTTCTCTCATTAAGATTGAGTCAAACCCAATCCTAATTAATTGGTCATCTAATCTGAACTAAGTCCAACTTAATTCCATTTTAACTTCATCCAAAATCTCCTTAAAGCGTGTGACCCATTAGGTCCCTTGACACGTTGGTAATAATCATGTCCCTAATATTGACCCTAAGGATGACTTGATCAACACCTTGTCCAAGTCAATTCTTTAACCAAATCAACTCTTTGATTAAGTCAAAGAATCCATGATTATAGATCATGAGCGGCCTCTAGCAAAGCATCATGACCATCCAAGTGTTAAGGGTTTTGTTGACGTGGTCATCAACACCTGTCCATGAATGGTTAACGTACGATTCAATCCCTTCGTCATATATCCCAGATCAATCAGTGGTATGAAATGTGTCAACCATGTAATTGATCTTTATTTACTTGATCTCAGAAAAATTGACTCACATGAATTAGAACTTTGAAACCATTTCGAATTCCAACTCAACCTTGCAAGGATTTAACAGTCAATTTAATCCATCAAGTGGCCATGGGATTTAACCCTTTCTATCAAGGGAGACGAATCCTATCTTGATCAAACACCACCTTCATGTGCTTCATGTCATACCCAATCGATACCATATTTGCCACCCGTGGCTAGAGCGATGTTTGCATGTCGTCAAAGCATGGCATTCCACATATGAGGTGCAATGAAGATCTCAAGTCAAAGGATCACTCGCACCACCATCATCAGAGATCAACCATCGACACTATATAGAATATCCATATGGGATCTCTGTGCGGGTCATCCAATGCATCGTTACAATAACGAGCATCCACACACCTATCCAAGTATCTCATACTTCAGCTTGCGAGATCAGCTGCTCACCACAAGGGTGAAGATATGCATGTGTGCTAGTCTCATCGGCATTTGACAGTGTCCAATCCTGTCTACGCATCGACTAGGGAAGTTTAAAGAATCGAACCATAATGTAATTTTGGATCTCACAATTTGTAATCTCTATTACAAATTCCATATGCACAGTTCACATTCTTTTGGACTTTATCTCACAGGTAAAATATATCTAATATATATATATATATATATACACTAAATAGATAAAGAAACCTATAAATTTGATTTGCATTCATAAAGCCATGTACAAACTAGCATCTAATCTGATTGGATTTAAGGCATACACTAACATTGACTATAGAGGTTGATAAAATTTCCACTGCAAAAAGTGGATAAAATTTCGATTGCTGAATCCAAACAAGATTACCTGGATCTTGACAGTCAGCTTACGCAAGTTTAGGAAATTAATTTCTTCGAATCTTCCAGGTACGAAGCGCTTTGTATTGGTGCAGTAGCCCTCATTGTCCTTCTGCTGTAACTATCTGGGCTGCTTCCATCTCAGGCTAGCCAACATAACAGATTTATTTTGTTTGTTGCTTCAAAACATGCTCCCTCAACGCAGCTTATATACGATTCGCTACTGCATCCACCGCATTTCTATATGCTGCTAATGATTCTTTTAGACAAAGTTCTTGCTTACTTATAAGGTTCTCAGTACATATATGTTCGGAGCTCACTTGGTTGGTCAAACCAGGTGGCATGCATGGGTGCAGTTATGTTCCCAGACCAAGGACAGCTTGAAAATGTGCAGTTAATCCCATTTTGCAAGATACGTAGCCAAGCCTTCATGCCCTTGTTTCGAAGCTAAATCAGCAGCAGTGCATCCACCAGGGAATTCTGGAGTAGGATCTGTGACCAAGCTTGGATTTGCCCAAGCAGATAAAAGAGCAGCAACCATTTTTTCCCTGAGTTAACATATTCCTGCAAGTTCATTAGAACCTCATTGGGACAACATGTACAGGAAAAGAAGAAAAAAAGGGTGCAAACTAACAATCAAACGTTTGAGGCATCTGAACTGCATTCAGATTAATCATGATGATCTATAACTTGGTTGAGTCATTTAAGATTTCATGCACAACATGCACAAGGTTGTCAATAATGCTATCATGTTGTATAATAGTCACATATGGAATTGATTTTCTAACATAGAATCCAGTCATTGATATGATTATACTGTTTATAGGATAGAATTTATGTCAACTCAAGTCATTTAATTTAAATAGCTACAGCTGCATTGTCAATTATTGTGATGCAGCATAGACTAAACGGTGCTCTCATGGCAATTTTGGATCCTCAAGCCATCAAAGGAGGGATAAACAGATCCACAACCTGTAAATACCACTGGTTTCTAATATAAAAAGCCATTCCCTTCTTGTTATTACACCTATACATGCCATATTCTCTATATGCTTTTGCATAGCATGGGTGATTTTGGCTACATTCCCACCCTGAAGAAACTGAACTATTGATACTTAAAGTTTTAAATTTGGTGGGACCCTTTAGGGTCTGTTCGGATGGGAGGGAAAGGAGGGAAGGGAACGAAAAAGTAGGAGAAATATTATAAGTTACCTTGTTTGGGAGGAAGGTGAAAGAAAGAGGGGGAATGAAATGGAAGTAACCAGCTCCCCTTCTTTCCCTCTCAACGAGGTAAATTTGTTAACCCCAAATCGGAGGGTAAGCTGGGGAAGGAGAAAAAGTTTAATTCATACTTTATTGGAAGACCAAACTATTTCTTTATTTTTTATTATTCATTCTTCCATTCTTTCGTTCATTCTTATTCTAAAGGGATATAATTATCACATAAGTCTTTCCCTTCTTTTCTTCCCCCTCCATCTAAATAAGATTATTGATATTACCTTTCTTTCGCCTTCCATCCTTTCCAAACAAAGAGGAAGAACAACCCTTCCTTTTCCTTTCATCCTTCTCCTTCTTTTTACTCTTCCCTTCCCCTTCAAAGATCCAAACAAAGCCAAAATTTGTTGGGACCTTTGCATTGGTCATTTTGCATGGCTATATCCTGAGTATCAGAAGGGACAAGTCAATAAATGGACTAAGATGCGACAAGACATCCAAATCTTCTCTCTTTTTTCAACTGAAGACCTTTGGCCTAAATGTTAAAATCAGGGTATGCCAAATCATCTCGAATCGAGAGGTCCAGGGGGTGAACCAAAACAAACCAGTCTAGAACCGAGACGATTCAACCTTCTGACTTGGTGCAAAAGGCAAACCGCATATACCGACCCCATAACAACATACCAAACCATACTAAACCATTCGGTTTGGGATAGTTCATGAGTTGGGGCCTCCTATTCCACCTGATCAATATATATCACTAGTCCATACCAAACCATACTAGTTGATATGCTACATTCCGTACGGAACAGTACTGGTCCGATACTAAAATGGTTCTAGTTCTCGGTATGGAGAACTTTAGTTAAAACCATGGAGAACATTTAACAGAAAAGAAATTTGCATCTTCTAAATTGAATTTTAATATTAAAGATATTATACCTCTTAAAATATGCTGCCCAATGCAACACCGTCTAGCCAGAAGCATCTCAAAAATCCAAATACATGCCTGACAAGAAAAATAAAGGAACAACCCATGAATAATCTAAAATAGCACATAGGTGGATGGCTCCTTGACCTTGACTATCATGTTCAGTTGTTTTACAACCTTCAGCTACCTTCTCAAAAAGCCATTCTTGCAACTTATTTTTCAAAACTAGCTCAAACAAGTCTCTAGTAGCTGGTACATGTGAGGCTTCAATGCTGCCACTTAATATAAGGAGATTCATCCAGTCCTTTTCGATTAAAGGAGAGGTGACTAATGCATATGTTTTTGCTTCCTTCAGGGATTTGGTCTGTGTCCTATTAGATCGAATGGAAATATTGTTCGTTGTAGGGAAAAGCAAATGAGCAAGCCTTGTCTGCACCTGAAATTCTTTCCACTTTAGCTTGTCATCATCATCTTCTGATGAAGCAACTGCTCCATTCAACTGAACACTTGGCACTAAAGGATAATCAAAACTCAAAACTTGGCTGATGGGCGTATAGCCATCCAAAGTCAAGAAATAATTCACCGTGCCAGGTGGGTGTGGCATTGCACTACAGCGGTAGACACCAGATTGAATCATCTCTGCAGTAGCATGCTTCTCACCAAAGACACAATAGATATTGGATGTTGTTAGATGTTCATATGGTTCACTGAAGTGTCCAACAACGAGGACCTGCATGTATTCTTTTATGTCAATATACACAAACAGGCACGAATAAAATTACAATGCCAATGCAAGTTTAAATACTATATATAGCACAAATGCAAACTGAATGTCTGATAGAAAAAAATCTTTGAATCTTGTCAATCTCAGTTATGAAACACAAGGTTTCAATATGTGTACTGGAACTCAAACAATTACTTCCCTAATTTTTAGCAAAAAGGTTTCAAGCAGTTACTCTCTGTTAGGAATTGTATTCTAAAGCCAATCATTTGATGATTGTGCTAATGTAAATTACATATAAATTGATATATTAATACAAGTTATTTGGTAGTAATGAAGTCCTCAGGATCTTCTTTTATAATAAAGAAGGATTTATCATTGAAGATCCTCAAAAGAGTTCACGACCAAATGATATACTATGACAAGGCCATAGTACTATCAATTATAGCATGTTGTATATCATATTTATTGGTTGTCCTCTTAACCAAGGAGTGTAGAGACACTGATATGACATACAGGTTAAAGTGTAGGAGTACATTTCACCGAACGTGACTTATTTTCGGATACTCTGCTGTCAAGAGTTAATCCGAGAAGATATGGGTATAAGTATCATTCAGACCTGAAGATCACAATCGGTGACTTGCAAGTAACTCATTGTACTTAGGTATCGGACCACCTGAATTTTTAATCCAGCTACGAAAGGTTACTGGGTGCAGTCAAGTACTTATGGTAGTCAGTTGTGGATCAAGATGGAATTTGCCCTATCCTGTTAAAAGGAGAAATGCTTGTATTTCAATTTAGCAAGACCTTGGCCAAGGCACTTCATGTGAAGGTCACATGATCACTAAAGTTGAAATCACTTTATGGATTTGCTATTTAGAGTTGACAGGCACTTAAGCAATCCTTAGCATTTGTGATCAAAAGGATGAATTATACGGTAACTATTTCTTAGGGTTCTTGGAGTTTGCTCACAACTCTTCGACCTATCCGGACGATGGGTTCCATTGCTAGATGGGCACAACGATTAGTATAGAAAGTTGTTCCTATGCTACCGGCTTGGGTTCAACCTAGAGAGTCACATGCATTGAAGTTTCCTAGGATGATCTATTTGCTGATCAACGATTGAGAATCGTATATGATTTAATTAATCAATATGATTGATTGAATTATCTCAATTGGGTTAAGTACAAGTGAATAAGATTCAATTAGGTTTAAGTCTATTAGAAGGACTAATCAATTTCAAATATTGATTTGAAATTAGACTTGATTTAGATTTAAATGAATTCAGGACTAGCCAAATTTGATTTGGGCTAGGACATGATCTATATAGGTTCAATCCAATAAATTCAATCAGTTTAAACCAAAATCCAAAGCTAAACCCCATGTGTGAAAATAGTTTTCTTGTATAAGGATCTCAAATGATGAGATAGCTAAAATCTCATCTCATAAGAGATTAAATTCTCATGTAGAATTTAATGTATTAACTTAATATTCTCCAAACGGTTTCCGTTGGAATTCTAAGTGTTAGAATTCATATGGAATTAATGTACCTCTTTGAATCAACCAATTTAAGTGTTAGAATTCACATCTCTTTCGTTTTCACTGAACGTCGGAATTAACAAAACGTTGGAATTCTAAGTGTTAGAATTCATAGGTTTTCACCAAACGTCAAATGTTGGAATTTTAAGTGTTAGAATTCATGTCTTTGGTTTTCAGCAAACGTCAGAATTCTAAGTGTTAGAATTTAATGGGCTAAAGGCTAAATTGAGCCTATAAATTAGAGGACATTCTTCACCAGATTAACAATAATGATATGTTATGGATTGAAATTGTAAAGAGTTAGAATAGAAAATCCAGGTGTGATTCTGGTGTTAGCAAAAGTTTGGTGGATCCTATAAGAAGATTCAAGTGAAGGATTCAAGATCAACAAATTTGTTTTTCCACGAGCTAGCACTTTCGGGAATGATTATTCGAGGACTTCGCATGGACGATACTAGACTGCAGAGCATAAAGGATTTACCAATTATTCTTAAGGTAAGTGATATGATCCCTATATTTTAAGGCAGACTTCAAGACAAGTAGTATGACTTCTTATCTTGAAGATCAAGATATTATCTTGATTATTTTATTTATATGCATAATTTAGATCAAACAATCCTATAGTATAAGGCAAAGATATGATCTTGATGCATGTTAGATAGATTAATATTTAATCTTTAAGCTTTCGCATTGATAATTGTTATCAAAATTATTAAAATATGCATGCTTTGAGGTTGTTTCTCCTTACAAATGGTATCAGAGCAAGGTTTCTTGATCTAATTTATAGCATGTAAATTAGTGTTCCTATTAATTTTGTAATCGTAGCTAAAATGGATCACCAGGCCATCCAGTCATAGATGGATTAAAAATTCACATTACCCCATTCAACGAGGTATTCTATGACGTATTGCGGTGCCGTTATGGTTCTCTCATCTTTGATGCTTAGTTAAAAGATAATTCAAATTGATCTTTGGCATCAAAACATAGATTACACACACTCTTAAGAAATATTTTATATTTGATACATATTGATGTTGTATAAAAGCATGATATTTTCATGTTTAGTATAAAAACATAGATATGAGATATGATAGCTTGTTGTCTATGTTTTGAAATATACAAATATTTATGAGAGTCTTATTTGAATGTAAAATATTTATTCATAATCTTTTTAAATATGATCTAAATATAGGAATTATGAGTAGTTATATAATGCAAGTGATGCATGATTCGAAATATATGACATGGAAGTTATGTAAACATGAAATATTTAATCTTTTGGGTTAGCTAAATCAGGTCCATAAAGGGTTAGACCCTAAGGTTTAAATAAAATGGACTATAAGAGTATTTAATCAAATCTAAATTAATTAAATTAGGTTAAGGATGCTCTAAATCAAATAATAGTTTCGTTGATCATGTCCATGTCATTGATTAAACCAAATGAAAGTAGATTAGGCTCCGTGGTTGAGCATAAATCTCTTAGATGGTCAAATCAAAATTGGTTTACCATATGATGTCAAGGTAAGTTGGCAAGTTGCTCTAGGATCAACGATCGAATGGTTTTTAATTGGGAGCTACTCGTACTGATGCGTCTTTAACGAGTTAATGGCATATCCCTTCCATCGGTCTCACTTACCTAGTCAATATGGTGACCATTTATGATTAAGATCTTTTAGCTAATTCGGGTTGACCTATGCCTGTAAGGAAATCAGTCTGACTGATTTAGGTGCCACTTAACCTAAATTAATCTTGTCTCATTCTACTGACTTCATAGATTTAGTGGAAGAACTTGATTAGTCAATTTGTCTTCAGATTATTAAATCCTGTAAAATTATTAGGTCCTTAAAATGAAATAGTTATATGATAACTAGATCATAGCCTCCCATTAAGGTGAGTGATAATGAGTCGATGTCTTGATAATCATTGGAGGCACTCCATGCCTGGTGCTTGTCAACCATCGAAATTATCATTCATTATATGATAAGTCAGCGTAACTATTAAATAGACAGTCAGGTAGGCCGAGCTTTACTCGGGCTTGGTTGTCTATAGATAGATTGCATGATTATATTATTTAATGGTTGGACCTAACCAGAACTTTCAGTGGAGGCACTCCATGCCTACTGAAGAGGAACATGGGGCTAAACTAAACACTAAGAATTGTTTAGGAAAACTATTGGTTTTGAACCTACACTTAGATGCATATGGGTTGGCCAAGCTTCACTTGGGCTTATATATAGTCTATGTAGATCTTAGTGCCCACTAAAGAATTAAGATTAATTCTTCGAATTGGGGTGTAGAGGCTGCCATTTGAACAAAATAGTGGAAGAATCTTTAGACTAAAGTCCAAGTCTTTAGACTGAATCAATTTATATACTACTAAACTTTAGTTTTTTCTTATGCAGAAAATGGCCACTAATTTATCATTATGGTCTCTATTGAATAGTGACAAGTTGAATGGTTTAAATTTCAATAGTTGGTTTAGAAAACTTAAGATCGTCCTTGAGCATGAGAGAATTCTATATATTCTGAATAATCCTGCACCTTGGATACCTAATGCAAACACCCAAAGTTCTGAGAGAGACACTTATCAGAAGTGGCTCAGTGATAGAACTAGTGCGTTGCATCATGCTAGCAGCAATGAACGATGAATTCGGTCGCCGATTCGAGAATGCTCAGCCGGAAAATCATTCAAGCATTGAATAAATCTTTCGGTACACCCGACGACATTGAAAGGCACAAGACTAGTTGTGCTATTTTTAATTCTTGAATGAGGGATGGATCTCCTATCACTGATCATGTATTATATATGATCAAAAAGATAGAACTCCTAAGCAAGCTTGACTTTTCCCTACATGAGCAGTTGGAAAAGATGCGATCTTAAATTCTTGCCTCCATCCTTTCGACCTTTCCTTACTCATTTTTGAATGACAAAGCCTGCAGTCAACTACCCAGTTTGTTGGGGTTGTTACAAAACTTTGAGAAGGACAACCGGCTCTCTAAGGGTTTGGTTAATGTGATTGAAGGATCTAAGATAGGGCGTCTGTTGGGGAGATTGTTGAGAAAATGATGCCCCAATCTTATTGATTTTGATGATTACCAAAAGCCATGAGCATATAAAAGATGTAATGAGTTTATTTACATGAACAATGAATTTATTTAGAACAATGAATGAGAATGTTAAAGTATAACTTTAATCAATTTGAAAGTAACTTCAAGCTCCATGTTTAAGCTTTCAAAAAGAAATTTTATACTTCATATTATAATCAATGAGTTTTTGGAACATTTCTTGAATTGATTCCTAATGACAATTTTATTGTATTCAAGTCAAAAAATTGATTTAAAATGAATCTGGAATGAATTTCAAGTCAATCAGAAAATTCTCTGATTTTTGATACATTCCAGAGCCGACTCTAGAGTTTCAGAGTCGACTCCACTCAGTGTACAGAAATGACTGTCTGTCTCGAGTCGACCCATGTGATTTCTCGAGTCGACCCCCGATTCTGTCGAGCCGACTCCATGACTGTGTGAGTCGACTCCGCTCAGATACCAGAGGTGTATTTTTCTGAGCATTTCGCGAGTCGACCCCTTGCCTTTCATAAGTCGACCCCCGACTGTCAGGAGTCGACACCTTATTTTTGGTGAGTTGACCCTTTGACTTTCTGAATATTTCTATTTTTGGTATCACAACTTCAAGCCGACTCACGGAAAGTAGGAGTTGACTCCAGCAAATCTGGGTGAGATTTTTCTGAATGCCAACTCACGCCAACGGTAAGATTTTTAATTAACGACTATTTTTCTTTGTTTCTAACGGCTATATTTTTGCAGAATCTATAAATAGAGAAGCTGTTTTCAAATCAAAAGAAGGAAATAGACATTCAAATCAAGAGAGAAAAATCTTTCAGAAAAAGAGGAAAAATAGAGCGTCATTTGAAAAAATCCGTGATTCAAAATAGAGTGAAAGAAAAGAGTGAAATCAAAGGAAGCTTCGTTTGAGCTCAAGTTCAACAATCCAAGGAAGCTTCAGAAGAAAATCCAAGAGCTATTCAAGAGCATCTCAAGAGATTTTCTACATTCAAAGAAAAGCTCAAATCAACTCCAACGTACAGTCCGTGAAGAATCCGAGCTGAGGCCCGATTCTACACTTCAAAAGAGTTGAGGAAAAGAAGAAAAGCTCAAAAGCCAACCATCTGCAAATCAGGCTTTTCTAAACTTTGTTCTTATATTTGATTATCTGCTCATTAAGGAGCTTTGTAATTGAAAAACAATATTTCTATTATTTGTGTCTAGTTTAATCTGGGGGATTGAACTAGTGGAGGTAGTCTTACCTCGGTACAAGCTTGGTAAAGCTTGTGTTAGGGTTTTTGTGCTGGTGATCGGAAAACCAGCTGGGTTCGTTGTGATCCCGGAAAACAACAAGTTTGAGTTGTGAGCTTGTAAAACAACGGCTGTAATCAAGGAAGATTATAGTGTGGACCCAAGTGAATCTTGAGAGTGGACGTAGGTGTTGGATACACCGAACCACTATAAAATCATTGTGTTTGCCATGCTTTCATTGACTCTATCTCTATCTCTGTCTTATTCACTGCACTTTGTATTTACATTGCATTTACCTTCATTCTTCTTAAGCAAACTATTTTAAAAGGCTAATTTTTAAAGAACCTAATTCACCCCCCCCCCCCCTCTTGGGTTGTCATCTGGGCCAACAGCGTCAACCCTTTGAGAAAGGAAAGAAGAAAAAGAATAAGAAAAAGGTGTAACATGTTAGGACATCTATAAGGGGTCAGATGCAGAAGAAAAAGTTGATAAAAGTCAAGCTGAATGCTTTTATTGCAAGATGCAAGGGCACTGGAAGAGGAACTATCCTCTTTACATTGTCATACTTGATCCAAATAGGCCAAAGAAGAAAAAGGGGCAAGATGTTGCTCAACAAGGTATTTATATGATAACACCTTGTAATTTTTCTGTATATGATAATCAGACCTGAGTATTAGATACCAGGAGTCCCTTTAACATTTGCAATTCATTGCAGGGACTACAGGTCACTAGAAGATTTGAGGACAATGAAAGATTCCTTAATGTCGACGATGGAAGATTAGTTTCAGTCTGGCATTAGGAGTTTTTGAAATAGTTTTCAATAGAAATATCATCGTACTAAATGATTATCATTTTTGCCCAACATTCTTGTTGAACTAATTTTGTAGGCCTTCTGGCCAAAAGTCATTATGAAATTTCAATAAAGGATGTTACTTTGAATATCATTATGAATGGAGTCACTAATGACTAGGCATTTATCTAATGGCATTTATATACTATTACAGCCTGTAAATGTAGTGTACAAATCAAATAAGTACCCTAAAATAACTGATGTCACAGATATTTATCTTTGGCACCATCGGCTGGGTCATATCAATAAGAACAGATTAAACAGGTAACCCAGGAGGGCATCCTTTGAGTTGATGATTGTGAATCATTAACTACCTATGAATCCTATCTTCTTGGTAAAATGCCCAAGTCATCTTTTACTGAAAAAGGTGAAAGAGTCAAAGAGCTATTGGATCTAGTACATACTTATGTATGTGGACCAATAAGCACTTGTGCCAAAGGTAGATATTATTACTTCATTACGTTTACAAATGACCTTTCTAGGTTTGGTTATATCTATATCATAAAGAAGTAGAAAAACAAACAGAAAAATGTATTAAGACCTTTTGATCAAATCAAAGAGGAGAATATCTTTCAAATGACTTTATGATATATCTAAGGGAGAATGGGATTCTCTCCTAATAGACTCCTCCAGAAACACCGTAGCATAACGGTGTGTCAGAAAGAAAGAATCGAACCCTGTTAGACATGGTTCGGTCCATGATGGGTTTTGCAAGCTTGTCAATATCATTTTGGAGATATGCATTAGAATCAGCTTGTCATATTCTCAATAAGGTTCCAAGTAAGTCTGTTTCTCAAACTCCACATGAGATGTGGTATGGACATAAACCGGTTATCACCTATCTGAGAGTCTGGGGGTGTCCAGCTTATGTGAAACATGCAAAATAAGATAAACTTGAGCCCAAATCTGATAAATATTTTTTTATCGGCTATCCAAAAGAAACCAAATGATATTACTTCTACAATATTGAAGAACAAAAGTTGTTCATTAGTAATAGAGCCATTTTTCTTGAAAAGGAGCTTCTTAGGGAAGGAAAAATGGCTAATGTTGAACTTAAGGAAGTTCATCAAGTAGAAGGAACAACACAAACCTTTGAACCCTTAGAATCTAAGTTGATTAGATCAAACTCAAAACCCATTTTAGATACACCATTAAGGCGATCTGGTAGAGTACCACATCAACCGGACAGATACTTAGGTTTTTTAGTCCAGAACGAGGATCCTATTGAGCTCAATGAGAACAACGAGAATCTGATCATCTATATGGATGCTATGCAAAGGACTGACTCTGATAAATGGCTTGATGCCATGAAATTCAAACTTGATTCCATGAAGGACAATAATGTATGGACATTAGTTGATCCACCGAAGGGATAAAACCCATAGGGTGTAAGTGGGTTTTCAAGAGGAAAAGAGGCGCAGACGGTAAGGTAGAGACCTACAAAGCACATCTGGTTGCCAAGGGGTATCGTCAACGTTATGGTATTGACTATGATGAAACATTTCCTTCTGTGGCAATGCTAAAATCCATTCGGATTATGCTAGCTATAGCAGCACACTTAGATTATGAGATTTGATAGATGGATGTTAAAATTGCTTTTCTAAATAGTAATTTAGAACAACATGTGTATATGATACAACCTAAAGGTTTTATATCTGAAGACCAGTCTAAAGTGTGCAGGCTACAGAAGTCTATTTATGGACTTAAGCAAGCATCTAGGAGTTGGAACATACAATTTGATAATGTGATCAAATATTATGGCTTCGTTAAGAATAAAGAAGAACCTTGCATCTATAAATGGGCTAACGGTTCTGTTATTATATTTCTTGTATTATATGTGGATGATATTCTCTTAATCGGAAATGATATCCCTGCATTACAAGGAATAAAGACATGGTTATCATCACAATTCTCCATGAAAGATCTAGGAGAAGCATCCTACATCCTAGGGATGAAGATTTATATATATAGATTTAAGAGGATGCTTGGTCTATCCCAATCTACGTACATTGACACAATGCTAAAGAGGTTTAGCATAGAGAATTCCAAGAAAGGCTATCTTCCGATAGGCCATGGAATTCATCTTTCTAAGAAGCATTGTCTGACAACTCCTAATGAAAGAGAACATATGAGTCAAATTCCATATGCTTTGGTAGTGGGATTGATTATGTATACCATGACATGTACAAGACCAGACGTAGCATACTCACTAGGAGTAGTGAGTATATACCAATCTGATCTAGGTGAAAAACACTGGCAAGTTGTTAAGACAATCCTTAAATATTTAAGAAATACTAAGGACCAGTGGTTAGTCTATGGAGAGTCTGATTTGAAGCTTGTTGGATATACTTATTCCAGTTTCCAATTAGATCATGATGATAGCAAAAGTTTGTTGGGTTTCGTGTTTATCCTAAATGGTAGAGCTTTGCTGAAAAAGTTCTAAGCAACAAACAGTGGTAGATTCAGTGTGCGAGGTAGAGTACATTGCTACATCAGATGCCATGAAAGAAGCTGTGTGGCTGTAAAAGTTCATTTCCGCGCTTGGAGTGGCACCTTCCATAGATGGACTAGTCCTATTGTACAGTGATAGCTCTGGTGCCATAGCTCAAGCAAAATAACTATGAGCACATCAGCGCACCAAGCACATACTGCGTCGGTTTCATCTTATTCGAGAGATTGTAGAACGAGGTGACATAAATCTTCAAAAGATTGACGGAAAGAAAAACCTAGGCGACCCATTTACTAAAGCACTCAGCATCAAGGAGTTTGACGACTATAAGTTGAAGATGGGTATTAGATGCTGTAATGAGTGGCTTTAGGCTAAGTGGAGTTTGTTGGGAATTGTATCCTAAAGCCAATCATTTGATGATTGTGCTAATGTAAATTACATATAAATTGATATATTAGTAAAGTTATTTGGCAGTTTATTCATTACAAGAACATCTTCTTAAAACTCCTAATAGTAATGAAGTCCTCAGGATCTTCTTTTATAATAAAGAAGGATTTATCATTGAAGATCCTCAAAAGAGTTCGCGACCAAATGATATACTATGACAGAACCATAGTACTATCAATTATAGGACGTTGTATATCATATTTGTTGGTTATCCTCTTAACCAAGGAGTGTAGAGACACTGGTATGACATACAGGTGAAAGTGTAGGAGTACATTTCACCAAACGTGACTTATTTTTGGATACTCTGCTGTCAAAAGTTAATTCAAAAAGATATGGGTATAAGTATCCTTCAGACCTAAATATCACAACTGGTGACTTGCAAGCAACTCATTGTACTTAGGTGCCAGACCACCTGGATTTTTAATCAGCTATGAAAGGTTACTGGGTGCAGTCAAGTACTTATGGTAGTCAGTTGTAGATCAAGATGGAATTTGACCTATCCTGTTAAAAGGAGAAATGCTTGTGTTTCAATTTAGCAAAACCTTGGCCAAGGCACTTCATGTGAAGGTCACATGATCACTAAAGTTGAAATCACTTTATGGATTTGCTGTTTAGAGTTGACAGGCTCTTAAGCCATCCTTAGCATTTAATCAAAAGGATGAATTATATGATAACTATTTCTTAGGGTTATTGGAGTTTGATCAGCAACTCTTCGACCTATCCGGACGTCGGGTTCCATTGCAAGATGGGCACATCGATTAATATAAAAAGTTATTCCTATGATATTGGCTTAGGTTCGAACTTAGAGAGTCGCACGCATTGAAATTTTCTAGGATGATCTATTTGCTGATCAACGATTGAGAATTGTATATGATTTAATTAATCAATTTGATTAATTGAATTATCTCAATTGGGTTAAGTACAAGTGAATAAGATTCTATTAGGTTTAAGTCTATTGAAGGACTAATCAATTTCAAATATTGATTTGAAATTAGACTTGATTTGGATTTAAATAGATTTAGAACTAGCCAATTTTGATTTGGGCTAGGATCATGATCTATGTAGGCTCAATCCAATAAATTCAAATTAGCTTAAACCAAAACCTAAAGCTAAACCCCATGTGTGAAAATAGTTTTCTTGCATAAGGATCTCACATAATGAGATAGCTAAAATATCAACTCATGAGAGATTAAATTCTCATGCAGAATTTAATGTATTAACTTAATCTTCTCCAAATGGTTTCCGTTGGAATTCTAAGTGTTAGAATTAATATTGAATTAATGTACCTCTTTGAATCAACCAATTCTAAGTGTTAGAATTCATATCTCTTTCATTTTCACGGAACGTCGGAATTAACAAAATGTTGGAATTCTAAGTGTTAGAATTCATAGGTTTTCACCAAACATCAATGTTGGAATTCTAAGCGATAGAGTTCATGTCTTTGGTTTTCACCAAACTTCAGAATTCTAAGTGTTAGAATTCAATGGGCTAAAGGCTAAATTGAGCCTATAAATTAGAGGACATTCTTCACCAGATTAACAACAACAATATATTATAGATTGAAATTCTAAAGAGTTAGAACAGAAAATCCTGATGTGATTCTGGTGTTAGCAAAAATTTGGTGGATCCTAGAAGAAGATTCAAATGGGAGGATTCAAGATCAGCAAAGTTATTTTTTCGCGAGCTAGCAGTCCTGGGAATCCGATCATTCGGGGACTTCGCATGGATGATACTAGAGGCCGGACGATTGAGCGGCTGCAGAGCACAAAGGATTTACGAATTGTTCTTAAGGTAAGTGATATGATCCCTATATCTTAAGGCAGACTTCAAGACAAGTAGTATGACTTCTTATCTTGAAGATTAAGATATGATATTGATGATTTTATTTATATGCAAAATTTAGATCAAACGATCCTATAGTATAAGGCAAAGATATGATCTTGATGCATGTTAGATAGATTAATATTTAATCTTTAAGCTTCTGCATTGATAATTTTTATCAAAATTATTAAAATATGCATACCTTGGAGGTTGTTTCTCCTTACACTCTCATGGTAGAGCAGATCCCACATGCTAGCTCTTACATACATCCTTCCTAGGAAGATCATCCATCTCCTCATTGGCATCTCTAAGTATGCAAGCAAGGCATGTTGAACCATATTGAGCTGCTTGGTACGGGCATACTAAACCGTACCATTGTGGAACTAATATAGTTCATCATTTTAAAACAATACGGGCCGGTACCACCCCCAAACCAGCCATTTTTATAGCCTAGCCTCATATCAACCTCACACTAACCTCATATTTGGCTCGATATGAGGCGGTTTATAGATTAGAACATTCCAGTTCACCTAATCAATACATCATTGATTCGGTATGGAATGATTGGTACACCATTGTTTGGGTACAATATGCTTCATACTGGACTATACTAGTCTAATGCCAAAATGGTACTAATTTTTGGTACAAAACGCTTCATACTGGACTATACTAGATTGGGTAGAGTTTAGAAGCCACTAAGACATCTTGATTTTAAAAATTAAAATATAAAATAATATGTTGTAGGTATCAGAAGTTTAGAAAATTGATTTGGACGTATGGATTAGCGATAGAAGGTAAGTAAGCCATTTATCATGAGTAATTAATTTAGTAAATTATTAACTTATGTAATTTCTGAATAAAAATTTGTATATGTTTAGATACTATTTTATATCTGCTATTAACATGCAAATGAATTGTGACATATTATTTTATTTATTTGAAAGTTTGATAATATTTTTAGATTTTAATTTTTGTATAATTCATAAATAAATAAATAAATCATAATCATAAATAAATAAATAAATAATGATAGCAATAGTAGTAGAAGTAATAATACATGTGAAAATAATAAATAATAATTTATATTATTTATATAAATAAACAGTTATTAATTATATCTGTTCGAACCATAAATTAGTAAAAATATTCAATTTAATATTATTAACATAAAGAATAGGTATGGTATGAATCAGGTGGGTTCATGGCGGCTTGAGGTTGAGGGGTGGGGAGAAGGATTGAAGACGACTAGTGGCAGAGGGAAGAGAAATGTGGCCAGATCTAGAATTTTTTTTCCTTCTTTCCTCAATTTTTCTCAGCTTCTTTAATTATTGTTTTGTTTCTTTTTCAGTTGGAGAAAATTAAGCTACGGGCGGGGCATTGACCAATTAAGGAAAAGGAGAAAAAATGGGTGAAAACTAACAGTCAAACGTTTGAGGCATCTGAACTGCATTCAGATTAATCATGATGATCTATAACTTGGTTGAGTCATTTAAAATTTCATGCACAACATGCAAAGGTTGTCAATAATGCTATCATGTTGTATAATAGTCACATATGGAACTGATTTTCTAACATAGAATCCAGTTATTGATATGATTATATAGTTTATAGGATAGAATTTATGTCTACTCAAGACATTTAATTTAAATAGCTACAGCTGCATTGTCAATTATTATGATGCATCATAGACTAAACGGTGCTCTCATGGCACATTTTGGATCCTCAAGCCATCAAAGGAGGGATAAACAGATCCACAACCAGTAAATACCACTGGTTTCTAATATAAAAAGCCATTCCTTCTTGTTATTACACCTATACATGCCATATTCTCTATATGCTTTTGCATAGCATGGGTGATTTTGGCTACATTCCCTCCCCGAAGAAACTGAACTCTTGATACTTAAAGTTTTAAATTTGGTGGGACCGTTTAGGGTCTGTTTGGATGGGAGGGAATGGAGGGGAGGGGAAGGAAAAGAAGGAGAAAGATTATAAGTTACATTGTTTGGGAGGAGGATGAAAGAAAGAGGGGAAGGAAATGGGAGTAACCAATTCCCCTTCTTTTCCTCAACGAGGGTAAATTTGTTAACCCCCAAATCGGAGGGTAAGCTGGGGAAGGAGAAAAAGTTTAAGTCATACTTTATTGGAAGACCAAAATATTTCTTTATTTTCTATTCTTCATTATTTCATTCTTTCGGTTCATTCTTATTCTTAAGGAATATAATTATCACATAACTCTTTCCCTTCTTTTCTTCTCCCTCCATTCAAACAACATTATTGATATTACCTTTCTTTCTTCTTCCATCCTTTCCAAACAAGAGAGGAAGAACAACCCTTCCTTTTCCTTTTATTCATTTCCTTCTTTTTACTCTTTCCTTCCCATTCAAAGATCCAAACAAAGCCGAAATTTGTTGGGACCTTTGCATGGGTCATTTTGCATGGCTATATCCTGAGTATCAGAAGGGACAAGTCAATAAATGGACTAAAAGATGCGACATGACATCCAAATCTTCTCTCTCTCTTTTTTTCAACTGAAGACCTTTGGCCTAAATGTTAAAATCAGGGTATGCCAAATCATCTCGAATCGAGAGGTCCAGGGGGTGAACCAAAACAAACCAGTCTAGAACTGAGACGATTCAACCTCCCGACAAGGTGCGAAAGGCAAACCGCATATACCGACCCCATAACAACATACCAAACCATACTAAACCAATCGGTTTGGGACAGTTCATGAGTTGGGGCCTCCTATTGCACCTGATCAATATATATCACTGTCCATACCAAACCATACTAGTCCAATCTGCTACGACCTGTATGGAACAGTACTGATCTGATACTAAAATGGTTCTAGTTCTCGGTATGGAGAACTTTAGTTAAAACCATAGAGAACATTTAACAAAAAGAAATTTGCATCTTCTAAATTGAATTTTAATATTGAAGATATTATACCTCTTAAAATATGCTGCCCAATGCAACACCGTCCAGCCAGAAGCATCTCAAAAATCCAAATACATGCCTGACAAGAAAAATAAAGGAACAACCCATGCATAATCTAAAATAGCACACAGGTGGATGGCTCCTTGACCTTGACTATCATGTTCAGTTGTTTTACAAACTTCAGCTACCTTCTCCAAAAGCCATTCTTGCAACTTATTTTTCAAAACCAGCTCAAACAAGTCTCTAGTAGCTGGTACATGTGAGGCTTCAATGCTGCCACTTAATGTAAGGAGATTCATCGAGTCCTTTTCGATTAAAGGAGAGGTGACTAATGCATATGTTTTTACTTCCTTCAGGGATTTTGTTTGTGTCCTACTGGTTCGAATGGAAATATTGTTCGTTGTAGAGAAAAGCAAATGAGCAAGCCTTGTCTGCACCTGAAATTCTTTCCACTTTAGCTTGTCATCATCATCTTCTGATGAAGTAACCCCTCCATTCAACTGAACACTTGGCACTGAAGGATAATCAAAACTCAAAACTTGGCTGATGGGCGTATAGCCATCCAATGTCATGAAATAATTCACCGTGCCAGGTGGGTGTGGCATTGCACTACAGCGGTAGACACCATATTGAATCATCTCTGCAGCAGCATGCTTCTCACCAAAGACAATAGATATTGGATGTTGTTAGATGTTCATATGGTTCACTGAAGTGTCCAACAACGAGGACCTGCATGTATTCTTTTATGTCAATATACACAAACAGGCACGAAAAAAATTACAATGCCAATGCAAGTTTAAATACTATATATAGCACAAATGCAAACTGAATGTCTGATAAAAAAAAATCTTTGAATCTTATCAATCTCAGTTATGAAACACAAGGTTTCAATATGTGTACTGGAACTCAAACAATTACTTCCCTAATTTTTAGCAAAAGGTTTCAAGAAGCTACTCTCATGGTAGAGTAGATCCCACATGCTAGCTGTTACATACATCCTTCCTAGGAAGATCATCCATCTCCTCATTGGCATCTCTAAGTATGCAAGCAAGGCATGTTGAACCATCATGAACTGCTCGGTACGGGCATACTAAACCATACCAATGTGGAACTAATATAGTTCATCATTTTAAAACAATACGGCCCGATACCACCCAAACCAGCCATTTTATATAGCCTAGCCTCATATCAACCTCACACTAACCTCATATTTGGCTTGATATGAAGCGATTTATAGATTAGAACATTCCAGTTCACCTAATCAGTACATCATTGATTCAGTATGGAATGATTGGTACACCATTGTTTCGGTACAATACGCTTCATATTGGACTATACTAGTCTAATGCCAAAATGGTACTAATTTTTGGTACAAAATGCTTCATATTGTACTATACTAGATTCGGTAGAGTTTAGGAGCCACTCTGACATCCTGATTTTAAAAATTAAAAATTAAAATATTATGTTGTAGGTGTTAGAAGCTTAGAAAATTGATTTGGACGTATGGATTAGCAATAGAAGGTAAGTAAGCCATTTATCATGAGTAATTAATTTAGTAAATTATTAACTTATGTAATTTCTGAATAAATATTTGTATATGTTTAGATACTATTTTTATATATGCTATTAACATGCAAATGAATTATGACACATTATTTTATTTATTTGAAAGTTTTATAATAATATTTTTAGATTTTATATAAATTTTGTATAATTCATAAAATAAATAGATAAATTATAACCGTAAATAAATAAATAAATAATGATAGCAATTGTAGTAGTAATATTACATGTGAAAATAATATAAATAATAAATTAATATTATTTATGTAAAATAAATAGTTATTAATTATATCTGTTCGAATCATAAATTAGTAAAAATATTTGATTTTAATATTATTAACATAAAGAATAGGTATGGTATGATCACGTGGGTTTATGGCGGCTTGAGGTTGAGGGGTGGGGAGAAGGATTGAAGACGACTAATGGCAGAGGGAAGAGAAGCGTGGCCTGATCTAGATTTTTTTTTTTCCTCTTTCCTCAATTTTTTCCTTTTTTTCTTTGCTTCTTTAATCATTATTTTGTTTCTTTTTTAGTTGGAGGAAATTAAGCTGCGGGCATTGACCAATTAAGAGGCAGGCCGTTAGAGCCTTGATTGGTGCGGAATTATAGAAATTAAGGAGGAAGTTGTAATTCCTGGATTGATGCGAAATTCAAATTCATTTAGGATTCATCTCATCATTATCTTTTTAGAGACCTATCACGTACGTTAATCTTGCGTTTCTTGGCAACTTGCTCCATTAAACCTTCCCTTTCTTATTTTTTTCTATAAATACGTTAATCTTGCGTTTCTTGGCAACTTGCTCCATTAAACCTTCCCTTTCTTATTTTTTTCTATAAATAAATCCGTCTAGAGATAGACGTCCTATCGATCCCTGCGTTTCTCCATGCCAATCGGCTTGCCCGGCCGGCCCCCTCTCTCTTTCTCTCGGATCGGATGGCCCTTATCTCAGATCTACCAATCGATGTTCTCGCTTCTCTGCCTCCGCGACTACATCCGTTGCCGCGCCGTCTGCTCCAAGTGGAACTTGGTCGTCTCTTTGAATCTCAATCCCCTCTCAAGTCCCTTGGCTTTTACTTACCAGAACCGAGGCCGACGAAGCCAACGAGATATGCAGATTCTATGATTTCTATCACGGCGTGGAGTTGACAGTCGCTATCCCTGGAGTCAGATGGCGTCGTTGCATTGGCTCCTCAAATGGATGGCTCATGATTTTAGATGACTTTTCCGAGCTCTCCATGTTCAACCCGCTCACAGTAGTCCAAATCGCGCTCCCTTCCATCACCACCTTTCCGGACGTCGAGCCCGTCTTCGACTACTCCGGCCGTGTCCCCCATTAGAGCATCAACAACCCACAGTCGTCCCTCGTGAACCTCATTACCGTGGATTAGACTTGTGGGTACTACTATTCCAAGGCTATTGTGATGTGGACGTCTGGCTCTATGTATACTACCGTGGTAATTTGCGCCTCTCCTCAATCGCTTGCTTTTGCGAGATCTGTAGATGAAGCATGGAATCTCGTTAAGATGGGCACAAGTTTTTTCTTCGAAGATGTTATCTTTTACGAGGATCAGAAGGAGGGGCGATTTTATACCGCCGCAGCAAGTTTTTTCTTCGAAGATTATCTTTTACGAGGATCAGGAGGGGCGGTTTTATACAGCCACAGCCGGAGTCAATGGGACATGGAATCGCTCGACCTGAATGGCCCTTTTTCAATTGTTAGCATGGTAACAAGGATATGCAGGAACAGCCAGGTTTGGAGGATTCATCTCTGATTCTTTCAAGGGTTAAGTCAATGTTTTCTTTGTGATTATGTGGATTTGTTTTTTTTATTATGTCTGTTCTGATTTGTTTTAGGATTTTTTCTTGATTTTTTTAATTCTTTCTAGTTCACAGAAATTTCTTATAGGTTGGTTTCTTGGTGGGTTTGCTGTTGAGCGAATTGGGAATTAGGGTTTTTTTTTTCTTCGGTATATATCTTTGGAATCTGTTTTGATTTGTTCTTCCCACAAAAGTTTTTTATTCGTAGGTTTTTTTTGTTGATCGCTATGATGTGATAGCTATATATCTTTGGAATCTGTTTCGATTTGTTCTTCCCACAAAAGTTTTTTATTCGTAGGTTTTTTATTCGGTATATATCTTTGGAATTTGTTTCGATTTGTTCTTCCCACAAAAGTTTTTTATTCATAGTTTTTTTTGTTGATAGCTATGATGTGATGGATCTGCTATTGTTTGATAATTAATACCTTAAATTAGGTTGAGTAAACAATATATTTCATGGTTCAACTCAATTGCATTGCAACTGATTAATATAAGAATTGGTGTTGAGACATGTTAATTTCTTGTATTTTTATTGCGTTGATACGTATTCCGATAAACAAAACAAAGGAAATAAATAAATAAATAAATAAATAAAGGAAAATAAATAAATAAATGAGTGACTACCACTCTTTGCGCAATGCAAAGAAGAATCAAATTCTAAATGAATTTGATACAAAAGCTTTTGCTACGGTTCTACTTATAGCTTCTCCCTTGGAATTTTTTACTCTAGTAGTCATTACCTATAAGGTGCGCAGGAGGCGGTGGGGGCTAGGCATAGGGAGAAGGCTTTAAGCCTTCCATAATTGTAGAGCATAACTCTACTGTTTATAGACTTCACGACCATTCTCTTGGGACTAAGGTACTATTTGATAACTTTTGGGTTATCCCTAGATAAATGTACAGAATAGCATTTATCCAGGGGATAGCTGAGGGAATAAGCACCTTTTTAAAATTACCACTTTGCCATCAAGGGATAACTTTAGTTATTCTTGGGTTCCATAGGGAATAAGTTCAGGGGATAAGCCATGGTTAAACATGGGTTATCCCCTTAACCATGGGTTATCCCTTCTAGTTAAACTTTTTCAGCACTATCCTTTGTAGCTATAGCATTTAGGGATAAGAAGGGATATCCAGGGGATATCCCCCCTTATCCACCATATCAAACAGTGCCTAAATTCTTGGTTGGATTAGTGCAAGTGAGAAGCAACTTCCAAAGATCATGATTGGTAAGAAGAGATTTCAATGTCACCAGTAGTCCGATAGAACAGATAATCCGTAATGAGATACTATCACCTCCATATCCTTCAATTAAGTCCTTATTGAATGACTTGTTCCTTGCTTCCTTTTAGAAGGCTTTGCTTCCTTTTATAAGGCTTTGTCTAGCTTGCTGCTAGTTTGCTGCTAGTCATAAATATGTCTTTTTCTAATAGACACGGTAAATTCGTGTGGCTCCACTTGGCTTGCTTGCCGCTAGTCAAAAATATTTTTTTTTTTTGAAACATACGATAAATTCATATGGATCTCCTTTACTAGCTTGCTGCTAGTCATAAATATTAATTTTTTTTGGAACGCACTCATGTGGCTCCAGTACTTGACTAGCTTGCTGCCAGTCTTAAATAATGTTTTCCCTATAACTCATGAAATCTTGGGAATAAATGGACTACAACTTCAGCTAACCCCTGGAGGCAATCAAATTGTCCATCAACAAGCATTTTTAGTGTAGCAACAGCAAAAGATAATGGCTGAATTCACAAAGGAGTTTAACGTGCAAGTGGCAAGGAACATCCGCTATTGGGTAGATTATTCAAAAATTGTGCGAACTCTTGCACAACCCATCTCAGGCGGGTCATAGAAAAATTACATTTTGTAAAACTAAATTTAATATTGATCAAACTAGTTGTATGCAAAAAGTTTTCAACATTTACTTAGGTAGATTATAAAAGGTTCATTCAAAAATTGCGCGAACTCTTGCACGACTCATCTCGGGCGGGTCGTCCATAGGGTCTTCTCGTGCTCCCCCCTCAGTGCAAACCACCCAACAGGTGGCTGCGAACGAACTCTGTTGCGATCAGGCTCAGGATTAGATGGGATAATCTTTACTTGGACGGCTTTCGAGCGGAAGATTCCGACTAGTGGTTTGACTTGGAACTACTAGTCGGAATCTTCTGCTCGAAAGCCGTCCAAGTAAAGATTATCCCATCTAATCCTGAGCCTGATTGCAACAGAGTTCATTCGCAGCCACCTGTTGGGTGGTTTGCACTGAGGGGGGAGCACGAGAAGACGACCCGCCTGAGATGGGTCGTGCAAGAGTTCGCGCAATTTTTGAATGAACCTTTTATAATCTACCTATGTAAATGTTGAAAACTTTTTGCATACAACTAGTTTGATCAATATTAAATTTAGTTTTACAAAAATGTAATTTTTCTTGTAGATGGATGAGCATGGGCGGAAACCCGGTGAGGTGGAGTTTTACCGGATGACTCATACTCATCATGATGGCACTTTTGTCAGAGATGAGTCGAGGGACTTATATGTAATTAATTATTATAATTTATTTTATGCAATGATTTTAATTTGATTTTGTTATTCAGTAAGATCTTACTATTTTTTTTAAATTAATACAAAAAAGAGCTACAGCTTTTATTGCTGAGCATGTTGATGACTCTGTAGCATCTACACAGAGTAGTCGCATTGAGGCCGAGGTGTTTACGGAGCTGATGAGGCCGGAGCGCTATGGTCGAGTGAGGGGTTATGGAGTTGGAGTCACCCGCACTTAGGTATCTGAGATGAGTAGACATGAACTTGATGATGCAGATAACACTACAAGAAAAAAAGATATTTGCAACAATTTTCCATATGGATAGTAAATTATACATAGGAAAAAGTATTTTTTCTTGACAAACAATTATATTCGTTGGAAATATATTGTGATACACTTTTTTTTTGATGGAAAAGGGGCAACTGTGAGAAATATCAATTATTCCTTACGGATAGTAAATTATATGTAGAAAAAAGTATTTTTTTCCCGACAAACATTTATATTTGTTGGAAATACATTGTGATACGCTTTTTTTTTCGATGGAAAAGGGGCAACCGTGGGAAATTTTTTTTTTTTCCGAATGAACGGTTGGGAGAAGGCGTTGGAAATGAGTTTTTTTTTTCATTGGCGCCAGGTTGCCTGCCAAGCTTTTTTCCCCTAACCCGCAAAGCTTTTTTTCCCACGATCTAACTCTATCCTTTTGTCTTCTCCCTTCCATCCTTTCGTCTTCTCCCTTTTCCTAAAATGGACGACGACAATAGCATCCTCTCGTCTTCTCCCTTTCCCTAAAAGGGACGGTGGCAACAGCGAACAACGACTGAGCACCGGTGAGGCATCTTCTCCATTTTTTGTGGATGAGCACTAGCATTTATAGCAGCCCCTTTTCCTGGTTTTTGCTTATTTATAACAGCATTTATAGAAACGTTACGGAGCTTCCTTCAATCTCTCTTTCTTTCGATGGTTTAGGATTTTTTTTGCCAGTCTTTCTTTCTTCCATTGGTTGATGATATGCTTTTGCAACTTATTAATGTTTTTCTAATTTTTTGCTTAATTGATAGGATGAAATGTCTGGAATAAGTAAAAATTGGATGCAGATTACTAATAGATTATCACTTGAGTATAGAAATGGAGTGAAAGATTTTCTTGACTTCGCATTCGAGCACACAGATCTAGAAAATAAAATTGTTTGCCCTTGTATCAAATGTAACAATACTCGATATAGATCTCGAGATGATGTTGAGGCTGATCTAGTGATTCATGGGATAGTCCCATCTTATACTCAGTGGTCGTTACATGGTGAAGGTGTAGGTAACATTGAAAGTGATAATGTTGATGTCAATGAAGAAACTGATATGGAAGATGAGGAGATAGATGATATGCAAGAGTTGATACATAATGCCTGTGGAGTCCCTTGTTTAGAGGGTTATGACTTTACAAATTTAAATACAAATGACCAAGATGAGCCTCATGAGAGATCTTCAATGTTTCATAGACTACTAAGTGAGACTGAGACATGTTTATATCTGAATTGCAAGAAGTTCTCAAAGCTATCTTTTGTTTTAAAGCTATGGCAACTAAAATGTCTTCATGGATTGAATAACAAGGCTTTTGATGCTTTGCTTAAATTATTTAAGGAGGCACTTCCCGAAGGTGAGACATTACCAAATTCATTTTATGAAGCTAGAAAGATGATTTGAAATCTAGGCCTTTATTATGAGAAAATTGATGCATGTGTCAATGATTGTATGTTATTTTGGAAAGAGTATGCTAATGAGAACCACTGTGTTATATGTGGGGTATCTCAATGGAAATCAAATAGAGGCAAAGGAAATTTTGTAAAATCTTCATCTTCGAAGAGTAGCAAAAAAATTTCTATTAAGACTTTATGGCACTTAACCATAGATGGCGAAATTCTAAAAAGGAATTTAATGGTGAGAAAGAGCTAAGGCCACCTCCTAAGCAGTTGTTAGGATATGATGTGCTTGATCAATTGCGTGGGCTCAGACATATTATATTTGGTAAGATTGGTAAAAAAAGAAAATGGGGAGACTTCATGCAAAGCTATAATTGGAAAAAGAGAAGTATTTTCTTTGAATTACCATATTGGAAGGACTTTCTCTTGTGTCATAATTTAGATGTCATGCATATTGAAAAGAATATATATGATAGTGTGGTTGGTACACTCTTAGACATTGAAGGAAAACAAAAAGATAGTCTCAAAGCTCGTCGTGATCTTAAGGATATGTGTGTAAGAGAAAAGCTTCATCCAACACTAAATGAAGAAAAGTGGACATTTTCTGTTGCATGTTATACACTATCTACGGATGAGAAAATTGCTTTATGTGAGTTTTTAAAGAATATTAAGGTGCCTGATGGATATTCCTCAAATATTTCCAGATGCATTTATTCCAAAGAGCACAAGATATTTGGATTGAAAAGTCATAACTATCATGTCCTTTTGTTAAATTTTTTACCACTTGCAATTCGTGGAAGGTTATGTAAACCATTATCAGAAGCCTTAATTGAGCTTACATCTTTCTTTAAAGAGTTATCTTCAAAGGTTTTATTGATGGAAGATATGAAAAAGTTAAAGGTTGCCATTGCAATAACACTTTGTTAGTTGGAGATGCTCTTTCCACCATCATTTTTTGATATTATGATGCATTTGCCACTACATTTGGCGAATGAGGCTAAAATTGCTAGACTGGTACAATATTGTTGGATGTACCCAATTGAACGGTTAGTGCATTTTGAATTTTCATATTTGTAGTATAGATATATTTTTCCATTTTCTTGGTATTATTCTTATTATTGCTATATACTTTCAATTGATTATAATGACAGTGAGGAGGAAGAACTATGATGGCATAAGCTTCTATTGTTGAAGTTATTTACTTATGCAAGCACTACATGTTATATATTTGCATAATTTTAATTTCTTTTTGTTCTTTTTCTACTTTGGACTAAGCATTTTTGTGAAAGCCCTTTAATGAAATTTATTTCAATGTTTATTAATTGCATTGTTTTGATGATACCTGGTTCTTGTTTCTTTACTAATTTTGATGGATGATGACTTTTATGATATGTTAAAATTTTTATTTAAATTGAATTATTGTAATACTATATGGAATAAGCAAAAGTTTTACTAACTTAATATATAAAGGTAGATAATTATGGCTGAAACTAGTAATCGCAAAGGGAGATGCATTACTAAAGGTAGAGGCACAGAAGTTAATGCTATCATCCAACAAGGCCTTTCACCTACTATTAGAGAAAATGTTGACTGTGTGCAAGAGGGTGAAAATGATAACTTTAGTAAGTATCTTTAAATTTTATATTATATATATATTCCTAATTCTTTTTATTCAAAGTGGGTTTTTAATTTCTTTTTTTGTATGCTTATGATTTTGTAGGTTTATCCATGAATACTACAAGAAAAGGATGAGGGAGGACTTTGAACAATGAGCTGAAAAATTCAAAGACCAAGAAAGTAGTGGAGTAGGATCACAAGGGAAGAATTGCAGAAGAGAATCGTGCTCAATTTGCAAGTTGGTGTGGTACAATAGTTAGAAATCGATCCTTTGTACCCCTTAAAGTTAAAGGATGGAGTGAAATTCCTGATGATAAAATAAGGAATATGATTAACCGCATCATGGTAAGATTTTTTTAGTTTTTTAATTATAACATCACTAATTTTAATATTTACTAAACTGTATTATCTTTTTGCAGGATTATTTTATTCTTTTTGAGAAAGGACTCGATAAGCGGAAGTTATAAGAAGAACAAAATATGTGATAAGAAAACTTAATGATCAATATAGAGAGTATAGAAATGAGTTGTATGAAATTTATAAGAATCGACATAAAGATCCAGCAAAATTAAAGCACTTACTAGATGAGGTTATTACCAAGGATGATTGGGAATGGCTTGTTGCCCATTGGAATAGTGAAACTTTTGAGGTATGAAAAGCATGAGCATGAAGCAATAGAAAGATGATTGTTTTAAGTGTCTTTTATGTATTAATTTAACTAATTTATCAATATTTACTTGCAGAAAATGAGCAAAGCAAATGCAGAAAATAGATCAAAACTAAATATGGTTCCTTGTACCGGTAGGACTGCTTTCAGTGTAATTGAGCAACGACTGGTATGAATAATACAAATAATATAAATTTATTTTATAATTCTGACCTTATAGTTGTGTATTCTTTTATTCTTACTAAATTTTTTAATTACAGACCCAAGCTGTAAATGGGGTGCGACCAAGTAGGTTGGAAATGTTTGAAAAAACCCGTACACGTAAGAATGGTTCTTTAGTTGATGTTGTAGCTGAAGAAAAAATGGTATGAAAATGTTCATGTATATTAGAAGATCAAATGGTTTTTTTCTTATGTTTTTATCAGCATGCATCATGGTTTTGTACTCATTTACTCTGAATGCTATTTAATACTTCTTGTTATGAAATAACTAGTGTTGCTTCTTGAGATTGAATTATAAGACCATCAAATTCGTAATGAAAATGAAACATATTGCAGCATTAAGCTACATAGCCATATCAAATGTTTAAAAAAGAAAAAATCCATTGTTACACTTGGGTTATAATTAGGCATGCACTCTTAGGTTGGTTAATATATCATGATCCATTCAAATGTTGATATAAAGTCTCTACTCCAGTAATATATATAATTGAGAAATTCTGCCACTATTTTATGATCATCAGGTATAATTTACAACTGAATTGTTTGTTTAAAATCCCATACGATATTACTGGGTCTAGTTTAAAAGCCCAAACCAAAGCTAAACCCTTTTTTTCAATTTCAGAAATTTTAAACCGAGATAAACTGAGAGAACAAAAGCAAATCAGCTTTAACCAAACCAAAATCATGGTTTCAGATCAGTTTTATGGTTTAATTAGTTTTCTTGCACATCACTAACAATAACTGTATGTTGATTACTGGGCCTGCAATTTTGACTCTTACAATATTGTAAACCTCAATTAAACTCCAACTCGGCACTCAGCCTCGGACATGTACCATCGGCACTCAAGCCCGACTCCGGTCGGTACTCAACGCCCGACTCCGATCGGCACTTAAAGCCTGATATACCATCGGCACTCAAGCCCGAGGCCAGCTCGACACCAAACACGGCGCAATGGCAAACAGTTACGAAAAGCTAAGTACACTACACTTTAAGAAAAAGTTTCTTTAGTGTCTGAATGCATTACAGGAAACCAACAAAATTAACCTTTCAAAAGGCTCTCAACGGTCCTACATCATAAGGTCACCCCCGGGCTGGCCGCGAAACCCCCGTGGTGGTTCAAGACCTATGGTTCCAACAACCTCGAGTCACCCCTCGTCGGCCATGAAACCCCCGAGGCGGTTCCAAAGGAGCTCAGCAGCATCGCGGCTAACGGATACCACTCGGTCTGGCTAGGATACGCCCCCGAGTCGGTTCAAATCCCTAACAGTCCGTACCTGCTCGAGCCACCTCCCGAACCAGCACACAAACACCCGAGGCAGTTCTGAAGGAGCTCGACGGCATCGCGGCTAATGGGACACCACTCGGTCTGGCTATCATACGCCCGAGTCGGTTCAAGTCCCTAACAGCCCGTACCTGCTCGAGTCACCCCCCGAACCAGCACATAAACACTCGAGGTAATTTTATTTCAGCCCCCACGACTCTATTTCTGCTTCGACAATTTTATTTCAGCCTCAACGGCTTTATCTCTGCCTCCGCAGCATTATTGCAGCCTCAATAGCTCTCTGCCTCAACGGCATCATTGCAGCTTCAATGACTGTCTCTACCTCTGTGGCATCATTGTGGCCTCATCGGCTCTCTTTGCCGCGGCTTTGTCACAGCTTCAACGGTTTCATTTCAGCCTCAGTGGCTTCAACTCTGTATCAATGGCCAACGGCCAATCGAGTAATACCTTTGTTTAAATTATACACTTCCAACATATTGCTGGTTACTTTCAACCATCAAGAAGCCCCAAAACAACTCACAGCTAGAAGAGGCCAACTCCCTAGCTCATAGTTGACGGGCACCCCCACCTCGAGGCCAATCTCTGCAAATCGAACGGATGACAGAGGATGCCCCATTGTATCCCCCAAATCGTCCATGCGAAATTGTCATGATGCCCAAGGACACGTGCCCATCGGTAGTTGGCGGTAGGTGAGGATCAGCTACTTGGGAGGTGACGCCCCTTTCGCCTCGCTAGGGTGAGCCCGCTTCATCTCAGGGGTGAGGGGGCATCAGATATGGCTGGTCCAATGCCATTAGAGTAAACCATGAAGGAAATTGCTAGAGCCTCATCTCGGTCCCACAGGGTGACTTCGGCCTCCGAGGTCCCCTCGGCCTCTGAGGTCCCATCGGCCTCCGCGGTCCCCTCGGCCTTCGAGGTCTCTTCGGCCTTCGAGGTCCCTTCGGTCTCCCAGTTGGCCTCGGTCCTAGTCGGTCTCGATCCCAGTCGGCCTTGGCCCTAGGCCTCGGACCCAGTCGGCCTCCGAGGTCCCTTCGGTCTCCCAGTTGGCCTCGGCCCCAATCGGCCTCGGCCCAGTCGGCCTCGGCTCCCCTCGGCACTTGGCATCATCTAAATCGGCCTCGGCCCTAGTCGGCCGAGGCTCCTCGACCCCAGTCGGCCTTGATCCTAGTCGGCCTTGATCCCAGTCGGCCTCGGCTTCAGTCGGCCTCGGCCTCTAGCTTCCACCTTGGCCTCGGCCTCGGCCTCGAGCCTCCGCCTCAGCCTCGGCCACTATAAACAGTGCTCGACCACCTCAGCCTCGGCCTCAAGCTTTCGCCTCGGCCTTGACCTCGAGCTTCCACCTTGGCCTCGGCTTCCACAGCACTTGGCCTCGGTCCTGCGACCGCCCGAGCTTCCCTCGGCCCCTCGGCCTACTCCCTTCTGCCGAGAGCAGTACCATATGCATGAATAGTGCCTAGCACCTGCACCTTGGGGCCCACGTGACTAACTTTATCACCAATCACTGTCTGCGCAAGACAACCAAAAAGGATGATGTGGGGGACACGTTGGCAAGCACTGTAACGATTGGCCATGCCTTGCAGTAGCTTGCGACAGCTGTCCAAATCAAAATAGCACCTGTCAACCAGCTGCAGCCACCTACTCTGATGGAATATGGCCTGCACCTGACATGTCACTTGGAGGTAAGCTCCACTGTTGCTGCCATCAATTAATGCTTTGACAAGTGATCATGCCCTAAGACTAACAGGCTCTAAGCATCTATAAAATGGGTAAGAGGGACCCCCGACCAAGTAACTCCAACCGCAACAACACTCTTAAATGCTCATTCTTGCTCACAGAGAGCACGGCTCTAAGCCTCTCTCTTCTTCTCTCTTTCGAGCTTCTTCAAGCTCACGGTTGTTGCCCAGAGCACTGACTTGAGC
>UESW01004250.1:608238-624994 GCA_900491605.1 Calamus simplicifolius
ATATGTTGATGATATTGTTTTCGGTGCTACTAACAATTTGTTATGTCAAGAATTTGCAAAGTTAATGCAGGGTGAGTTTAAATGAGTATGATGGGAGAACTCAACTTTTCCTAGGACTTCAAATCAAACAAAGCAAAGATGGGATCTTCATCAATCAAGCCAAATACACAAAAGAACTGCTCAAGAAATTTGGAATGGAGTCAATCAAACCACTTGGGACACCTATGAGTCCTTCGTGCAAATTGGACAAAGATGAAGATGGTAAGAAAGTAGATCAAAAACATTACAGAGGTATGATTGGATCTCTTCTTTACTTAACTGCTAGTAGACCAGATATTATGTTTGCAGTATGTCTATGTGCTAGATTTCAATCTGAACCTAAAGAATCTCACTTAATTGCTATAAAAAGAATTTTAAGATATTTAAGTGGAACTAAAAATGTAGGTTTATGGTACTCTAGAGACTCAACCTTAAATTTAATTGCATATTCTGATTCTGACTATGCTGGATGTAAATTGGATAGAAAAAGCACAAGTGGTGCATGTCAATTCTTAGGATGTAACTTAATCTCTTGGTTTAGCAAAAAGCAAAATTCGGTTGCATTATCTACTGCTGAAGCAGAATATGTTGCAGCTGGAAGTTACTGTGCTCAAATCCTTTGGATTAAGAGACAACTTGAAGATTATGGCATAACCCCCGACAAAACACCAATTAGATGTGATAACACGAGTGCAATAAATCTAACTAAAAATCCAATTCAACATTCAAGAACAAAACACATTGAGATTAGATATCATTTCATAAGAGAACATGTAGCTAATAATAAAATTTGTCTTGAATATGTTAATACAGAGGAACAATTAGCTGACATATTTACAAAACCTTTGAGTGAAGAAAGATTTTGTTATCTTAGAGGTGAATTAGGGATATGTGGCCCTATGGATTGATTTTGATATATTAAGGAATGAGAATCTAAAATTTCTATCAATTTCTTGATATTCCCTTCACTATTTTAAGGACAAATTATCTAGTCATTTGAGCTATTTGATCCTTAATACTCCATAATTTTATCAAAATTTTATAAAATTTATTTTGATGAGTTTCAGTCATTTGTATCTCATATATTTTTTGCTGAATTTGTCTCTGGAGTCGACACCTCAGAATGAGGAGTCGACACCTCTGACTGTGTCGCTCTCGGTCCCTGACCTTGGAGCCGACACCTGTGAATTCGGAGCCGACTCCAGTTCGAGCACTGACTGTGTTAGCGATTTGGAGTCGACACCCGACTTTGCGGGAGTCGACACCTGGGAGTCAAATGTTGATTTATTAGGGCAGAGTCGACACCTCGTCACTTCATCACTTTCTCAAATCCTAACCAAACTCTTCCAAAATTTCTCCAAAACTTTCCCATCTCTAATTCCATCCAAATCGAACCTTTCCAAAGATCAAATGGCACCCAAAAGGAGAGAATCAGTGGTTGGAGCCGGTAACTACGGGAAAGCGGTCCGCACGTCATCCCGTTCGTGAGCCGACTCCAAGCAGCGATTCGTCCAGATTCCGACAATCCCAACACATCTTCCACAAAGGTAGATACCCTAGCTGATAGAGTCATCACAATGGGTAGAAAAGTCATTTTGACCTATTTGAATCCGAAGGCTTTTCAATCGGGAGACAATTGAAGGAAATGGGCTGGGATATGCTGTTCTCTTGATGTTCCTACCTATCCAGCCCTAGTAAAAGAATTCTATCTCAATTTGGCTAGAGGGATGGAGGTTTAGTAAGCAATGTTAAAGGGAAAAGGATTCATCTCACCTTTCAAAAGCTCGAAAACCTCCTCAGCATCCCGATCACTGGTTTAGCCGCTGACATGCATAGTGATAGGTCAGCAGCCCTTTCAAGGATGTTAGGAAGGGATGTAACTGAGTTTGAAGAAATTAGAGCCAATCAACTACCCCTAGAATTAAGATTATTACACAATATATGCAGTAGGATCTTGTTTCCAAAAATTGGTCGGTTTGAGTATGTCTCGGAGCGAGACATTATGGTTATGGACAGTGTTCTAACTGGGCAGCCGATCAATCTGGCAGCAATGATGATTTTTATATGGCAAAAGCTGGAGGGAAAAGGAGATCATCCCTACCGTATGGAATGGTACTAACTATGGTATTCAAGAGCCAAGGGGTTACAATTCAAGAGAATGAACTTTCCAAGAACCTAAGGCACACAGATTACTATAGCTTAGCTACATTGCATCGGATGGGTTTTGTCAAGGTGAATGGTCAATGGGATAGGAAAGGACATCTAGATGAAAGAGCCCCTATGCCGAGAGTTTCTGAGCCTTGCGAGGCTGGACCATCATTTAGGGTTCCTTCTCCACAACCTAGGAGTCCCATTTCTGCTCCTGTTCCTGCTCCTGCACCTGCACAAGTTTATGATCAACCATCCACTTCTTCGACTGGATTCTCAGACCTTCAAATGGAGCAATTAAAAAGTTTGTTTGCAGCTCAGAAGGATGAGTTTGACAGTAAATTTATGAATATAAAAGAATCACTTTTCTCCCTTGATGATCGGGTTGCAAAGATTGAATCAACTCTCAACACCTCCGCAGAATCTTTAAATGGTGATTTGAAGAACATCTTTGAAGAGCTTAAAGAGATTTGTGGAGATTGTGAAACTTATTCAAAGTGCAACGCCGAACTTCAAGACAAAATCACAACAGCTTGCACATTTGTGGATGAGAGACTAAAAGATTATGTTAGACTTCAATGTGATGGAATGAAAAATATAGTAGACCATTTAACAAGAATAGTTAGAAAGAACTTTTGATGTTGTTTATGTTCAATCTTGTTGAAATGTTGTTTACATTTTGATGTAATGAAGTTAATATAATGAAATGTAAAGAGGGAGAGAATTATGTAATACTTAACAATATATTGATGTAGTGAAGCTTATATTAATTAATGAAAAGTTTTTATGTTATATTTGACTTTTGATTATCTTTTTGATGCAATTATCCTTTGATGCAGTAAAATATTCTTTACCTTTTTGTTGATTACAAAAAAGGGGAGAAATTAGAATTGTATATGCATTAAGAGGGAGAAAAATATATGGAAAGAATTATAGTTGAGAATGTTAATTGATTAATATGATATTGAGTTATTGATATGGATTGATATTCGAATTGAATTGTCTATGCACAAAGAAATCTTAAGTATCAAAGAGGAAGAATAATTTGAATTTGAACTTCATAAGAGAAGCTACCTTATTCAGGGGGAGCTTACTCGTAAAGATCACTTCCTTGATATTCTCTTTAATTTAAGAATTCTATGCATATACTCAATGTTTTTATAATCATCAAAAAGGGGGAGATTATTGATCCACTCATTGATTTTGATGATTAATAAAGGAATTGAGTATATTTATTTGATTATTAATGGATTTTATAAGTGTTTTAGGACTTAAATTTATTTGATCAATTTAAAGGAATTAAGAAATGAATTTTGAATCAAATACAAATCAAAGATTTTAAAGTTTTAGAGCTTGGAGTCGACACCTAGAAAGTTTGGAGCCGACCCCATGGCCAATTCAATTTTAATCTGATTTTTGATACAACCTGGAGCCGACACCTAGAGTTTCGGAGCCGACACCTAAGGTTTCGGAGTCGACACTTTACTGTGTCTGGAGCCGACTCCGATGCTGGAACAGAGCGATGATTTTCTGAGCATCCTGGAACTGACACCTGACGACGGCGAGCCGACACTTACTTTTGCGGAGCCGACTCCAGGACGAACTCAGATTTTACTATTTATGGAAAAACGATTCGGAGCCGACACCTGAAAAGCTGGAGCCGACTCCAACCCACCTGGACCAAAAATCAAAAATGCCAGATCAGATCTAACGGTAATATTTTGATTTCTGACATCTAATGGCTATTTTTTATGAAAGGAAAATCCTTCCAGGTACACTCCAACGGCTAGATTTCCACCCAAAATGAATCAAAGGAAAATCTATAAAAAGGAGGAAAAACAACCGTTTGAAAAATAGAAGAGAGAGATAGAAACGGATAGACAAAAATCAAAAATCAAAATCCGAGAAGTCTTGAGCCGTATATCCAAGAGAGGAGCTTTCAAGTTCAAAACCTTCCACTCCACAAAGCTCAAAGAAGAATCCAAGCCGTTCAAATAGGGAAAAATCGGAGGATTCTCATCTAGAAGAAGAGACCAACTTTTCAATCTTCTCAACTGCATCTACTGTGAAGAATCGGAGCTGAGGCTTGATTCAACCCAGCAAGGAGAAGAGGAAAAGAAGAAAAGCTCAAAGCCAAACAACTTCAAATCAGGCTTTTCTAAACCTATTTACTTTTCTTTGAATATTTGCTCATTAAGGAGCTATGAAAATTTGTAAAACATTCATATACTTGTTTGTGCCTAGTTCAATCAAAGGGGATTGAACTAGTGGAGGTTGTTAACCTCGGGTCAAGCTAGTTTAGCTTGAGTTTTGGGTTGTGTGCTGGTGAGCCCAAAAAACCAGCTGGGTTCGTTGTGATCCCGGGTAAAACAAGAAGTTTGAGTTGTGAACTTGTAAAATAACTCGGCTGTAATCAAGGTGATTATAGTGTGGACCCAAGTAGGATCTTGGGAGTGGACGTAGGTGTTGGATACACCGAACCACTATAAAATCTTTGTGTTTGCCGTGCTTCCATTGACTCTATCTCTATCTCTGTTTTATTCACTGTACTTTGTATTTACATTGCATTTGCTTTCATTCATCTTAAGCAAACAATTTTTCAAAGGCTAAATTTTTAAAGAACCCAATTCACCCCCCCCCCCCCCCCCCCCTCTTGGGTTGTCATCTGGGCCAACACTATTGGATCAAATGGAAATATTGTTCGTTGTAGAGAAAAGCAAATGAGCAAGCCTTGTCTGCACCTGAAATTCTTTCCACTTTAGCTTGTCATCATCATCTTCTGATGAAGCAACCACTCCATTCAACTGAACACTTGGCGCTAAAGGATAATCAAAACTCAAAACTTGGCTGATGGGCGTATAGCCATCCAAAGTCAAGAAATAATTCACCGTGCCAGGTGGGTGTGGCATTGCACTACAGCGGTAGACACCAGATTGAATCATCTCTGCAGTAGCATGCTTCTCACCAAAGACACAATAGATATTGGATGTTGTTAGATGTTCAAATGGTTCACTGAAGTGTCCAACAACGAGGACCTACATGTATTCTTTTATGTCAATATACACAAATAGGCACGAATAAAATTACAATGCCAATGCAAGTTTAAATACTATATATAGCACAAATGCAAACTGAATGCCTGATAGAAAAAAAATCTTTGAATCTTGTCAATCTCAGTTATGAAACACAAGGTTTTAATATGTGTACTGGAACTCAAACAATTACTTCCTAATTTTTAGCAAAAAGGTTTCAAGCAAAACTCTCTGTTAGGAATTGTATCCTAAAGCCAATCATTTGATGATTGTGCTAATGTAAATTACATATAAATTGATATATTAATAAAAGTTATTTGGTAGTAATGAAGTCCTTAGGATCTTCTTTTATAATAAAGAAGGATTTATCATTAAAAATCCTCAAAAGAGTTCACGACCAAATGATATACTATGACAAGGCCATAGTACTATCAATTATAGAATGTTGTAATCATATTTATTGGTTGTCCTCTTAACCAAGGAGTGTAGAGACACTGGTATGACATACAGGTTAAAGTGTAGGAGTACATTTCACCGAACGTGACTTATTTTTGGATACTCTGCTGTCAAGAGTTAATCCGAGAAGATATGGGTATAAGTATCCTTCAGACCTGAAGATCACAATCGGTGACTTGCAAGTAACTCATTGTACTTAGGTACTGGACCACCTGGATTTTTAATCTAGCTACGAAAGGTTACTAGGTGTAGTCAAGTACTTATGGTAGTCAGTTGTGGATCAAGATGGAATTTGCCCTATTCTGTTAAAAGGAGAAATGCTTGTGTTTTAATTTAGCAAGACCTTGGCCAAGGCACTTCATGTGAAGGTCACATGATCACTAAAGTTTAAATCACTTTATGGATTTGCTATTTAGAGTTGACAGGTACTTAAGCAATCCTTAGCATTTGTGATCAAAAGGATGAATTATACGGTAACTATTTCTTAGGGTTCTTGGAGTTTGCTCAGCAACTCTTCGACCTATCCGGACGATGGGTTCCATTGCTAGATGGACACAACGATTAGTATAGAAAGTTGTTCCTATGCTACCGGCTTGGGTTCGAACCTAGAGAGTCACATGCATTGAAGTTTCCTAGGATGATCTATTTGTTGATCAACGATTGAGAATCGTATAAGATTTAATTAATCAATATGATTGATTGAATTATCTCAATTGGGTTAAGTACAAGTGAATAAGATTCAATTAGGTTTAAGTCTATTAGAAGGACTAATCAATTTCAAATATTGATTTGAAATTAGACTTGATTTGGATTTAAATGAATTCAGAACTAGCCAAATTTGATTTGGGCTAGGACCATGATCTATATAGGTTCAATCCAATAAATTCAAATCAGTTTAAACCAAAACCCAAAGCTAAACCCCATGTGTGAAAATAGTTTTCTTGTATAAGGATCTCAAATGATGAGATAGCTAAAATCTCAACTCATAAGAGATTAAATTCTCATGCAGAATTTAATGTATTAACTTAATCTTCTCCAAACGATTTCCGTTAGAATTTTAAGTGTTATAATTCATATGGAATTAATGTACCTCTTTGAATCAACCAATTCTAAGTGTTAGAATTCACATCTCTTTCATTTTCACTGAACGTCGAAATTAACAAAACATTGGAATTCTAAGTGTTAGAATTCATAGGTTTTCACCAAACGTCAAATGTTGGAATTCTAAGTGTTAGAATTCATGTCTTTGGTTTTCACCAAACGTTAGAATTCTAAGTATTAGAATTTAATGGGCTAAAGGCTAAATTGAGCCTATAAATTAGAGGACATTCTTCACCAGATTAACAACAATGATATGTTATGGATTAAAATTCTAAAGAGTTAGAATAGAAAATCCAGGTGTTATTCTGGTGTTAGCAAAAGTTTGGTGGATCCTATAAGAAGATTCAAGTGGAAGGATTCAAGATCAGCAAATTTGTTTTTCCACGAGCTAGCACTTTTGGGAATCTGATCATTCAAGGACTTTCCATGGATGATACTAGAGGCCGGATGATTGAACGACTGAAAAGCATAAATGATTTACCAATTGTTCTTAAGGTAAGTGATATGATCCCTATATTTTAAGGAAGACTTCAAGACAAGTAGTATGACTTCTTATCTTGAAGATCAAGATATTATCTTGAAGATTTTATTTATATGCATAATTTAGATCAAACAATCCTATAGTATAAGGCAAAGATATGATCTTGATGCATGTTAGATAGATTAATATTTAATCTTTAAGCTTTTGCATTGATAATTGTTATCAAAATTATTAAAATATGCTATAAATTAGATCAAGATGAAACCTTGCTCTGATACCATTTTGTAATCGTAGCTAAAATGGATCACCTGGCCATCCAGTCATAGATGGATTAAAAATTCATATTACCCCAGTCAACGAGGTATTCTATGACGTATTGCGGTGCCGTTATGGTTCTCTCATCTTTGATGCTTAGTCAAAAGATAATTCAAATTGATCTTTGGCATCAAACACAGATTACATACACTCTTAAGAAATATTTTATATTTGATACATATTGATGTTGTATAAAAGCATGATATTTGCATGTTTAGTATAAAAACATAGATATGAGATATGATAGCTTGTTGTCTATGTTTTAAAATATAAAATATTTATGAGAGTCTTATTTAAATGTAAAATATTTATTAATAATCTTTTTAAATATAATCTAAATATAGGAATTATGAGTAGTTATATAATGCAAGTGATGCATGATTCAAAATATATGACATGGAAGTTATGTAAACATGATATATATTTAATCTTTTGGGTTAGCTAAATCAGGTCCATAAAGGGTTAGACCCTAAGGTTTAAATAAAATGGACTATAGGAGTATTTAATCAAATCTAAATTAATTAGATTAGGTTAAGGATGTTCTAAATCAAACAATAGTTGTAATTGATCATGTCCATGTCATTGATTAAACCAAATAGAAGTAGATTAGGCTCCGTGGTTGAGCATGAATCTCTTAGATGGTCAAATCAAAATTGGTTAACCATATGATGTCAAGGTAAGTTGGCAAGTTGCTCTAGGATCAACGATCGAATAGTTTTTAATTGGGAGCTACTCGTACTGATGCGTCTTTAACGAGTTAATGGCATATCCCTTCCATCGGTCTCACTTACCTAGTCAATATGGTGACCATTTATGATTAAGATCTTTTAGCTAATTCGGGTTAACCCATGCCTGTAAGGAAATCAGTCTGACTAATTTAGGTGCCACTTAACCTAACTTAATCTTGTCTCATTCTACTGATTAGTCAATTTATCTTTAGATTATTAAATCCTCTAAAATTATTAGGTCCTTAAAATAAAATAGTTATATGATAACTAGATCATAGCCTCCCATTAAGGTGAGTGATAATGAGTCCGATGTCTTGATAATCATTGGAGGCACTCCATGCCTGGTGCTTGTCAACCATTGGAATTATCATTCATTATATGATAAGTCAGCATAACTATTAAATAGACAGTCAGGTAGGCCGAGCTTTACTCGGGCTTAGTTGTCTATAGATAGATTGCACTGATTATTTTATTTAATGGTTGGACATAACCAGAACTTTTAGTGGAGGCACTTCTCCATTACTTTTCCTTATGCACTCATACAAACTCAAAATTAACATGCATCAATTGTTTATGGTTTTAGGCTGGTTATCAAGAAAACACTCTAAAGCTTCGTTATTATGGACATTCATCATTATCGTAGTTGGATGTATAATAGACTTTTACCAGACCGAAAGGGTTATACAGATGAGTTTCTAATAGGGTTGGAATGGTTTATTCACTTTGCATGCCAACAACCTATATTTTTGAGTGAGAAAAAATTAGGTGTCCTTGTTTCAAGTGCAAAAATACAAAGTACTTGATCGTAGAGAAGTAAAGGTACATCTTTATAAAAAAGGCTTCAAATCTGACTACTAGTATTGGACAGAACATGAAGAAGTTGAACCAATTGTGAATTATAGTGTTGATCAAATGCAATTGCTGGTTCAACTACTGCTCAATTTAGTGCTTCTAGTTGTGGTCAATTGAATAATAATGAGCCAACCGATAGATACGAAGCCATGATTTTTGATGCTGCTGGTCCAAATTTTGGAGATGTTTATAATAGCAATGTGGATGCTTGTCAGAATAGGGATGCTCCAAATTATGTGGAGGAGCCTCCAAATAGAGAGGCTGAAAAGTTTTACGAGATGTTGCATGCATCATAACGGCCACTCTGGTCAGGTTGTACTAATCACTCAGAGTTGTCAGTTGCAGTTAGAATGATGAGTATCAAGTTTGATAACAATATATCTCAACATTATTTTAATCAATTTGCAGGGCTTATGAAAGAAATATGTCCTCCCGGTAACTTAATACCGTCTGACTGCTACAAGACAAAGAGTTTAGTTTCGAAGCTTGAAGCCTATATATGCTAAAAAAATAGACTGTTGCTTCAATGGATGTATGTTGTATTACAAGGATGATGAGTCTTTAACTGTTTGCAAGTTCTGTGGTCATCCTCGATACAAACCAGTAGGATGGGAAGTGGAAATCACAGTCAAGTATCTTATAAGAAGATGTATTATTTGCCACTTATCCCTAGACTTAAGAGGCTTTACGCCTCGAACAGGTCGGCTGGACACATGAGATGGCATTATGAGAATAGATGAGAATGGGATGTTTGTGCCATCCATCAGATGGAGAAGCATGGAAACATTTTGATCATACATATCCTGAGTTTGCATTAGAGCCAAGAAATGTTAGACTTGGGTTATGTGCTGATGGCTTTACTCCATACAGTCTCTCTGCTACACCATACTCCTATTGGCCAGTAATTGTTACGCCATACAATCTGCCTCCTGATATATGTATGACCGCTCCATATATGTTTTTAACCTTGCTCATTCCTGGACCGCATAATCCGAAGATCATGATAGATGTATATTTGCAACCATTGATAGATGAATTAAAAGTTATGTGGAATGAGGGTGTAGTTACTTATGATATTTCAAGAAAGCAAAATTTTCTATTAAGAGCTGCTTTAATGTGGACAATCAATGATTTTCCAGCATATGGCATGCTATCAGGGTGGAGTACAGCTGGAAAATTAGCATGTCCGTATTGTATGGAGAGAACAAAGGCTTTTCGCTTGGAGCATGGGGGTAAAAATACATGGTTTGATTGTCATCGTCAGTTCTTGCCTTTTGATCATGTGTTCAGAAGAAATAAGAATGCCTTCCGAAAAAACAAAATTGATAGATCGGAGCCTCCTCTCAGATTAACAGGTGACCAAGTATGGGAAAAAGTTTGTCGATATCCCAAAATAACTGAAACAGGTCCTTGTAAATTTAGTGGATATGGAGAAAGTCATAATTGGACAAACATAGCATATTTTGGGAATTACCATATTGGAAGACGAATTTAATCCGACACAATTTAGATGTCATGCATATAGAAAAAAATGTGTTTGATAATATTTTCAACACTGTTATGGATGTAAAAAACAAAACAAAGGATAATGTTAAAGCAAGAATGGATTTGAAAGAGTATTGTAGGCGGCGAGATTTGGACTCTATGAGTTACCTAATGGAAAGGTGGTGAAACCAAAGCAAATTTTAGCTTTACACTAGACCAAAAAAGAGTTGTTTGTGAATGGATAAGAGGGTTGAAAATGCCCGATGGATATGCTTCAAATCTAGGTAGATGTGTAGATATGAACAAAGGCAAGTTATGTGGTATGAAGAGTCATGATTGTCATGTATTTATGGAACGTTTGTTGCCTATTGCATTTATTGCATTACCGGAACCAATATGGAAGCCTCTTACTGAGTTGAGTATATTCTTTAGAGACTTATGCTCAACTGTGCTGCGGGTGAAGGATTTGGTACAAATGGAACACAATATCCCTATCATCTTATGTAAGTTGGAACGTATATTTCCACCTAGTTTCTTTGACTCAATGGAATATTTACCTATTCACCTACCATATGAAGCACGAGTAGGTGGACCCATTCAATACAGATGGATGTATCCCTTTGAGAGGTAAAGAATAATATTTCTATATTTGTTTCAAATCTTTATCCACATAATCTCTCATATATCACATGTGCTAACACACAATGCTATGTTCTTAGGTTCCTTAATAAGTTGAAAAAAATGGTCAAAAATAAAGCTCGCGTTGAAGGCTCTATATGTGAGGCATACTTAGCACAAGAGACTTCTTACTTCTGTTCGTATTATTTTGAGCCTCACATACATGCTATGGGCATTGGAGCTAATCGAAATGATGGTAGGGAAGACTATGAAATAAGGCGCCAACCAACTCTTTCAATATTCAGTCAGTTTGGCCACCCATCTGGTCAATGTAGAACACAGTATTTGACTGATGCAGAGCTTGCTGTTGTAACATTACATATATTATTAAATTGTGATGAAGTGAAGCCATATTTGGATTAAGTGTCACATCCTCCTTAACTCCATAAAAACTTTATACTCAGTCATTGAATCCAATAAAACTAATATTTTATGGTATTTTAGTATGTTTGTGCAATATGTGCGTGCTTCCACACCTGGATGTCTTAGTGATGCTCAGATAGATGCACTGATTGAGGCTTCATTTGTATCATGGTTCAAAGATTATGTAAACTTTAAATTGTTATGCAAATTGAAATTATTTGTTCATATGAAACATAAGTCTAATACATTGTTTTTGTAATTTATGATTAGGTACACAATCCATGTAGTATGATACAAAATCAACACTTGAATGACTTAGCTTGGGGTCCTATGAGAGTAGTAAAAACATGGCCCATGTATTTCATTGGTGGATTCAAATTCCACACACATGCATATAGTGAGGGCAAAAAAACAATCAATAGTGGAGTATGTGTTAAGAGCAGAGGACATGGTGATAATGAAAGTGACTTCTATGGTATTCTTTAGGAGGTGGTGGAGTTACAGTACCCAGGACAAGGTGATAAAACAGTGATGCTATTTTATTGTGAATGGTTTGATCCTATCATAAATCGGGGGATTAAAGTGCACAAACAATATGATATTATTGAGATTCGACATCATATAAGGTATGCAAAGTTTGATCCATTCATTCTTCCCCAACATGTGGTGCAAGTATATTATGTACCTTATCCTGGGAGGATAAGAGATAAGGTAGAGTGGTGGGTGGTGATTAAGACAAGACCGAGAGGTCGAGTAGATAATGACCACACTTTGGAGCTTGCTTTTCAAGATGAGGAAATGTCTCGAGTCAATGCAATAGATGATAATGAGGCCATTGAAAATTTACGAGATAGTGAAGGAGTATTTGAGGAGGTTGATGCATATCTTGAAGGCACCATTGATAATGAAGAAAAAGAAGATAAAGAAGAAGTTGAAGGAGAGGAAGAATAAGAACAAGAGGAACAAGAGGAAGAGGAAGAAGAGGTAAAAAAGAATATTTCACTAATGAAGACGATTCAGATCAAGAATAGATGATAACCTGTTTTGTCAATAGCTTCTACATAATTTCTTTACTTTTCTTGTCAATAGATGATAACTGTTATATATATATATATATATATATATATGCTTATTTAATATCTTTAAATTTGTTTTGTTTTATAATTTCGTTATTATGCATCTACAGATGTCATCTTCAGATCGAGTTGGGAATGGAAAGGGAAAGTTATCTACTACTCGATTAAAGAAGACTCACGTAACCACCACAACCACCACCCAGATGCTTCACTCGCCACCTTCTGTTACTGTCACACCATCTTCCTCTCCCATTACACCACCTTCTTCAACCATGCCATCTCCTTTCCCTACTATTCCACCACATCTCTCTACTATGCCATCTTCTTTCCCTTCTATTCCACCACATCCTCTACTATGATCTCAGGGACTTTTACTACTCAACCACCTGGTTCCATTCCACCTTCCATTCCCACCACTTTCACTACCCCACCCTCTTCCTCTACTATGCCATCATCACTTTATTTTTCATACCCAAATACCATACCACACATACCTAGCCCTACTTACAACCCTTCCTCTTCTTATACTATGGTGCCACCTGGGCAATCACCGCCAGTCCAATCTATGCATACTTCTACCACAACTTCTAGCTAGGAGAGCTTGCACACACAAATATCAGAGAGGGCACCATTAATTCCAAGTGGCTATGGGTAAAACTATATAACATTAGATCATTACACTATTTTGTTCCATTAAAATGAATATATGTGATTGTTTGATTATTTTTAATATATACAGTTTCAATGACGACCACATGGTGACCCATGCTTTGGTTGAAATCCTTAAGAGCAAGTATGACGGTCCTTACTCTTCATGGAAGAAGATTCCAAAAAGGACACGAGATATGTGGTTTCGTGAGTTTGAGGTAACAATATTTTTAAGTTTATCAAGTATTTTTATTTATTTTTACTTGATTTAAAGTATCTATGCATTTTATTGATGTTAAATTTTTTTTCTTTTTTTATTTAAAATTTAAATGGGTTCCAGAGGATGAGCACTATATTCGAAGGAATTGGGAGCGTCGTGGTTCAAGTCGTCTTGCAGACATTTTTAACGAAGCTCGTGAAAATCATGACCGCAAGCCAGATTGGATTGGAGAGGGTGTATGGCACGAGCTATGGAAATATTGGAATAGTGATGAGTTCAAAGCCAGAAGTCAGAAGAACAAGAAGAATCATGCATCCGATTGCGATGGATTGGGCTTCCCACTTCACACTGGTGGTTCTAAGCATTAATGACCATGTGACAAGATTGGTATGTATAATAATTTATTTTACCTTTATTTTTTCAACTTAGGAATATGTTCCCATGTTTTTTTATTGACACTCCGAAACTTAGAGCAAATCTATTGACATCACTGAAACATCTAAAAATGAACCTTCGCAAGCCTTTATTAACTCAATTTAGTGAAAACTAATAATCAACAACGACATCTGTTTGTCTCTGAAAGTTAATCCAGTGTTGAATGAAATCCATGCAAATGTTTCGGCACCATCCATCATCAAGCCCCTAGGATAATTTTCTTTTGACATTTTGATGCATTTTAAATGCCAGAAAAATCACAATTAACAGCTCGTTAGAATCCCATTCACCATTGACTAAACTTTGGGATTGTCATTGGCTTTTAGGCAGCTGTCTAGTGTTGGGTATTTGCAATTTATCACCATTCACCCTGGTAGGTCCTTCTTGCAAAGTGGACTGGTACCACGCAAACAGATACATAGAATGGTTTCCTTCAACTCAATCTCAGTTTCACTTGGTTCTTAAAGTTTATTTTTTATGGGCCTTCCTATGTTGACTACTTGGTTCTTGAATGCCAAGAGGACACATGATGGGCCTTAATCAGATGCACTTTAGCCCTATTAACACCATCAGCACCCCTCCCATAGGGGGTTTTGCAAATGGGATCATAAATATTCAGGGTGTAACGGATGCAAGTGGACTGCAAAATTTTCTAATTGGTGGCATGTTTAGACGGCCACAAGGCAGCCAAATAGGTCAGTTCTAGGACTCAATGCTTACCAGGTACAAACTGATCATTTTATCTCCTGGCTCGGTAAATGGAAATTGCCAAAATGAGCAAGTTATTAGTTGATTGGATATTGCTTATGATATCTGATCTGCCTCCCACTTGGTGGGGTGAATCCTTCTTGCTTAGCTCAATCTAATGAGCTGGTAATTGCAGTCTATGTACTACACTCTTTAGCGAGGTTGAGCACCTCAATAGCTCTGCTTCTGTATACTGTAGTCTTTAGGCGTCAGAGGGAGGATAAAATGGATTGGTTAGGAACATCCTATGTAGATATGTCGATAAGATTGGAAGGTTTGTTGGGGACTACTATAGAGTTTTGTTGCCATAAAATCTTATTTTAATGACTTAAAGTTTCAAGGATCCATAATCTTATCACGCATAGATGTATTTCTTCTGGCAAAAACTAGAAACATATCACTACAAGAGAAATAAAATATTGCGACGCCCAAATGCGTCGCAATTGCGTCGCTAAACATGCTATTGCGACGCAATAGCGATGCAATGATGGCGTCGCTCAACTGTCCATCGCAATACCCATTGTTGCAATTGCGTCGCAATATTGCGACTCTCTGCGACGCAACATTGCATCGCAATACTGCGACGCATGCAAATGCGTCGCTAAATTTAAAATTAATTTTTTAAAATAAAAATATTATTATTAAATATTGCGACGCATTAAATTGTATCGCAATATTGCGACGCATACAACTGTGTCGCAATATTTAATAATAATATTTTGGTATAATAGCGACGCAATTTGAGTCGCTAATGTGTCGCAAATAAAAATTATTTTAAAATATTGCGACGCAGTGTCATTGCGTCGCAATATTTATTAAAAATTTTTAAGACAAAATAGCGACTCAATTTTAGTCGCTAATGCGTCGCTATTAAATTTATTTTTAAATTATTGCGATGCCAGGTCATTGCATCATAATATTTAATAATAATATTTTAAAAATATTAGCGATGCAATTTCAGTCACTAATGCATCGCAAATTTTGTTTTTAAAAAATATAAAAGATTAAAAATTAAAACGGTAAATACAATTTCGCTAAATCTAAATATTGATACAAACATTTTTCACTCAATCCAAACAATAATAAACTTCTAAAATAATTTATATATTAAAATTTTGAAGTTTTTACAACATAAAAAAAAAAAAAAAATACATCAAGAATCTGGGCGATCACGTGGAGGCTGTGGAGGCTATGGAGGCTGAAGACTCTGTGACAAGCGGCTAACCATATCCCGCAAATAATGCATCTCATCTCGCATGTCTGCTCCTGATCCCGGCCTCGCATACGATCCTCAAAATCCTGCTCGACCTCCTGGCGAATCTCCTCTGCAATAGATCTGCGAAGGTCCTGTAAACGCTCGGAAGGAAGATCACCAGGAACTCGCGAGCTGGAGGCCTGATGGGAAAATATGTAGAAGCTCTAGTGCCCAGACCATAGACCCTGCGGTCTCATGGCTGGGCACCAACAGCCTCCAAAAACACACGCCGACTCTCCTCTGCTGAGAGTTCGACGGGCATCTCCATCAGTAGAGTCGATCTGCGATGCCTGGGAGCGAAGCTCCTCGACTCGTGTCTTGAAATTATGAAATCAACAATAAATGAGTTAATAAATTTCTTGAAATAAAATTTTAGAAATTAAACAGATACTACATAAATCTAATTTCTTACCGCAACCTTCCGTGATCGCGTGTCGACCCAGGAACCGTCCCTCCTGGTGTGTGTCGCCCTGAATAGACGAAACTCACCAGGATCTGCCCTCCTGCTCAGACTATAACAATAAAAAAATAATATTAATATAAATATTTGTAAATAACTAAAATAGTAATTAAAATATTTATGTTTTCTTACCATATGCCGTCTGTGCTCCTGAATCGAAATGGAGCCCGAAGTATGGCGGGAGAGACCCGTGCTAGGACCGCCCTTCTCAGATCGGCGGTTCGTGCTGGCTGATGC
>UESW01004250.1:625293-655219 GCA_900491605.1 Calamus simplicifolius
GAAATGAGGAGTTAGCGGTTTGAAATGAGGGGTTGGCTATCCGAAATGAGGATAGCTAATCAGAACAGTCAATTAGCATCTCAAAACAATGAGCTATCTGCTCGAATTTTCTGTACCGAGGAGTTTATGCATCTTATGATGGAAAAGATGCAGGTTAATCCATATACAGTTTCAGCACCATCTCCAGCTTCTACCTCTGCAAATGATGATGATTGCGATGTCGATGATGATGATCATGAGGAAGAGGATTTATAATTTTTATCTTTTTCTATAATTGGAACGATACTTATTTGTGATACTTTTTCTTTTATTATGAAACTTTGGATATGATGACACTTGTACAACTTTTTTGAACTTGTTTGTTATAAACTTGTTATGAACTTGGATATGATGAACTTGCTATAAACTTTTTTAAGCTTGTTATGAGTTTATTATGAACCCTTGGATATGATGAAACTTGTGGATAATTTGTATATATATAATCAGGTATATTTAAAAAAAAGGCATTTTGATATTATTTAGCGAGGGATATTTTTTGAAAATAAAGAAAAGCTATTTAAAAAATTAAAAATATCCCTCAAAAAATTTCTCAAATTTTTTTTTTCGCAAAATCCCTCGGACATTTTCACTCAGAAAATCCCTCGAAAATTTTCCCTCAAAAATCCCTTGGAAAATCCTTTGCAAAATCCTTCGAAAAATCCCTCGCCAAATTACTCAAAAATTTTCCCTCTAAAATCCCTCAAAAAATCTCTTGGAAAATCCCTCGAAAAATTCCTCAGAAATTTTCCTCGGCAAATCTCTCGGTAAATTTCCCTCGGAAAATCCCTTGGTAAATTACCCTCGGAAAATCCCTTGAAAAATTTCCCTCGGAAAATTCATCGGAAATTTTTAAGTGATAAATTCGTCGGAAATAAATTCCCTCAAAAAAATTCCTCAGAAAAATTTTCCAAGGAGGGTTTTTCCAATGCCCATTTATCCATCGGAAATCCGTTAGAAATATAAATTCCGATGGATTTTTTTTCCTTGCAAAATCCCTTGCAAATGACCACTTTTATTGTAGTATAATTCCAAAATTTGCATATTAAATAATTTATAAAATCATAATAATTGGCTTACTTACCTCTTGATGCTAATCCAAAAGTGTAAATTAGCTATTTGGCCACCTGGGTACCTACGACATTAATTTTCTAATTTTTAATCTCTAAAATCAGCATATCAAAATTTCTTCTAAACTCTATCCAGTTTAATCCTGGAAGCCAACTTGGGGCTTGAATATCTTCAAATATATAGGCCTAAATGGAGAAATAAAAATACCCCAAAAAACCATGAACAACACTGATCCAAACCCCATCTTCCTAATTTCATCAGATCTGGCCCGATTTGGGATCCGAAAAAGTAGCTCAATAGGGCTAATTGAGTTGGGCCGAACTTGGGCCCAGCTCCTCTCTCCTTTCTTTCTTTCTTCTCCCCGTTTCCTCTGCTTCCCCTGGTTCGGAGGAGGAAGAAGGGAATGGCCACCCAAGGCTTGGCCCCCGGCGATCGGTCCAGTGCCGGCCACGGCAGCGGCCTTTTCCTTCCTTTCCCCCCTCTTTCTTTCTTCCCTCTTCCTCTCATTTTCTCTGGTTAGGGCTTACTAGCATGGATTGATGGAAAAGGATGGAGGGAGGAGACTCCTCTCTCTCTCCCCTTTTATCGCAAAGAAGGAGAAGAAGGGGGTGGCATGCCGCCCGCATGTTGCACGCAGGTACGATCGCTATCGTGCTGTGCCTCTCTTCTTCTTCTTCTTTTTTTCATTTATCTCGAGGGGGATTACAAGTACAGTAGCACCAAGCTAAGAAAAGATACCCATCCAGGACAGCTCCAGCTAATTCAGGTATTGCCTATGGCCATTGATCAAGCCCACTAAATTCCATCTGCAACATTACGAAAGAATTGGAAACTTAGATTTGACAATACAAATAAAGGAACAAGTAAACGAGATATTGGATTTGTCCCCGTTCATTATATTATTAATTTGAGCATACTTGGCAAGTAGCTCAACAAATTCATATCCATATCCAATTAATTAGATACATATACTGGAGTAGGAAGGAATTAGGTTGATGCATGACATTTTAATTAATTATGCATTTGACATATCACATACCCTATATATGCCTACAAACCCACTTCTGAGACCAAGTCCCAGAGAGAGAGAGAGATGCGGAACATGGCAGCTTTAAGGACAACACAACACATACAGAATCAGAAGAAATAAAGCACCTCAAGATAGGTTTTTCTTCTTCTTTTATTTTCTTTTGTTTGTGTGTGTGTGTTGATCATGCAGAGAGCATCAGGCCAACCCTGTGCTGCATGTGCTATCCTCTCCTGCTTGCTCCCTCCACCAGCACTCCAATACCAGCCTTATCCCGCCAAATCTAGCCAGACCCTCAGCAAGATATTGGGTCCAACATCTGAGAGGGTGCCAGTTTGCCATTAGAACCCAAGCATTTTTCATCACTTAGGAACTTTGAAGGCTTTGACTATAGGCATCAATCATGATATTTTAAAGAACTTCATAATCAAGAAATTAAATAATTGAGCATATCGATCACCTTTCAAAAGCCTACGTACCTTTGCTTGCTCATGGGCCAGCTTCATTCTTCTGTACTCTTGTTGAGCTTGATATGAGGAATTAAACATGGCTTGGACCCGTATGACTGATCTTTTCATGCGTTCTTGGGCTTGTTCCCTACCAACATTGAAAAACTCCTCCTCCTCTGCAGCACTCTCTTCTTCCATATCCACTTTCATTGCTTCTTTTGATTCTTCAACTTGAATACCGCGCAAGACCTTAATTTCGATCTCTTCAAATGCCAACGCAAGATTGCTTTCTCAAGCACTCCAACGTACTGACCTGACCATAGTATGCTGTGGTATTGCCTTCTCACTTGATGACCTTGGAATGCAGCCTAAGCAGGCATTCTCAATGAAACAAATTGTCAATTAAGAAAATCAAATCAAATGGGCAACATGTTGCATCATATGTAATAGCTACCATCATATATAGCACATTTTTCAAACATTTTAATCACATCATTTAAAGGACCATTGCATCCTTGTGGATGCCTCAAAATGCATGGCAAAAACAATAATTATATTGTCTATGAATTGACTGATGGGAATTACATATATTTTATATCAAATTCATCTATCATGCAGCAGAAGATAAAAATAAATACAAATTTAATTCCCAAAGCCTAAGATTCTCAGGGAATAGATTCAGTTAACAAGAAATAACAGAGGATTAAATAATAGATCATATATGTATTCTTTGTTGGGGATGAAGCCTGATGAAGTCGATAAAAATTTACCACTAGCCGTCCATGCGTCCGGCGTCTAACGGTGATCCACGCGAAGATCTTTGGATGATGTCCTCTCAAGATTGGATGATAACCTTCTTGCGAGGGGTGCTAGCTTTTTTTTTCTTTTTCAATTGATTTCTCAAATCAAGAGAGAGAATAATTTCTTGATCAATATCAAATTTTGATCAATCAAGAGAGAAAAGATTTCTTGATCAAGATCAAATCTTGATCTATCAAAGAAAATAATTTCTTGATCAAGATCAAATCTTGATCAATCAAGAAAGGAAAGATTTCTTGATCAAGATCAAATCTTGATCAATCAAAAAAGGAAAGATTTCTTGATCAAGATTAAATCTTGATCAACCAAGAAGAGAGAAAAAATTCCTTTAACTAGTCCAAGAGAAAGGGATGTCCTAGAGAGAGAAAAGATATTTTAGAGAGAGAAGTGAGTGTTAGGCATCTAAGAGAGAGAAAAAGGAGGAGTTAGGTAGGCGTGTCCCTCGAAGGGGGTGTCTCTCTTCTTTTTATACATAAAAAGGAGGTTGTGTGGTTTTATAAAAAGGGGATTTTGTTTCGACCACTTAACCATTCAACCATATCAAGTTGATAACAAATTATCCTAATAAATTTAGGATATTTATTATCATGATAATGTTAGGATTACAACTACCAAACTACATCCCTAAAAAAATAAAAATTGTTTATCCCATGAAACCAATGTCGCAACCTTGAATTTGGCTTCATGATGATGCCCCAAATCATGAGTGTTCCCTCCTTCACGATGTCGAGATAGGTTATGTCCATCACATGGGCATAGATCCATCCTCCATGTGGCACGATCTCAGCACTTGGCTCAATTGGATTTTTACGAATCAAATCATGCCATCATATGGATCCAATTAAATACCACATTATTAATCTCAATTAATCTAAGCCATCCATCATATGAATCAAGCCTAATTGAGTATTCAATTAATGAATTTTATATGTACATCACATGTACAAAAGTTCTCTCCCTTGAACACAAAATTCTTTCCTCCATGATGAATCCTATTCATCAATTTCATGTTCTCTCATTAAGATTGAGTCAAACCCAATCCTAATTAATTGATCATCTAATCTGAACTAAGTCCAACTTAATTCACATTTTAACTTCATCCAAAATCTCCTTAAAGCGTGTGACCCATTAGGTCCCATGACACGTTGGTAATAATCCTGTCCCTAATATTATCCCTATGGATGACTTGATCAACACCTTGTCTAAGTAATTCTTTAACCAAATCAACTCTTTGATTAAGTCAAAGAATCCATGATTATAGATCATGAGCCGCCTCTAACAAAGCATCATGACCATCCAAGTGTTAAGGGTTTTGTTGACGTGGTCATCAACACCTGTCCATGAATGGTTAACGTACGATTCAATCCCTTCATCATATATCCCAGATCAATCAGTGGTATGAAATGTGTTAACCATGTAATTGATCTTTTATTTACTTGATCTCAGAAAAATTGACTCACATGAATTAGAACTTTGAAACCATTTCGAATTCCAACTCAACCTTGCAAGGATTTAACCGTCAATTTAATCCATCAAGTGGCCATGGGATTTAACCCTTTCTATCAAGGGAGACGAATCCTATCTTGATCAAACACCACTTTCATGTGATTCATGTTATACCCAACTGATACCATATTTTCCACCCGTGGCTAGAGCGATGTTTGTATGTTGTCAAAGCATGGCATTCTACATATGAGGTACAATGAATATCTCAAGTCAAAGGATCACTCGCACCACCATCATCAGAGATCAGCCATCAACACTATATAGAATATCCATATGGGATCTCTGTGCGGGTCATCCAATGCATCGTTACAATAACGAGCATCCACACACCTATCCAAGTATCTCCATACTTCAGCTTGCGAGATCAGCTGCTCACCACAAGGGTGAAGATATGCATTGCGTGCTAGTCTCATCGGCATTTGACAGTATCCAATCCTGTCTACACATCAATTAGGGAAGTCTAAAGAATCGAACCATAATGTGCATTTTGGATCTCACAATTTGTAATCTCTATTACAAATTCCATATGCATAGTTCACATTCTTTTGGACTTTATCTTAAAGGTAAAATAAATCTTATATATATATATATATATATATATATTACACTCCAAATAGATAAAGAAACCTATAAATTTGATTTGCATTCATAAACTGGCCATGTACAAACTAGCATCTAATCTGATTGGATTTAAGGCATACACTAACATTGACTATAGAGGTTGATAAAATTTCCACTGCAAAAAGTGGATAAAATTTCGATTGCTGAATTGAAACAAGATTACCTGGATCTTGACAGTCAGCTTACGCAAGTTTAGGAAATTAATTTCTTCGAATCTTCTAGGTACAGAAGCGGCTTTGTATTGGTGCAGCAGCCCTCATTGTCCTTCTGCTGTAACTATCTGGGCTGCTTCCATCTCAGGCTTAGCCAACATAACAGATTTATTTTGTTTGTTGCTTCAAAACATGCTCCCTCAACGCAGCTTATATACGATTCGCTACTGCATCCACCGCATTTCTATATGCTGCTAATGATTCTTTTAGACAAGTTCTTGCTTACTTATAAGGTTCTCAGTACATATATGTTCGGAGCTCACTTGGTTGGTCAAACCAGGTGGCATGCATGGGTGCAGTTATGTTCCCAGACCAAGGACAGCTTGAAAATGTGCAGTTAATCCCATTTCTGCAAGATACGTAGCCAAGCCTTCATGCCCTTGTTTTGAAGCTAAATCAGCAGCAGTGCATCCACCAGGGAATTCTGGAGTAGGATCTGTGACCAAGCTTGGATTTGCCCAAGCAGATAAAAGAGCAGCAACCATTTTTTCCCTGAGTTAACATATTCCTGCAAGTTCATTAGAACCTCATTGGGACAACATGTACAGGAAAAGAAGAAAAAAAGGGTGCAAACTAACAATCAAACGTTTGAGGCATCTGAACTGCATTCAGATTAATCATGATGATCTATAACTTGGTTGAGTAATTTAAGATTTCATGCACAACATGCACAAGGTTGTCAATAATGCTATCATGTTGTATAATAGTCACATATGGAATTGATTTTCTAACATAGAATCTAGTCATTGATATGATTATACTGTTTATAGGATAGAATTTATGTCAACTCAAGTCATTTAATTTAAATAGCTACAGCTGCATTGTCAATTATTGTGATGCAGCATAGACTAAACGGTGCTCTCATGGCACATTTTGGATCCTCAAGCCATCAAAGGAGGGATAAACAGATCCACAACCTGTAAATACCACTGGTTTCTAATATAAAAGCCATTCCCTTCTTGTTATTACACCTATACATGCCATATTCTCTATATGCTTTTGCATAGCATGGGTGATTTTGGCTACATTCCAACCCTGAAGAAACTGAACTATTGATACTTAAAGTTTTAAATTTGGTGGGACCCTTTAGGGTCTGTTCGGATGGGAGGGAAAGGAGGGAAGGGAACGAAAAAGTAGGAGAAATATTATAAGTTACCTTGTTTGGGAGGAAGGTGAAAGAAAGAGGGGGAATGAAATGGAAGTAACCAGCTCCCCTTCTTTCCCTCTCAACGAGGGTAAATTTGTTAACCCCCAAATCGGAGGGTAAGCTGGGGAAGGAGAAAAAGTTTAAGTCATACTTTATTGGAAGACCAAACTATTTCTTTATTTTTTATTATTCATTCTTCCATTCTTTGGTTCATTCTTATTCTAAAGGGATATAATTATCACATAAGTCTTTTCCTTCTTTTCTTCCCCCTCCATCTAAATAAGATTATTGATATTACCTTTCTTTCGCCTTCCATCCTTTCCAAACAAGAGAGGAAGAACAACCCTTCCTTTTCCTTTCATCCTTCTCCTTCTTTTTACTCTTCCCTTCCCCTTCAAAGATCCAAACAAAGCCAAAATTTGTTGGGACCTTTGCATGGGTCATTTTGCATGGCTATATCCTGAGTATCAGAAGGGACAAGTCAATAAATGGACTAAGATGTGACAAGACATCCAAATCTTCTCTCCCTTTTTTCAACTGAAGACCTTTGGCCTAAATGTTAAAATCAGGGTATGCCAAATCATCTCGAATCGAGAGGTCCAGGGGGTGAACCAAAACAAACCAGTCTAGAACCGAGACGATTCAACCTTCTGACTTGGTGCAAAAGGCAAACCGCATATACCGACCCTATAACAACATACCAAACCATCCATGCACTTCAAGACTTTTATTTTTATCTTATATGGATGGATGGTTAGATATTTGTATCGCTTTGATCCTTGTCATTAAAGTATACTATACTTTAAGAAAAAGTTTTTTTAGTGTCTGAATGCATTACAGGAAACCAACAAAATTAACATTTCAAAAGGCTCTCAACGGTCCTACGATCATAAGGTCACCCCCGGGCTAGCCACGAAACCCCTTGCGATGGTTCAAGACCTATGGTTCCAGCAACCTCGAGTCACCCCTCGGGCCGGCCATGAAACCCCCAAGGCGGTTCGAAGGAGCTTAGCAGCATCGCGGCTAACGGATACCACTCGGTCTGGCTAGGATACGCCCCCGAGTCGGTTCAAATCCCTAACAGTCTGTACCTGCTCGAGCCACCTCCCGAACCAGCACACAAATACCCGAGGCAGTTCTGAAGGAGCTCAATGGCATCACGGCTAACGGGACACCACTCGGTCTGGCTATCATATGCCCCGAGTTGGTTCAAGTCCCTAACAGCCCATACCTGCTCGAGTCACCCCCCGAACCAGCACACAAACACTCGAGGTAATTTTATTTCAGCCCCCACGACTCTATTTCTGCTTCGACAATTTTATTTCAGCCTCAATGGCTTTATCTCTGCCTCTGCGGCATTATTGCAGCCTCAATAGCTCTCTGCCTCAATGGCATCATTGCAGCTTCAATAACTGTCTCTACCTCTGTGGCATCATTGCGGCCTCATCGGCTCTCTTTGCCCCAGCGGCTTCGTCACAACCTTAATGGTTTCATTTCAGCCTCAGCGGCTTCAACTCTGTATCAACGACCAACGGCCAATCGGGTAATACCTTTGTTTAAATTATACACTTGCAACATATTGCTGGTTACTTTCAGCCATCAAGAAGCCCCAAAATAACTCACAGCTAGAAGAGGCCAACTCCCCAGCTCATAGTTGATGGGCACCCCCACCTCGAGGCCAATCTCTGCAAATCAGATGGATGATAGAGGACCCCATTGTATCCCCCAAATCATCCATGCAAAATTGTCACGATGCCCAAGGACATGTGCCCATCGGTAGTTGGCGGTAGGTGAGGATCGGCTACTTGGGAGGTGATGCCCCTTTCGCCTCGCTAGGATGGGCCCGCTTCATCTCAGGGGTGAGGGGGCATCTGATATGGCTGGTCCAACGCCATTAGAGTAAACCATGAAGGAATTGCTAGAGCCTCATCTCGGTCCCGCAGGGCGACTTCGGCCTCCGAGGTCCCCTCGGCCTCTGAGGTCCCATCGGCCTCCGCGGTCCCCTCGGCCTTCGAGGTCTCTTCGGCCTCTGAGGTCCCTTCGGTCTCGGTTCCAGTCGGTCTCGATCCCAGTCGGCCTTGGCCCTAGTCGGCCTCGGACCCAGTCGGCCTCCGAGGTCCCTTCGGCCTCCCAGTTGGCCTCGGCCCTAGTCGGCCTCGACCAATTCGGCCTTGGCTCCCCTCGGCACTCGGCATCATCTAAATCGGCCTCGGCCCTAGTCGGCCGAGGCTCCTCGGCCCCAGTCAGCCTTGATCCCAGTCAGCCTCGGCTCTAGTCGGCCTCAGCCTCTAGCTTCCACCTTGGCCTCAGCCTCGGCCACTATAAACGGTGCTCGACCACCTCAGCCTCGGCCTCAAGCTTTCGCCTCGGCCTCGGCCTCGAGCTTCCGCCTTGGCCTCGGCTCCCACAGCACTTGGCCTCGGACCTGCGGCTGCCAAGCTCCCCTCAGCCTCAACTCTTGCTTGGCCTTGGTCCTGCGACTGCCTGAGCTTTCCTCGACCCCTCGACCTACTCCCTTCGGCCGAGAGCAGTACCATAGGCATGAATAGTGCATGGCACCTGCACCTTGGGGCCCACGTGACTAACTTTATCACCAATCACTGTCTACGCAAGACAACAAAAAAGGATGATGTGAGGGACACGTCTGGCAAGCGCTGTAACGATCGGCCATGCCCTACAGCAGCTTGCGATAACTGTCCAAATCAAAATAGCACCTGTCAACCAGCTGCAGCTACCTACTCTGATGAAACATGGCCTGCAGCCTGACATGTCACTTGGAGGTAAGCTCCACTGTTGCTGCCATCAATTAATGCTCTCACAAGTGATCATGCCCTAAGACTAACAGGCTCTAAGAATCTATAAAATGGGTAAGAGGGACCCCCGACCAAGTAACTCCAACCGCAATAACACTCTTAAATGCTCATTCTTGCTCACAGAGAGTACGGCTCTAAGCCTCTCTCTTCTTCTCTCTTTCGAGCTTCTTCAAGCTCACGGTTGTTGCCCAGAGCACTAACTTGAGCGTCGGAGGGTCTCTGCTGGAATCTCTAACCCTCGGGACTTGTTTGCAGGCCCGCAGGCGCAAGAAGCTCGCCGAAGGATCCCAGGCTCACTGGAGGAGGCGACCGGACGCTCGTCGACGTTCGAGGATGATGATTTGGCATCAACAACATGCGATCACAAACGGCCGTGCCAATGAGAAAATTTAGATGCATGTGGTGGTGCTTGTAAAAAGATCTCTCAATTAGTTGAGAAAACTATATATGATCATGTTTTCACCCTGGTTTTAGACTTAGACTTTGGCAACTTGAGGTTCTATCATAAACATGCATGCTTGGAGGAAATTAACATGGCTTTTCAAATATCGCTAGACAATATGATTTTTAATTATCAAATTAAGCTCATAGGCAACTCTATTAGATCAACTAATCACAAAATGCCCATAAAAGAAGGGAAGGGGATAAATATTCCTCAAAATGAGTTACAAGGGATCTCAACATAATGAATGGCAAATGCATTGATGGGAGGAAGAATCATCAACATGAATAATATCTTCCCCCCCTCCAAACAATAAAAAAACCCCATAATTTAAATGTCTTGATTGAGCAATGAATTAGTTTCAGGTTAACTTGTGCTTGCAATTATTGCTGAGAAAACACAATTCATTACAATGAAATTATTTTACAGTTGTTCTTTTATTTTTTTCTCAAAAACATAATCTTTTATATGCTTCTCTGCCCTTGCATGAATTTACTTTACAATCCTTTTTCTAAAATATAATCTATCATTCAATATTGATATGATAGGTTGTAATTGAAGATTCGCTTCAATATATAAACATAGTGTGCTCTTCCATCTTTGTTTAATTGCTTGCTAATTAGGGCTATATATATATATAGATCAAGGCAATGGTGGGTTTGATCTTTTGTCTATTAAAGTCCATTAAGGGATGTTTTGCTGGATCAGGGAAAGAAGGCATATATTTGTTTTAAAAACAAGGTTCTAAATTGCTTCTTAAGTGATGTTATTAGCATTTAATTAGGAATTCCAAAACAGAACAATAGAGCTCCATAAAGTCATATAAGTTAATTGGTGGTTTCAAAAAGGCAATGTACGTAGGGTGTACGAGGCTTCTACAAAGAATTTTCAATCTGAGCTATTGAGTTTTTGTTTTAAATTTGTATTATTATTATTATTATTATTATTATATTCTTTAATTTATTTTTTAGAGTTGGTTGATGAGTTTGTAAGGCAATTTTAAACTGGACAACTTGTGAGGTAGCCTTAAAATGACAAGCCCAAACAAACAAAGATATACTTAACTAGGAGTCTCTCATCCAGCCACCAAGAGATTTTGACAAAAGACTGGTGGACTCTATACATGCCTGCCACAATAAATTGTTGCTTAATTGCACTACTACCTGTAAATATTAATAGCATATGGAATATATGGAGGATATGCATTCATGTGTGTGTGGGTCCGGGTGGTAGAGATTGTCAACATGGTTGAATCCGTTGACTTTACTCCATTATTAATGGCCCTACACGCTGTGTGGGCAAGTTCACCCATGTTCAGAGTAGAATAAGATATATGCCAACCGGCATAACATGTTCAGATATCGATAAGGTTCAACATGATTCAACATACATTCACCTAAACATATACAATTTCCAAATTTTGCAAGCCACCATCTCTTTATCCAAAAATACATCAGTCTAGTGTAGAACATATAGTTGTGCATGTTCACACATTCATGCTAGTTTATATAACTACAACCTTATTGGGCAGAGCAAAGATTGTTGGTTATGATCGATTAGGCTAATTTATCTAACTACATTGATTTTTTTAAAGAATTTTCTCCATTACTTTTCCTTATGCACTCATACAAACTCAAAATTAACATGCATCAATTGTTTATGGTTTTAGGCTGGTTATCAAGAAAACACTCTAAAGCTTCGTTATTATGGACATTCATCATTATCGTAGTTGGATGTATAATAGACTTTTACCAGACCGAAAGGGTTATACAGATGAGTTTCTAATAGGGTTGGAATGGTTTATTCACTTTGCATGCCAACAACCTATATTTTTGAGTGAGAAAAAATTAGGTGTCCTTGTTTCAAGTGCAAAAATACAAAGTACTTGACTGTAGAGGAAGTAAAGGTACATCTTTATAAAAAAGCTTCAAACCTGACTACTGGTATTGGACAGAACATGAAGAAATTGAACCAATTGTGAATTATAGTGTTGATCAAATGCAATTCGCTGGTTCAACTACTGCTCAATTTAGTGCTTCTAGTTGTGGTCAATTGAATAATAATGAGCCAACCGATAGATACGAAGCCATGATTTTTGATGCTGCTGGTCCAAATTTTGAGATGTTTATAATAGCAATGTGGATGCTTGTCAGAATAGGGATGCTCCAAATTATGTGGAGGAGCCTCCAAATAGAGAGGCTAAAAAGTTTTACGAAATGTTGCATGCATCATAACGGCCACTCTGGTCAGGTTGTACTAATCACTCAGAGTTGTCAGTTGCAGTTTGAATGATGAGTATCAAGTTTGATAACAATATATCTCAACATTATTTTAATCAATTTGCAGGGCTTATGAAAGAAATATGTCCTCCCGGTAACTTAATACCATCTGACTTCTACAAGGCAAAGAGTTTAGTTTCGAAGCTTGGCCTATATGCTAAAAAAATAGACTGTTGCTTCAATGGATGTATGTTGTATTACAAGGATGATGAGTCTTTAACTGTTTGCAAGTTCTGTGGTCATCCTCGATACAAACCAAGTAGGATGGGAAGTGGAAATCACAGTCAAGTATCTTATAAGAAGATGTATTATTTGCCACTTATCCCTAGACTTAAGAGGCTTTACGCCTCGAACAGGTCGGCTGGACACATGAGATGGCATTATGAGAATAGACGAGAATGGGATGTTTTGTGCCATCTATCAGATGGAGAAGCATGGAAACATTTTGATCATACATATCCCAAGTTTGCATTAGAGCTAAGAAATGTTAGACTTGGGTTATGTGCTGATGGCTTTACTCCATACAGTCTCTCTGCTACACCATACTCCTATTGGCCAGTAATTGTTACGCCATACAATCTGCCTCTGATATATGTATGACCGCTCCATATATGTTTTTAACCTTGCTCATTCCTGGACCGCATAATCCGAAGATCATGATAGATGTATATTGTAACCATTGATAGATGAATTAAAAGTTATGTGGAATGAGGGTGTAGTTACTTATGATATTTCAAGAAAGCAAAATTTTCTATTAAGAGCTGCTTTAACAATCAATGATTTTCCAGCATATGGCATGCTATCAGGGTGGAGTACAGCTGGTAATGCATGTCCGTATTGTATGGAGAGAACAAAGGCTTTTCGCTTGGAGCATGGGGGTAAAAATACATGGTTTGATTGTCATCGTCAGTTCTTGCCTTTTGATCATGTGTTCAGAAGAAATAAGAATTGCTTCTGAAAAAACAAAATTGATAGATCGGAGCCTCCTCTCATATTAACAGGTGACCAAGTATGGGAAAAAGTTTGTCGATATCCCAAAATAACTGAAACAGGTCCTTGTAAATTTAGTGGATATGGAGAAAGTCATAATTGGACAAAGCATAGCATATTTTGGGAATTACCATATTGGAAGAAGAATTTAATATGACACAATTTAGATGTCATGCATATCAAAAAAAATGTGTTTGACAATATTTTCAACACTGTTATGAATGTAAAAAACAAAACAAAGGATAATGTTAGAGCAATAATTGATTTGAAAGAGTATTGTAGGCGGCGAGATTTGGAGCTCTATGAGCCTAATGGAAAGGTGGTGAAACCAAAAGCAAATTTTAGCTTTACACTAGACTAAAAAAGAGTTGTTTGTGAATGGATAAGAGGGTTGAAAATGCTCGATGGATATGCTTCAAATCTAGGTAGATGTGTAGATATGAACGAAGGCAAGTTTTGTGGTATGAAGAGTCATGATTATTGTTGGCCCAGATGGCAACCCAAGAGGGGGGGGTGAATTGGGTTCTTAAAAATTTAAGACTTTTTGAAATGTTTTAAACAGATTTGCTCAAGATGTGCAAGTGAGTGAAATTAACTTAGAAGCAATGCACAAGCAAATAATAAAGAGAGATAGAGAGAGAGAAATATAGCACGGCAAACACAAGATAATTTTATAGTGGTTCGGTGCAACCAACACCTACGTCCACTCCCAAGATTCACTTGGGTCCACACTATAATCTCCTCAGATTACAGTCGAGTTGTTTTCCAAGCTCACAACTCAAACTTGTTGTTTTTCCGGGATCACAACGAACCCAGCTGGTTTTACACGGGCTTACCAGCACAAAACCCTACATGTTGTTTTTCACGGGCTCACAACTAACCCAACACAAGCACTCCGGCTTGCAACGAGGAATATCAACCTCCACTGATTCAATCCACTGATTGAATCAGCAACCAATCAAAATATTCAGAGTTTAAGTATTGAACAGCTCCCCTTGAGCAAATATACAAATTAAGTATAAAGAATAAAAGGTTAGAAAAGCCTGATAAGATAGCAGATGGATGTGGCTTTGGCTTTCTTCCTTCTCCTCTTTAACTCCTCTTGAAGTGTTGAATCAGGCCTCAGCAAGATCCTTGACCGTTTGAAAACTTTGGAGTTGAGATGAAGCTTTTTCTCCTTTTGTTGAATGTTGAAAATCATTCGATTTGATCTTTAAAAAGCTCTTGGATTTCTTTTGACTTTTGTGGATTGAAGATCTGGAGCAGTCGGAACTTCCTCTTTGATTTTACTCCTTTTGAATCACTCTACTTTGAGCTAGAAGATTTTTCCAATAAGCTCTGTTTTTCTCTCTTTTTGAAAGATATTCTTTTCTCTCTTTTTGATATTCAAAAATCCTATGTGATATGAAAAGAGCTCCTCTATTTATAGAATCTACAAAAATATATCCGTTAGAGACAAGGAAAAATAGCCGTTATTCAAAAATCTTACCGTTGGAGTGACGTGTCATCGTGAAAAAATATCATCCAGATTTGCTGGAGTCGACTCATGCTTTTCCCGAGTCGGCTCGAGCTCGTCTTACCAAATATAGAATTTTATAAAGGTTAGGGGTCGACTCGCCAGAAATAAAGTGTCGACTCCTGATAGTTGGAAGTCGACTCGAGAAAGGCTTGGGGTCGACTCGCGAAGTGCTCAGAAAAACACTCTTCTAGTGTCTGAGCGGAGTCGACTCACACAGTCAGGGAGTCAGCTCGACAGAATCAGGGGTCGACTCGACAATTTCGTGGGTCAACTCGAGACAGATGCACATTTCTGTACACTGTGTGGAGTCGACTCTGAAACTCAGGAGTCGGCTTCGGAACGTATCAGAAATCAGAAACTTTTCTGATTGACATTAAAATCGTTCCAGATTCATTTTAATTCATTGTTTTGACTTGAATACAATAAAATAGACATTTAGAATTGATTCAAGAACTAATCCAAAAACTTATTGAATAAAACATGAATTATAACATTTCTTTTCGAAAGTTTGAATATTGAGCTTAAAGTTTCTTTCAAAATAGATTAGAGTCAAACTTTAACATTCTCATTGATTGTTCAAAATAAATTTGTTGCTCATTTACATAAACTCATTACATCTTTTAATGAACTCAATGGCTTTAGTAATCATCAAAATCAAAAGGATTGGATCATATAATTTTTCTATAATCTTCCAACAATCTCCCCCTTTTTGATGATGACAAAAATATTGAGTTTGTTCATGATTGATTAGTGAATTTATTTTGTTTTCATAGTTAGGCTTAGGCTCCCCCTTAATGAGGTAGCTCCCCCTATGAAACTTAATTAAATATCTCATTGTTTATCTCATTGATTACTTTGATTTCTTTCAATTATATCACAATCATAGAACTATAAAATTCTCCCCCTTTTTTGTTATCAACAAAAAGGTAGAGAAGCATAAACATTCATTCAAACAAGATAAGATTTGACAATTTCATTCATTCATTGAAATAAGGAAATTCATTGAGTAATCAATATAGAGAATTCATTTCATTAAAAGGTCTAATACATCAAGATGTTCAGTACATTGATTTCAAAATGAAAGCATAACAAAAACTTCAGTACATAACAAGGATTGAAAATATAATAACTCAAAAATGAGTTCTTACAATCCTAGTTAAATGATCTACTATATTTTTCATTCCATCAGATTGAATTTTCACATAATCCTTGAGTCTTTCATCAACAAAGGTGCACGCAGTCTGAATCTTGTCTTGAAGCTCCGCGTTGCACTTTGCATAAGTCTCTCCATCTCCGCATATATCCTTAAGTTCTTCAAATATATTTTTGAGATCACCACTTAAGGATACCGAAGAAAAGCTGAGAGTAGACTCTATCTTAGAGATACGATCATCCAATGAATAAAGAGTCTCTCTCAAATTCATAAATTTATTCTCAAAATCAGATTTAAGTTTCTCAGAATGATCATCAAATAAAGCTTTGAGTTGCATAAGTTGTTGATCTGAAAAACCGACAGAAGATGATGAGGCTCGATCAAATGATGGAACTGGGGCTGGAGCAGAGGCAGAAATCAAAGGGCTCGGAGGTGCAGGTGAAGGATGTCTAACAGAGGGTCCTGCAACCTCAGCATCTGTAGCTCTATCTTCTGTCACTCCTTTCCTTTCCCATTTTCCATTCTTTTTGATAAATCTCATCCGATGAATTGTTGCCAGGCTATAAAAATCAGTGTGTCGCAGATTCTTCATAGGCTCATTGTCAGAAATCACTACACCTTGGCTCCGAAAAATCTTGTAAGGATCATTCCATAAGGCAGACTAGACTTTCTTTTCCCTCCACAGTCTGCTATGTACCATAGTATCATGCTAGGAAGATTTATAGGCTTGCCTGTCACAATGGGATCCATTACAAAGATATCTCTCTCCGATACATAGTCAAATCTACCAGTTTTTGGAAAGAGTATCCTACTGCAAATATTGTGCAATAATCTCAATTCTAATGAGAGCTGATTGGCGAATACCTCTTCAAATCCAATCACATCCCGATTTAATAATCTCGATAAAGCTGGGGCGGTCATCAGAAGAAAAGGTGGAAGTGCCAGATAAGGGTAATTCCAACAGTCTAGATAGAATCTCAGCAGTAACAGATAGCCTGATTCCTCTCACATTGCTAACAAGTCCGTGATCTCCTCTAGACAGATTCTTGTAGAATTCCTTTACCAAAGAAGGATAGGTCGGACAATCTAGAGAACAAATTTTCTCCCATCCCATCTCGATCAGTTGTCTCCCAAGTAAAAATCCTTCAGCTTCAAATAATTCGAAATCTACCTTTCTACCCGTGGTTATAATCCTATCCGCTAAACGATCTACCTGGGACGAAGTAGCAGCAGGTGAAGCAGTCGGAGTAGAAGCAGATGAAGTGGAGTCCGCGCTTGGAGAAGACTCACGCACCGGACGCCTCACCCTCTTCTTCACGGCACGCTTCCGCTTGACGCCGCCCGCGCAAGACTAGATCCTCTAGTTTTGGGTGCCATTGGATGATTGGAGATGATAATCAGGGATTTTTGGAAGTTTGAAAGGTTTGGAAAAAACTTGGAGTATTTTGAAGGAATGGGTCGAATGAAATGAGCGGCGAGTCGACTCTGCCCTAGATAAATCAACTTGGGACCACTTCGAGTCGGCTCGCGCAAACCCAGGTGTCGACTCCACACAGTCACAGAAAGGCCATCTCGACATGGAGTCGACTCGCGCCTAAGAGGGGTCGACCCGAGAGTTTCAATCGAAACCGGGAGTCGACTCCGATACGCACCGAGTCGGCTCCGAGACCATTTCAGACCAAAAACATGAAATTTCTGAAATGTGTCCGAATATGATCATAAAAATTGATAAATAATCATTGGATATGAGTGAATCAATTAGATATGAATTCTAGATAAGATTTCCTTAAGGATCGAGGATTTGAAAGAATCTTAGATAAAATTCCTTAGGGGTTTAAAATTCATTCTAAAGGATCACAAATACCTAACTCTCCTCTAAGATAACAGAATCTCTCTTCATTTAAAGGTTTAGTAAATATGTCAGCTAATTGATCTTCAGTGTTAACATAATCAAGACATATTTCATTATTTGCTACATGTTCTCTTATAAAATGATATCTGATTTCTATGTGTTTAGTTCTTGAATGTTGAATTGGATTCTTTGTTAGATTGATTGCGCTAGTGTTATCACATCTTATGGGTGTTTTATCAAGTGTGATACCATAGTCTTCAAGTTGTCGCTTAATCCATAGGATTTGCGCACAGCAACTTCCAGCCGCTACATATTCAGCTTCAGTAGTTGATAATGCAACTGAATTTTGCTTTTTGCTAAACCATGTGATTAAGTTACTACCTAAGAATTGGCATGCACCACTTGTGCTTTTTCTATCTAGTTTGCATCCAGCATAATCAGAATCTGAATATGCAATTAGATTTAATGTGAATCTCTAGAATACCATAAACCTACATTTTTTGTTCCACTTACATATCTTAGTATTCTTTTAACAGCAATTAAATGTGATTCTTTAGGTTCTGATTGAAATCTAGCACATAAACATACAGAAAACATAATATCTGGTCTACTTGCGGTTAAATAAAGAAGGGATCCGATTATACCTCGATAATACTTTTGGTCAACCTTTTTACCTTCTTCATCTTTGTCCAGCTTGCATGAAGGACTCATTGGAGTTCCGAGGGGTTTCATTGATTCCATACCAAACTTTTTGAGTAGTTCTCTTGTGTATTTTGTTTGGTTGATGAAGATTCCCTCTTTGCTTTGTTTGATCTGGAGTCCAAGGAAGAAGTTGAGTTCTCCCATCATGCTCATCTCGAATTCTCCCTGCATCAACTTTGCAAATTCTTGACAAAGAGAATCGTTAGTAGCACCAAAAATAATGTCATCTACGTATATTTGTACTACAAGCAAATCTTTATTTTTCTTTTCAAAAATAGCGTTTTATCAACATTCCCTCTTGTAAAATCATTTTCTATTAAGAATTTACTTAACCTATCATACCAAGCTCTAGGTGCTTGTTTCAAACCATATAAAGCTTTGTGCAATTTAAAAACGTGATTTGAAAATTCGTGATCTTCAAAACCTGGTGGTTGTTCTACATAAACTTCTTCATTTATAAATCATTTAAAAATACACTTTTTACATCCATTTGAAATAAGTTAAAATTCATATGACATGCAAATGCAAGTAATAGCCTAATGGCTTCTAATCTAGCTACAGGCGCAAAGGTTTCATCAAAATCAATACCTTCCTCTTGATTATATCCTTTAGCAACCAATCTAGCTTTGTTTCTAATTACTATGCCATTTTCATCTAGTTTATTTCTAAAAATCCATTTTGATCCTATTACTGAATGATTTTAGGTCTTTCAACTAAAGTCCATACATTATTTCTTGTAAATTGATTTAATTCTTCTTGCATTGCTAACATCCAATTATTATCTTTTTCAGCTTCTTCTATAGTTTTTGGTTCAATTTGTGAAACAAATGCAAGATGATTACTAATATTTCTCATATATGATCTAGTTCTTATTCCTTGAGATGGATCACCTATAATCAATTCCTTGGGATGACTATGAGCATATCTCCAGTCTCTTGGAAGATCTGTATCATTATGATCAATATTGACATCATCGTCCTTATGTGAATCATCATCTTTAGCTTCTTGCTCATGATCAGAAGATACTTCAATATTAAGTTTTTCAAGATCTTTTTCAATTATGTTTGTATCTTCCTCATCATCAGGCTTTTCAGAACTAGATGCTAAAGACTCATCGAAAACTATATGAATGGATTCTTCAACTACTAAGGTTTTCTTGTTAAATACTCTATAAGCTTTACTAGTTGTTGAATATCCTAAAAAGATTCCTTCATCAGATTTAGCATCAAATTTTCCTAAGTTATTTTACCATTATTATGAATGAAACACTTACATCCAAATGCATGAAAGTATTTTATATTTGGTTTTCTTTCATTCCATAATTCATAAGGTGTTTTCTTTAATATTGGTCTTATTAAAGCTCGATTTAAGATGTAGCATGCTGTGTTAATAGCTTCCACCCAAAAGTACTTTGGTAGGTTACTTTCGCATAGCATGGTACGGGCCATGTCTTCTAGAGTCCTATTTTTCCTTTCAACTACACCATTTTGCTGTGGAGTCCTAGGGCTGAAAAATTATGATTAATTCCATTTTCAGAACAAAAACTTTCAAATAAGTGATTTTCAAATTCTGTTCCATGATCACTTCTTAGAGATACTATAGTAGTGTTTTTCTCATTTGTGACTTTCTTGAAGAATTTCAGGAATATCGAGAAAGTCTCATCTTTGTGAGCTAAAAACATTACCCAAGTATATCTAGAATAATCATCTACAATCACTAGACCATATTTCTTTCCTCCTAGACTTGTGGTTCTAGTTGGTCCGAAAAGATCCATGTGAAGTAGCTCTAGTGCCCTAGAAGTTGAAACAATGTTTTTAGATTTGAAAGAACTTCTAGTTTGTTTTCCAAATTGACATGCATCACATATTTTATTATTTTCAAAATCTAGTTTAGGTAATCCTTTAACTAAATCCATTTTAATTAGTTTTGAAATAAGGTGTGTGCTTGCATGACCTAATCTACGATGCCACAACCAACTAATTTCATTTATATTAGCATTGTCAGCAATTAAGCAATGATCACTCAAAGATAATTTTTCTAGATCAACTAAGTAAACATTGCCATGTCTATAACCCGTAAATACAATGCTATTATCAATAGAATTAGTTACAGTGCATAAGAAGATTTAAATGAAACATTAAAGTTTTTATCACATAATTGGCTTATGCTAATTAGATTATGCTTCAAACCATCAACATAAAGTACATTATCAATAAATGTAGATGGAGTTATACGGACTTTACCAAGGCCCATAATTTGACCTTTACCATTATCGCCAAACGTAACAACTCCACCTTTCTTTTCTTCCAGGGTGATGAATTCATCTTTGTCACCCGTCATATGTCTTGAGCAGCCACTATCAAGGTACCACTTTTTCTTTGATCTTTTGGCTACAAGACATTCCTGCAACATAATCAAACTTTATGCTTAGGTACCCAAGCTTTCTTGGGTCCTTTATGGTTAGTAGCAACAAAATTGTTCCTTTCGGAACCCATATTTTCTTTGCTTTAATATTCAACTTGTTGTTATTATTTAATGTTTTGCATTCAAATGATTTATGACCTTTTTCATTGCATTTAAAACAGGTTATATTACTTTGATTGGCTTTTACAAAAATATTCTTTAAAAATTTTTGTTTCCTATACGTATTATAACCTAGGCCAGCTTTATCAAAATAGCTTTTTGATTATCTAAGATCATGTTAAGTTTAGTTGAACTTAAGGTGAATTTCTCAACAATGTCTTTATATTTTTTAACATCTTTCTTAAGAGAGTCATTTTCTTTAACTTGCTGTTCTTTTTCTAAAGCTAAAGTTTCTAATTGATCTTTTAAATCTTTTGTTGAGTTTTTAGTTTCAGATTTCAACAAATCTATTTCTTGATTAAGATTATCTCTTTCTTTGCTAAGTTCTTCTTTTTCATTAGTTAAGTTCTTAACTTCTAAAGCTAATTCATTTTTACTTTTAGCTAAGCTAATATTGTCATTTTTCAAAAACTTATACTTCTTTTTCAAAGATTTAAAATCAATCATAAGTTCATTGAAAGCCTCAAACATTTCATCAAATGTAAATTCATCATTTGAGTTTTCAGAACTTACCTCATTGTCGTTGTCGTCGTTGTTGGCCATGAAGCAGATATTAGCAACTTCTTTTTGTTCTTCTTCGGAAGAAGACTCTTCACTATCAGTCCAAGTTGCCATGTAGGCCTTTTTCTTTTTCTTGTAGGCCTTCTTAAGTAAAGGACAGTCATATCTAAAATGCCCTGGCTTTTTACATTCATAGCATACTAAGGGCTCTTTCTCTTTGTCCTTTTCCTTTTTCTTATCTTTTTCTTTTTCTCCTTCCATTTTTGAAACAAATCTCTTTTTGTGGAAGGGCCTCCTTCTCTGCATAAACTTCTTGAATTTCTTGCAAGGAGGGCTGACTCATCATCATCATCCTCTTCATCATCGCTGCTGCTTACTTCCTTTTCCGCAGCTTTAAGGGCGATGGTCTTCTTCTTTTTGACTCATCCTCATTGACATGTTGTTTAACTTGAAGCTCATGAGTCATCAGCGAACCAAGAAGCTCTTCCAATGGTAGGATGTTCAGATCTTTGGCTTCTTGTATGGCGGTCACCTTGGCTTCCCAAGTCCTTGGAAGTGACCTAAGAATTTTGCGAACAAGCTCAGAGTTAGTATAAACTTTTCCAAGACTTTTTAAACCATTCACAATATCAGTGAATCTAGTGAACATGCATGTGATGGTTTCATTTTGTTCCATAGTAAATAATTCATATTTATGAACCAAAATATTTATCTTTGATTCTTTTACTTGGTTTGTTCCTTCATGTGTTATTTCCAACCTATCCCAAATTTCTTTTGCGGAATTACATGTTGAGATACGGTTGAATTCATTTGAGTCTAAGGAACAATATAAAATATTAATGGCCTTAGCATTTAGTTGTGCCATTCTCCTATCATTATCATTCCAATCCCTTTCGGGCTTAGGAACAATAGTGCCTTCAACTACGTGTGTGGGTGTACTAGGTCCATTTATTATTACTCCCCACAATTCATAGTCAGAAGCTTGAATGAATATTCTCATTCTAGCTTTTCAATATGAATAGTTGGTTCCATTAAATAAAGGAGGTCTATTCGTAGAATGACCTTCAGCAAAACATGAACCACTTTGTGTTGCCATAAGGATCTTTAGCCCTTGATCGTGAGATCAAATTCTAAATGAGCACTCGCTCTGATACCAATTGTTGGCCCAGATGGCAACCCAAGAGGGGGGGGTGAATTGGGTTCTTAAAAATTTAAGACTTTTTGAAATGTTTTAAACAGATTTGCTCAAGATGTGCAAGTGAGTGAAATTAACTTAGAAGCAATGCACAAGCAAATAATAAAGAGAGATAGAGAGAGAGAAAATATAGCACGGCAAACACAAGATAATTTTATAGTGGTTCGGTGCAACCAACACCTACGTCCACTCCCAAGATTCACTTGGGTCCACACTATAATCTCCTCAGATTACAGTCGAGTTGTTTTCCAAGCTCACAACTCAAACTTGTTATTTTTCCGGGATCACAACGAACCCAGCTGTTTTACACGGGCTTACCAGCACAAAACCCTACACGTTGTTTTTCATGGGCTCACAACTAACCCAACACAAGCACTCCGGCTTGCAACGAGGAATATCAACCTCCACTGATTCAATCCACTGATTGAATCAGCAACCAATCAAAATATTTAGAGTTTAAGTATTGAACAGCTCCCCTTGAGCAAATATACAAATTAAGTATAAAAGAATAAAAGGTTAGAAAAGCCTGATAAGATAGCAGATGGATGTGGCTTTGGCTTTCTTCCTTCTCCTCTTTAACTCCTCTTGAAGTGTTGAATCAGGCCTCAGCAAGATCCTTGACCGTTGAAAACTTTGGAGTTGAGATGAAGCTTTTTCTCCTTTTGTGAATGTTGAAAATCCTTCGATTTGATCTTTAAAAAGCTCTTGGATTTTCTTTTGACTTTTGTGGATTGAAGATCTGGAGCAGTCGGAACTTCCTCTTTGATTTCACTCCTTTGAATCACTCTACTTTGAGCTAGAAGATTTTTCCAATAAGCTCTATTTTTCCCTCTTTTGAAAGATATTCTTTTCTCTCTTTTTGATATTCAAAAATCCTATGTGAATGAAAAGAGCTCCTCTATTTATAGAATCTGCAAAAATATATCCGTTAGAGACAAGGAAAAATAGCCGTTATTCAAAAATCTTACCGTTGGAGTGACGTGTCATCGTGAAAAAATATCGTCCAGATTTGCTGGAGTCGACTCATGCTTTTCCCGAGTCGGCTCGAGCTCGTCTTACCAAATATAGAAATGTTTATAAAGGTTAGGGGTCGACTCGCCAGAAATAAAGTGTCGACTCCTGATAGTCGGGAGTCGACTCGAGAAAGGCTTGGGGTCGACTCGCGAAGTGCTCAGAAAAACACTCTTCTGGTGTCTGAGCGGAGTCGACTCGCACAGTCAGGGAGTCGGCTCGACAGAATCAGGGGTCGACTCAATAATTTCGTGGGTCGACTCGAGACAGATGCACATTTTTGTACACTGTGTGGAGTCGACTCTGAAACTCAGGAGTCGGCTCCGGAACGTATCAGAAATCAAAAACTTTTCTGATTGACATTAAAATCGTTCCAGATTTATTTTAATTCATTGTTTTGACTTGAATACAATAAAATAGACATTTAGAATTGATTCAAGAACTAATCCAAAAACTTATTGAATAAAACATGAATTATAACATTTCGTTTCGAAAGTTTGAATATTGAGCTTAAAGTTTCTTTCAAAATAGATTAGAGTCAAACTTTAACATTCTCATTGATTGTTCAAAATAAATTTATTGCTCATTTACATAAACTCATTACATCTTTTAATGAACTCAATGGCTTTTAGTAATCATCAAAATCAAAAGGATTGGATCATATAATTTTTCTATAATCTTCCAACAATTATCATGTATTTATGAAATGTTTGTTGCCTATTGCATTTATTGCATTACCGAAACCAATATGGAAGCCTCTTATTGAGTTGACTATATTCTTTAGAGACATATGTTGAACTGTGCTGCGGGTGAAGGATTTGGTACAAATGGAACACAATATCCCTATCATCTTATGTAAGTTGGAACGTATATTTCCACCTAATTTCTTTAACTCAATGTAATATTTACCTATTCACCTACCATATGAAGCACGAGTAGGTGGACCCATTCAATACATATGGATGTATCCCTTTGAGAGATAAAGAATAATATTTCTATATTTGTTTCAAATTTTTATGCACATAATCTCTCATATATCACATGTGCTAACATACAATGCTATGTTCTTAGGTTCCTTAATAAATTGAAAAAAATGGTCAAAAATAAAGCTCGCATTGAAGGCTCTATATGTGAGGCATACTTAGCATAAGAGACTTCTTACTTCTGTTCGTATTATTTTGAGCCTCACATACATGCTATGGGCATTGGAGCTAATCGAAATGATGGTAGGGAAGACTATAAAATAAGGCGCCAACCAACTCTTTCAATATTCAGTCAGTTTGGCCACCAATCTGGTCAATGTAGAACACGGTATTTGACTGAGGCAAAGCTTGCTGTTGTAACATTACATATATTAGTAAATTGTGATGAAGTGAAGCCATATTTGGATTAAGTGTCACATCCTCCTTAACTCCATAAAAACTTTATACTCAGTCATTGAATCCAATAAAACTAATATTTTATGGTATTTTAGTATGTTTGTGCAGTATGTGCGTGCTTCCACACCTGGATGTCTTAGTGATGCTCAGATAGATGCACTGATTGAGGCTTCATTTGTATCATGGTTCAAAGATTATGTAAACTTTAAATTGTTATGCAAATTGAAATTATTTGTTCATATGAAACATAAGTCTAATACATTGTTTTTGTAATTTATGATTAGGTACACAATCCATGTAGTATGATACAAAATCAACACTTGAATGACTTAGCTTGGGGTCCTATGAGAGTAGTAAAAACATGGCCCATGTATTTCATTGGTGGATTCAAATTCCACACACATGCATATAGTGAGGGCAAAAAAACAATCAATAGTGGAGTATGTGTTAAGAGCAGAGGACATGGTGATAATGAAAGTGACTTCTATGGTATTCCTTAGGAGGTGGTGGAGTTACAGCACCCAGGACAAGGTGATAAAACAGCGATGCTATTTTATTGTGAATGGTTTGATCCTATCATAAATCGGGGGATGAAAGTGCACAAACAATATGATATTATTGAGATTCGACATCATATAAGGTATGCAAAGTTTGATCCATTCATTCTTCCCCAACATGTGGTGCAAGTATATTATGTACCTTATCCTGGGAGGATAAGAGATAAGGTAGAGTGGTGGGTGGTGATTAAGACAAGACCGAGAGGTCGAGTAGATAATGACCACACTTTGGAGCCTGCTTTTCAAGATGAGGAAATGTCTCGAGTCAATGCAATAGATGATAATGAGTCCATTGAAAATTTACGAGATAGTGAAGGATTATTTGAGGAGGTTGATGCATATCTTGAAGGCACCATTGATAATGAAGAAAAAGAAGATAAAGAATAAGTTGAAGGAGAGGAAGAAGAAGAACAAGAGAACAAGAGGAACAAGAGAAGAAGAGTAGAAAAAGAATATTTCACTAATGAAGATGATTCAGATCAAGAATAGATGATAACATGTTTTGTCAATAGCTTCTACGTAATTTCTTTACTTTTCTTGTCAATAGATGATAACTTGTTTATATATATATATATATATGCTTATTTAATATCTTTAAATTTGTTTTGTTTTATATTTTCATTATTATGCATCTACAGATGTCATCTTCAGATCGAGTTGGGAATGGAAAGGGAAAGTTATCTACTACTCGATTAATGAAGACTCACGTAACCACCACAACCACCACCCAGATGCTTCACTCGCCACCTTCTGTTACTGTCACACCATTTTCCTCTCCCATTACACCAGCTTCTTCAACCATGCCATCTCCTTTCCCTACTATTCCACCACATCTCTCTACTATAGCTTGTAATGCATGTCCGTATTGTATGGAGAGAACAAAGGCTTTTTGATTGGAGCATGGGGGTAAAAATACATGGTTTGATTGTCATCGTCAGTTCTTGCCTTTTGATCATGTGTTCAGAAGAAATAAGAATGCCTTCCGAAAAAACAAAATTGATAGATCGGAGCCTCCTCTCAGATTAACAGGTGACCAAGTATGGAAAAAAGTTCGTGGATATCCCAAAATAACTGAAACAGGTCCTTGTAAATATAGTGGATATGGAGAAAGTCATAATTGGACAAAACATAGCATATTTTGGGAATTACCATATTGGAAACGAATTTAATCCGACACAATTTAGATGTCATGCACATAGAAAAAAATGTGTTTGACAATATTTTCAACACTGTTATGGATGTAAAAAACAAAACAAAGGATAATGTTAAATCAAGAATGGATTTGAAAGAGCATTGTAGGCGGCGAGATTTGGAGCTCTATGAGTTACCTAATGGAAAGGTGGTGAAACCAAAAGCAAATTATAGCTTTACACTAGACCAAAAAAGAGTTGTTTGTGAATGGATAAGAGGATTGAAAATGCCCGATGGATATGCTTCAAATCTAGGTAGATGTGTAGATATGAACGAAGGCAAGTTATGTGGTATGAAGAGTCATGATTGTCATGTATTTATGGAACGTTTGTTGCCTATTGCATTTATTGCATTACCGGAACCAATATGGAAGCCTCTTACTGAGTTGAGTATATTCTTTAGAGACTTATGCTCAACTATGCTGCGGGTGAAGGATTTGGTACAAATGGAACACAATATCCCTATCATCTTATGTAAGTTGGAACGTATATTTCCACCTAGTTTCTTTGACTCAATGGAACATTTACCTATTCACCTACCATATGAAGCACGAGTAGGTGGACCCATTCAATACAGATGGATGTATCCCTTTGAGAGGTAAAGAATAATATTTCTATATTTGTTTCAAATCTTTATCCACATAATCTCTCATATATCACATGTGCTAACATACAATGCTATGTTCTTAGGTTCCTTAATAAGTTGAAAAAAATGGTCAAAATAAAGCTCGCGTTGAGGGCTCTATATGTGAGGCATACTTATCACAAGAGACTTCTTACTTCTGTTCATATTATTTTGAGCCTCACATACATGCTATGGGCATTGGAGCTAATCGAAATGATGGTAGGGAAGAGTTTGAAAAAAGGCTCCAACCAACTCTTTCAATATTCAGTCAGTTTGGCCACCCATCTGGTCAATGTAGAACACGGTATTTGACTGATGCAGAGCTTACTGTTGCAACATTACATATATTATTAAATTGTGATGAAGTGAAGCCATATCTGGAGTAAGTGTCACATCCTCCTTAACTTTATAAAAACTTTATATTCAATCAATGAATCCAATAAAACTAATATTTTATGGTATTTTAGTATGTTTGTGCAGTTTGTGCGTGCTTCCACACCTGGATGTCTTAGTGATGCTCAGATAGATGCACTAATTGAGGCTTCATTTGTATCATGGTTCAAAGATTATGTAAGCTTTAAATTCTTATGCAAATTGAAATAATTTGTTCATATGAAACATAAGTCTAATATATTGTTTTTGTAATATATGATTAGGTGCACAATCCATGTAGTATGAAACAAAATCAACACTGGAATGACTTAGCGTGGGGTCCTATGAGAGTAGTAAAAACATGGCCCATGTATTTCATTGGTGGATTCAAATTCCACACACACGCATATAGTGAGGGCAAAAAAACAATCAATAGTGGAGTATGTGTTAAGAGCAGAGGACATGGTGATAATGAAAGTGACTTCTATGGTATTCTTAAGGAGGTGGTGGAGTTACAGTACCCAGGACAAGGTGATAAAACAGTGATGCTATTTTATTGTGAATGGTTTGATCCTATAAAAATCGGGGGATGAAAGTGCACAAACAATATGATATTATTGAGATTCGACATCATAGAAGGTATGCAAAGTTTGATCCATTCATTCTTCCCCAACATGTGGTGCAAGTATATTATGTACCTTATCCTGGGAGGATAAGAGATAAGGTAGAGTGGTGGGTGGTGATCAAGACAAGACCGAGAGGTCGAGTAGATAAAGACCACACTTTGGAGCCTGCTTTTCAAGACGAGGAAATTTCTCGAGTCAATGCAATAGATGATAATGAGGCCATTGAAAATTTACGAGATAGTGAAGGATTATTTGAGGAGGTTGATGCATATCTTGAAGGCACCATTGATAATGAAGAAAAAGAAGATGAAGAAGAAGTTGAAGGAGAGGAAGAAGAAGAACAAGAGGAAAGAGGAACAAGAGGAAGAAGAAGAATATTTCACTAATGAAGATGATTCAGATCGAGAATAGATGATAACCTGTTTTGTCAATAGCTTCTACATAATTTCTTTACTTTTTTTGTCAATAGATGATAACTTGTTTATATATATGCTTATTTAATATTTTGAAATTTGTTTTGTTTTATATTTACATTATTGTGCATCTATAGATGTCATCTTCAGATCGAGTTGTGAAGGGGAAGGGAAAGTTATCTACTACTCGGTTAAAGAAGACTCACGCAACCACCACAAATTTAATAGTACCCTCAACCACCATGGCCCCCCAGATGCTTCACTCGCCACCATCTGTTACTGTCACACCATCTTCCTCTCCCATTTCACCACCCTCTTCAACCATGCCATCTCCTTTCCCTCCTATTCCACCACATCTCTCTACTATGCCATCTCCTTTCCCTTCTATTCCACCACATCTCCCTACTATGATCTCAGGGACTTTTACTACTGAACCACCTGGTTCCATTCCACCTTCCATTCCCACCACTTTCACTACCCCACCCTCTTCCTCTACTATGCCACCATCACTTTATTTTTCATACCCAAATACCATACCACACACACCTAGCCCTACTTACAGCCCTTCCTCTTCTCATACTGTGGTGCCACCTGGGCAATCACCGCCAGTCCAACCTGTGCATACTTCTACCACAACTTCTAGCCAGGAGGGCTTGCACACACAAACATCAGAGAGGGCACATTAATTCCAAGTGGCTATGGGTAAAACTATATAACATTTAGATCATTATACTATTTTATTCCATTAAAATGAATATATGTGATTGTTTGATTATTTTTAATATGTACAGTTTCAATGACGACCACATGGTGACCCATGCTTTGGTTGAAATCCT
>UESW01004250.1:659903-839524 GCA_900491605.1 Calamus simplicifolius
AACAATATTTTTAAGTTTATCAAGTATTTTTATTTATTTTTACTTGATTTAAAGTATCTATGCATTTTGTTGATATTAAAATTTTATTCTTTTTTTATTAAAAATTTCAATGGGTTCCAGAGGATGAGCACTATATTCGAAGGAATTGGGAGCATCGTGGTTCAAGTTGTCTTGCAGACATTTTTAACGAAGCTCGTGAAAATCATGACCCGCAAGCCAGATTGGATTGGAGAGGGTGTATGGCACGAGCTATGGAAATATTGGAATAGTGATGAGTTCAAAGCCAGAAGTCAGAAGAAGAAGAAGAATCGTGCATCCGATTGCGATGGATTGGGCTTCCCACTTCACATTGGTGGTTCTATTAGCATTAATGACCATGCGACAAGATTGGTATGTATAATAATTTATTTTGCCTTCATTTTTTCAACTTAGGAATATGTTTTCATGTTTTTTTATTGACACTCCGAAACTTAGAGCAAATCTATTGACATCATTGAAACATCTGAAAATGAACCTTCGCAAGCCTTTATTAACTCATTTTAGTGAAAACTAATAATCAACAAAGGCATCTATTTGTCTCTGAAAGTTAATCCAGTGTTGAATGAAATCCATGCAAATGTTTCGGCACCATCCATCATCAAGCCCCTAGGATAATTTTCTGTTGACATTTTGATGCATTTTAAATGCCAGAAAAATCACAATTAACAGCTCGTTAGAATCCCATTCACCATTGACTAAACTTTGGGATTGTCATTGGCTTTTAGGAAGCTTTCTAGTGTTTGGGTATTTGCAATTTATCACCATTCACCCTGGTAGGTCCTGCTTGCAAAGTGGACTGCTACCATGCAAACAGATACATAGAATGGTTTCCTTCAACTCAATCTCAGTTTCACTTGGTTCTCAAAGTTTATTTTTTATGGGCCTTCCTATGCTGACTACTTGGTTCTCGAATGCCAAGAGGACACATGATGGGCCTTAATCAGATGCACTTTAGCCCTATTAACACCATCAGCACCCCTCCCATAGGGGGTTTTGCAAATGGGATCACAAATATTCAGGGTGTAACGGATGCAAGTGGACTGCAAAATTTTCTACTTGGTGGCATGTTTAGACGGCCACAAGGCAGCCAAATAGGTCAGTTCCATGACTCAATGCTTACCAGGTACAAACTGATCATTTTATCTCCTCTCTCGGTAAATGGAAATTGCCAAAATGAGCAAGTTATTAGTTGATTGGATATTGCTTATGATATCTGATCCGCCTCCCACTTGGTGGGGTGAATCCTTCTTGCTTAGCTCAATCTAATGAGTTGGTAATTGCAGTCTATGTACTACACTCTTTAGCGAGGTTGAGCACCTCAGTAGCTCTGCTTCTGTGTACTACACTCTTTAGCCGTCAGAGGGAGGATAAAATGGATTGGTTAGGAACATCCTATGTAGATATGTCGATAAGATTGGAAGGTTTGTTGGGGACTACTATAGAGTTTTGTTGCCATAAAATCTTATTTTAATGACTTAAAGTTTCAAGGATCCATAATCTTATCACGCGTAGATGTATTTCTTCTGGCAAAAACTAGAAACATATGTTGTTGGTCCGCTGATACAAAGTTGAAGCATCTGTAATGTCACATGAAAATGGCTTATGACTGGCATCTTCAGTCCTTCCATGTAGTGAGGTTCAGATTCGCCAAGGTGAAAATGTAAATGTAATCATGTAACTATATTTACAAAATGACCCTGATTATTATAAGATTTGAACATGTAAATATATTCATGAAAATGTCTTTAAGTTCTCTGGACGTCACCTTTGCATGTCACGATCCATCCTCTTTAGTTTGTCTACTCAATGTTGGTTACTCTGTGCTATACTCATCTTTTGATCATGCCTCATTGCTTCAAGACATCTTTTGATCATCATGCAACTAATGTGAGTAGCATAGGTACACAAGCTTCCACATGAAAGCATATTCAACTAAGTTGAGTTACCAATAGGGTAGGTTAATCCCATACAGAATAGCAAGATTTACAGTGCACTAATTTTGGAGGACACTAATCTTGTTGCATATGTACAAGATGTTAGCCTAATTACATAACATCTCAATATAAGATTAGATTGCAGTAGTGCATAATATGATTATATCTTCCAATAGAATAACAAGAAACTGCAGTGGTAGATAAAAGTGGCCAGCAGACACACACAATATCTGAGGTTCATAGAGGAATGAAGAAGCTTTATCCCAAACTACATAAATAGGAATTATAAGTAACTCAGCACCAAGGGCTTGACAAATAATTTTCAAATGTTAAATAGATCAAATTGCTAAATACCTCAATGCCTATCATTTTGTCTGGTTGTTTGTGTTGTTTATAAAGTTTCTTTACCTCCTGTGAGGGAAAAATGCCTTAACAGATTCAGAGATAAGTTTGGCCAGAAACCAAGAAGAGCAAGAATGAAGGTTATGAAAAACAAAAAATAAGTAAAAATAAAATCTTAAAGCTTCAGCTATATAAGTTGGAATTAAAAAACTTTGTCCTCTATACCATAATATTGCTAGATAACATTTGGCATCTTCCACTTGTCTCCCCAACAATGCATGCATCTATCATTCTATCATACCATAGTAGTACTTGTACATGTTCATAAATACACCTCTATCTAACTTTACATTTAATATTGAATCGATAATGCCATACCATGGTATTATATCTTTTTCTAATTTAGTAATATCTTCTAATTTGGTAATATCTTTTTCTTTACATATGTTGTTCTTATTTCATATAATTTTTTTAAAAAAATTGATAATATTTTTTATATTATGAAATTTAGACACAGAAGTTAAACCGAGCACCTACGTTAGGTAAGCTCTTCAGACACACCCATCAAAAGAAAAATGATGGCAATCAGTGGGTAAATAAAAAGGCAGAGACATCACATGTGAGTATTTAAAAAAATCTACTTTAATTCATATATTTATACTATTTGTATGTTTAACTAATTGTATCTAATATCTTTTACAGATAAATTTTATACAAAGATGGCAAGAGGTGGAATCAAGTCAAAGCTCAATTGGAAAGGATGGTGCGGAATCATCACAGCAGCAGCCTCAGCCCTCCATGATACATATATGGAAAGAGATAGTTGGGGTAAATAAGGGACGAATTTATGGACTTGGATCCCATGCTAGCTTGCTGACAGGCTCATCTTCTAGCCGCACATCCTCATGAGTTCCTGAGGAGTGGATTCAGGAGTGGGAGAGGATATATAATATGTTTGAGACTGTTTCTGTCTGAAATGAGGAGTTAGTGGTTTGAAATGAGGGGTTGACTATCCGAAATGAGGATAGCTAATCAGAACAGTCAATTAGCATCTCAAAACAATGAGCTATCTGCTCGAATTTCCCGTACCAAGGAGTTTATGCATCTTATGATGGAAAAGATGCAGGTTAATCCATCTACAGTTTTAACACCATCTCCAGCTGCTACCTCTGCAAATGATGATGATTGCGATGTCGATGATGATGATCATAAGGAAGAGGAATTATAATTTTTATCTTTTTCTATAATTGGAATGATACTTATTTGTGATACTTTTTTCTTTTATTATGAAACTTTGGATATGATGGCACTTGTACAACTTTTTTGAACTTGTTTGTTATGAATTTGTTATGAACTTGGATATGATGAACTTGCTATAAACTTTTTTGAGCTTGTTATGAGTTTGTTATGAACCCTTGGATATGATGAAACTTGTGGATAATTTGTATATATATAATCAGGTGTATTTTTAAAAAAAGGCATTTGGATATTTATTTAGCGAGGGATAATTTTTTTTGAAATAAAGAAAAGCTATTTAAAAAATTCAAAATATCCCTCGAAAAATTCCTTAAATTTTTTTTTTTGCAAAATCCCTCGGACATTTTCCCTCAAAAAATCCCTTGAAAATTTTCCCTCAAAAATCCCTTGAAAAATCCTTCGCAAAATCCTTCGAAAAATCCCTCGCCAAATTCCTTAAAAATTTTCCCTCTAAAATCCCTCAAAAAATCTCTCGGAAAATCCCTCGAAAAATCCCATAGAAATTTTTCCTCGGAAACTCCCTCGAAAATTTTCCTTGGCAAATCTCTTGGTAAATTGCCCTTGAAAAATCCCTTGGTAAATTGCCCTCGGAAAATCACTCGAAAAATCCCTCAAAAAATTTTCCTCAGAAAATCCATCGAAAATTTTTAAGGGATAAATTCGTCGGAAATAAATTCCCTCTGAAAAATTCCTCGGAAAAAATTTCCAAGGAGGGTTTTTCCAACGACCATTTATCCGTCGAAAATCCGTCCGAAATATAAATTTCTGACAGATTTTTTTTTCCTCGCAAATTCCCTTGCAAATGACCATTTTTCTTGTAGTATAATTCCAAAATTTACATATTAAATAATTTATAAAATCATAATAATTGGCTTACTTACCTCTGAAACTAATCCAAAAGTGTAAATCAGCTATTTGGGCACCTGGGTACCTACGGCATTAATTTTCTAATTTTTAATCTCCAAAATCAGCATATCAAAATTTCTTCTAAACTCTACCCAGTTTAATCCTGGAAGCCAACTTGGGGCTTGAATATCTTCAAATATATAGGCCTAAATGGAGAAATAAAAATACCCTATAAAACTAGGAACAACACTGATCCAAACCCCATCTTCCTTTCATCAGATCTAGCCTGATTTGGGATCCGAAAAAGTAGCTCAATAGGGCTAATTGAGTTGGGCCGAACTTGGGCCCAGCTCCTCTCTCCTTTCTTTCTTTCTTTCTTTCTTTCTTCTCCTCGTTTCCTCTGCTTCCCCTGGTTCAGAGGAGGAAGAAGGGAATGGCCACCCAAGGCTTGGCCCCCGGCAATCGGCCTAGTGCCGGCCACCGGCAGCGGCCTTTTCCTTCCTTTCCCCCCTCTTTCTTTCTTCCCTCTTCCTCTCATTTTCTCTGGTTAGGGCTTACTACCATGGATTGATGGCAAAGGATGGAGGGAGGAGACTCCTCTCTCTCTCCCCTTTTATCGTGGAGAAGGATAAGAAGGGGGTGGCATGCCGCCCGCATGTTGCATGCAGGTACGATCGCTATCGTGTTGTGCCTCTCTTCTTCTTCTTCTTCTTTTCATTTATCTCGAGGGGATTACAAGTACAGTAGCAGCAAGCTAAGAAAAGCTACCCATCCAGGACAGCTCCAGCTAATTCAGGTATTGCCTATGGCCGTTGATCAAGCCCACTGAATTCCATCTGCACCATTACGAAAGAATTGGAAACTTAGATTTGACAATACAAATAAAGGAACAAGTTAACGAGATATTGGATTTGTCCCCGTTCATTATATTATTAATTTGAGCATACTTGGCAATTAGCTCAACAAATTCATATCCATATCCAATTAATTAGATATATATACTGGAGTAGGAAGGCATTAAGTTGATGCATGACATTTTAATTAATTATGCATTTGACATATCACATACCCTATATATGCCTACAAACCCACTTCTGAGACCAGGTCCCAGAGAGAGAGAGAATGCGGAACATGTCAGCTTTAAGGCCAACACAACACATACGGAATGATAGGTTTTTTTTCTTCTTTTATTTTTCTTTTGTTTGTGTGTGTGTGTTGATCCTGCATAGAGCATCAGGCCAACCCTGTGCTGCATGTGCTGTCCTCTCCTGCTTGCTCCCTCCACCCTGCACTCCAATACCAACCTTATCCCGCCAAATCTAGCCAGACCCTCAATAAGATTTTTGGTCCAACATCTGAGAGGGTGCCAGTTTGCCATTAGAACCCAAGCATTTTTCATCACTTAGGAACTTTGAAGGCTTTGACTATAGGCATCAATCATGATATTTTAAAGAACTTCATAATCAAGAAATTAAATAATTGAGCATATCGATCTCCTTTCAAAAGCCTACGTACCTTTGCTTGCTCATGGGCCAGCTTCATTCTTCTGTACTCTTGTTGAGCTCGATACGAGGAACGAAACATGGCTTGGACCCGTATGACTGATCTTTTCATGCATTCTTGGGCTTGTTCCCTGCCAACATTGAAAAACTCCTCCTCCTCTGCAGCACTCTCTTCTTCCATATCCACTTTCATTGCTTCTTTTGATTCTTCAACTTGAATACCGCACAAGCCCTTAATTTCGATCTCTTCAAACGCCAATGCAAGATTGCTTTCTCAAGCACTCCAACGTACTGACCTGACCATAGTATGTTGTGGTACTGCCTTCTCACTTGATGATGACCTTGGAATGCAGCCTAAGCAGGCATTCTCAATGAAACAGATGGTCAATTAAGAAAATCAAATCAAATGGGCAACATGCTGCATCATATGTAATAGCTACCATCATATATAGCACTTTTTCAAAAATTTTAATCACATCATTTAAAGGGCCATTGCTTCCTTGTGGATGCCTTAAAATGCATGGCATAAACAATAATTGTATTGTCTATGAATTGACTGATGGGAATTACATATATTTTATATGAATCAAATTCATATATCATGCAGCAGAAGATAAAAATAAATACAAATTTAATTTCCAAAGCCTAAGATTCTCAGGGAATAGATTCAGTTAACAAGAAATAACAGAGGATTAAATAATAGATCATATATGTATTCTTTGTTGGGGATGAAGCCTGATGAAGTCGATAAACAATTTATCACTAGCCGTCCATGCGTCCGGCGTCTAACGGTGATCCACGCGAAGATCTTTGGATGATGTCCTCTCAGGATTGGATGATAACCTTCTTGCGAGGGGTGCTAGCGCCTCTTTTCTTTTTCAATTGATTTTCCAAATCAAGAGAGAGAATAATTTCTTGATCAAGATTAAATTTTGATCAATCAAGAGAGAAAAGATTTCTTGATCAAGATCAAATCTTGATCTATCAAAGAAAATAATTTCTTGATCCAGATCAAATCTTGATCAATCAAGAAAGGAAAGATTTCTTGATCAAGATCAAATCTTGATCAACCAAGAAGAGAGAGAAAATATTCCTTTAACTAGTTAAAAGAAAGGGATGTCCTAGAGAGAGAAAAGATATTTTAGAAAGAGAAAGTGAGTGTTAGGCATCCAAGAGAGAGAAAAAGGAGGAGTTAGGTAGGTGTGTCCCTCGAAGGGGGTGTCTCTCTTCTTTTTATACATAAAAGGAGGTTGTGTGGTTTTATAAAAAGGGGATTTTGTTTCGACCACTTAACCATTCAACTATATCAAGTTGATAACAAATTATCCTAATAAATTTAGGATATTTGTTATCATGATAATGTTAGGATTACAACCACCAAACTACATCCCTAAAAAAAATAAAAAATTGTTTATCCCATGAAACCAAAGTCGCAACCTTGAATTTGGCTTCATAATGATGCCCCAAATTATGGGTGTTCCCTCCTTCATGATGTGGAGATAGGTTATGTCCGTCACATAGGCATAGATCCATCCTCCATGTGGCATGATCTCAGCCCTCGGCTCAATTGATTTTTTATGAATCAAATCATGCCATCATATGGACCCAATTAAATACCACATTACTAATCTCAATTAATCTAAGCCATCCATCATATGGATCAAGCCTAATTGAGTATTCAATTAATGAATTTTATATGTACATCACATGTACAAAAGGTATCTCCCTTGAACACAAAATTCTTTCCTCCATGATGAATCCTGTTCATCAATTTCATGTTCTCTCATTAAGATTGAGTCAAACCCAATCCTAATTAATTGGTCATCTAATCTGAACTAAGTCCAACTTAATTCACATTTTAACTTCATCCAAAATCTCCTTAAAGCGTGTGGCCCATTAGGTCCCATGACACATTGGTAATAATCCTGTCCCTAATATTGTCCCTATGGATGAATTGATCAACACCTTGTCTAAGTCAATTCTTTAACCAAATCAACTCTTTGATTAAGTCAAAGAATCCATGATTATAGATCATGAGCAGCCTCTAGCAAAGCATCATGACCACCCAAGTGTTAAGGGTTTTGTTGACGTGGTCATCAACACCTGTCCATGAATGGTTAACGTACGAGTCAATTCTTTAACGTATGATTTTTTTATTTTATATGTAACTACCAACCAAACATCAACTCTTTATCTTTCTCATCCATTTCATCCTGAGGATTGGTCAGATGATGTACTAATATACTTAAAATAAATAAAATTTAAAATAAAGAAAAAACAACAATAAGAATGCAAGCACCAAAATAAGACTTTTCAAAGGAATATATGTGTGTATAAGGAATACATGTGTGTGTACACGCACATTTTATTCTGGAACTGGTCAGATGATGTACTAATATACTTTAAAAAATTAAAATAAAGGAAAACCGACAATAGGAATGTAAGCATCAAAATAAGACTTTTCAAAGGAATATATGTGTGTGTGTGTGTGTGTTTGCTTTAGTTAATTAGAATCATCCAAAACGAGTGGGAACCACTGAAATTGGACCTAAACTGGTCAAATCTATTGAAGCCATTGATTTAAAAGGTGGACAAGATATGTAATTGGTCAACGGTCTCCTACATATACAGTTAGTAACCTTTAACTAGTTAAAAATAAATGAAATACATTAAAATACCATAAAAAGGGAACAATAATGATAATATTTTGTAGCAACATTAATAACAATGACAACTCAAGTTCTTGGTATTTAATAATTAATAGCAATATTTATAATATGATTAAAACACTAATATTCTTAACACCCACATCCGGCCAATCTAAAACCTACATCCAACCTATCCATCAATTTTAACCTGCTCCACCTGCACCAAAAAATAAAAGTGGGCAATGTATGTGGCCTAATAATCAGTGTTTTGAAAATCGGACCAGATCAGCCGGTCCAACCGGTTCAATCGGAAACCGATTATCAATCCGATCCAATTTTATTATTAAAATTAACTTTTATTTGATCCGATGAAAACCAAAAAAATTTATTGAACCGGCTGGATTTCGAACCGATCCAACCCGATTTTTAGATTTTTTTAAATTTTTCATTTGAATTGTATTTATATTTTATTATTTTATATTATTAAATTAAAAGTTAATTATAATATTATTCGGTTCGATTAAATTGGTTCATTCAGTCGAACCGATTGATCCATGATCCAAATGTTAATCTGGTTCGTTGTCCGATTCAGTTTTCAAAACATTGCTAATAATCCTAGACCAGCAGTTGCACAATGCCAACTGGATTTCCTTTTAGGTCAAAGTGGATTGCCTTTTAGGTCCATATGCAATGTGACTGCATAAACTAACTGCATATTGGCAATAAGGTTGATAGGCCCCTTTGATAATAATTTATTTTGCACGGAAGGTTTTAGACCAGGATTTATAGATAGATAAAAGTTATAAGATAGCTGTCAAATAAAATTTCTAGAATTGCTTCATCTATATCCTATTTTGATTAGGAGCTTGGTGAAGCAATTGGATTGCAAGAATCTTACAAGATGTTAGTTACCTGTAAATTCAATTGGTCCATCTATTAAGGTGAGATAAAATTTTAGCAAGTTAGTGTACAACATTTTCTTATCCTTGTCTTTCACATTGCATCAACATACAAATGCATGAGTTTGTAGTTTCATAATATCTCAATTTTGGGAACCTCATTATGTCTATTATAACTTTTGAATCACTTACACGTTACGTTCATTCCATGACACTGAGCATGAGAAATTTAATTTTGAATCACTGGGCCAGTGCCGAAAGAGGAAAGGAGACGGGGCTGAAGGGGCGTCGAGAGAGGGCCGGTGCTAGGGAGTGGGAGGGATGCTGGGAAAGGGGAAGAAGATGGAAAGGAAAGGAGACAGGAGACGAAGGGGAAGGTGCCGAGGAGAGGAAAGGGAAAGAGACAGGAGACAGAGGGCGGGCGGTGCCGAGAAGGAGGAAGGGGACGGGCGGTGCCAGAAAGGAGACGATGGGGTGGGGGGAGGAGGGGGGCCAGGAGAGAGGAGGTGTGGAGAGAAAAGAGGGAAAGATGGAGGTGGGTCTCATGTCTCTTAGCATATCACATCATTTTATATTATAGAGAACCATGGCGACACATAGTAGCATATTCTCAAGTATCATATTTATGTCTTGCATGCAACATATCATGCATAAGCATAAGCTTCTCATATACAGTAGTTTGAACATTAGCAATTGCATATAATTATATCAAATAGTACCAATTGGTTTTGCAAAGTCAAAGTAATCATATTCCTCATTAGTCACATATATAATAGTCATTACTTTAAAAATATCAGTAGTTGCAAATAATCAGACCAAATAATGAATTGCATGCTCATGGTACTATTTAATAATTTCAAAATAGTTAAATCAAATACTACAATTTCATTCTTTTTTATTTCATAATTTAATACAGCTATAATTCCAAAATTTACATATTAAATAATTTATAAAATCATAATAATTAGCTTACTTATCTTTTGATGCTAATCCAAAAGTGTAAATCAGCTATTTGGGCACTGGGTACCTACGGCATTAATTTTCTAATTTTTAATCTCCAAAATCAGCATATCAAAATTTCTTCTAAACTCGTTAAATCCTAGAGCCAACTTGGGGCTTGAATATCTCCAAATATATAAGCCTAAATAGAGAAATAAAAATACTCCATAAAACTAGGATCAACACTGATCCAAACCCCATCTTCCTTTCATCAGATGTGGCCCGATTTGGGGTCCAAAAAAGTAGCCCAATAGGGCTAATTGATTTGAGCCAAACCTGAGCCCAGCTCCTCTCTTCTTTCTTTCTTTCTTTTCTTCTCCATGTTTCCTCTACTTCCCCTGGTTCGGAGGAGGAAGAAGGGAATGGCTAGCCAAGGCTTGGCCCCCGGCGATCGGCCCAGTGCCGGCCATCGGCGGCGGCCTTTTCCTTCCTTTCCCCCTCTTTCTTTCTTCCCTCTTCCTCTCATTTCCTCTGGTTAGGGCTTTACTAGCATGGATTGATGGCAAAGGATGGAGGGAGGAGACTCCTCTCTCCCTTCCCTTTTATCGTGGAGAAGGAGAAGAAGGGAGTGGCACGCCGCCCGCATGTTGCACACAGGTACTGTCGCTATCGTACCGTGCCTCTCTTCTTCCTTCTTTTTTTTATATCTTGAGGAGGATTACAAGTACAGTAGCAGCAAGCTGAGAAAAGCTTCCCATCCAGGACAGCTCCAGCTAATTCAGGTATTGCCTATGGCCGTTGATCAAGCCCACTGAATTCCAGCTGCACCATTACGAAAGAATTGGAAACTTAGATTTGACAATACAAATAAAGGAACAAGTAAACGAGATATTGGACTTGTCCCCCGTTCATTATATTATTAATTTGAGCATACTTTGCAAGTGGCTCAACAAATTCATATCCATATCCAATTAATTAGATATATATACTGGAGTAGGAAGGCATTAGGTTGATGCATGACATTTTAATTAATTATGCATTTGACATATTACATACCCTATATACGCCTACAAACCTTCTGAGACCAGGTCCTAGTGAGAGAGAGAATGCGGAACATGGCAGCTTTAAGGCCAACACAACACATACGGAATCAGAAGAAATTAAAACACCTCAAGATAGGTTTTTCTTCTTCTTTTATTTTTCTTTTGTTTGTGTGTGTGTGTGTGTTGATCCTGCAGAGAGCAGCAGGCCGACCCTGTGCTGCATGTGCTATCCTCTCCTGCTTGCTCCCTCCACCCTGCACTCTAATACTAGCCTTATCCCGCCAAATCTAGCCAGACCCTCAGCAAGATATTGGGTCCAACATCTGAGAGGGTGCCAGTTTGCCCTTAGAACCCAAGCATTTTTCATCACTTAGGAACTTTGAAGGCTTTGACTATAGGCATCAATCATGATATTTTAAAGAATTCCATAATGAAGAAATTAAATAATTAAGCATATCGATCTCCTTTCAAAAGCCTACGTACCTTTGCTTGCTCAAGGGCCAGCTTCATTCTTCTGTACTCTTGTTGAGCTCGATACGAGGAACGAAACATGGCTTGGACCCGTATGACTGATCTTTTCACGCGTTCTTGGGCTTGTTCCCTGCCAACATTGAAAAACTCCTCCTCCTCTGCAGCACTCTCTTCTTCCATATCCACTTTCATTGCTTCTTTTGATTCTTCAACTTGAATACCACGTGATGTGGCTGATGGAGCCACGTAGATAATTACGGCAAAATCGATCAAGTTGCATGGGCGCATCTGTCCTGACTCCTTCGAATCGGTCGAGGCGGTCCCGACTTCTCCAAATCGGCCCCACGTCTTCCCCGGCTCCTCCGCATCGGCCCCGTGCGGCCCCGACCTCTTCGAAAAGGCCAGATGGTCCCGACTTCTCCAAGTCGGCCCCGCGTCTGCCCCAACTTCTTCAAGTCAGCCGTGGCGGCCCTCGATCTCTCCCGATCAGCCATGGCAGCCCCGACTTCTTCAAGTCGGCCATGGCGGCCCCCGATCTCTCCCGATCAGCCGTGGCGGCCCTGACTTTCCAAGTCAGCCACGGTGGCCCCGATCTCTCCCAGTTGGCCATGGCAGCCCCGATCTCTCCTAGTTGGCCGTGGCGGCCCCGACTTCTCCAAGTCGGTCCCGACCGTTAGGCCCACCAACTCTCTGATCGGGCAGCCTGACACAGCCAGGCCCACCTACTGCCTGGCCATACCATCGATGAGACCAGGCCCACCTACCAACTGGCCCCCAACCGATGGGACCTGGCCCATCAACCGCCAACTCCCCCTCTCCGATGGGACAAAGCCTACCGACCAGCCCAAATTCACATAACTTCCACGTGTTCCGCAGACATTCCTTTCTCATGGAACTTCACGTGGCTAATCCCCATACGAATGTCAAATGCCTATAAAAGGGTAAGCCAACTCGAGGCCCAGGTATGTGAACACAAGTGCTCACCTACACTACAACTCCAGAAAGACTCCAACTCTCGAAGCCTTTTCTGCCTCTAAGGAGCTCTCTTGAGCTCCCCTTCGGCTGTGACCTCAGTTACTAACTTAGGCGTCGGAGGGTCCCTACCAGAGCTTCCTCCGATCTTTGGACTTCTTGCAGGTCATCCATCTTGGCGAGGACCCCATCAGCAAGCGAACACATCTTCCCCGCGTATAAGTTCGATGATCGAGCATCATCAGATTGGCACACCAGGTAGGGAGCAAAAGGGGAGGAAGACGAACCCCATAGCATCCGCCCGCGAATGTTCCCCCTCTGTCCATTAAGTATGGTGGTGACACGGGCTCAAGATGCCTCTGCCAGTTACCCTGGGGGGCATCCCCCATCAGCTAGGCAGTAGGAAGTCAACCTTCCTACTGCCGACTCTCCAGCCGTTCGCCCACCACCAGATGCAGCTGCTCCAGCTGATCAGCTGGCAGCACTTGCTCAACAAGTCCAAGCCCTCAATGCTATGGTCCAAGGACTCCAGGAGTAACAGTCGGTGGCCACCCAACACCAAACTATCCCACCGCTCGCTAGCCAGTAGTCTGCGAGGGGGAGATCTCCCCAGCGAGAGGTGGCCATCATCGAGTCTCTCCTGGAAGACATCGTCGGGAGCCCCTTAAGAGGCCATGTTCTCCTGACCGTGACCCGAGTAAGTTCTCCCTAGAGCCTCGGCACCAAGAAGAACCAAAGCGGAGGTCTCACCTCCAGCATTCTTCCTCATCCTACTCTTCATCATCCTCTGAGCATCCAAGAGGGTGCCAGCAATTAGCCGCCAAGCGAAGAAGCACCTGGACGAGTACCATCGACGGCTAGATGAACTCGCTAGAAAAATTAATAACAGTCGTAGGAGGAGTATGACACCCGTCCTCCTTACACCTGCCGAATATTGAAGGAACCCGTTCCCTCTAGATTTTGTCTTCCTTAACTGGATCTGTATGATGGTGCGACAGATCCCCTTGATCATCTTGAAAGTTACAAAGCACTCATGCAAGTCCAGGGGGCTACAGACACCCTCTTGTGCAAGGATTTTTCTGCCACCCTGCGAAAAGCCGCCCGCGCCTGGCACTCTCGTCTATCCCCTCACATCATTGATTCCTTTCGGGAGCTGGAAAGGGCATTTTTGGTGCACTTTGATGCTTGCCAAAGGATCCTGAGGGTCACAGATAGCTCTTCTCCGTGCGCCAAAAGGAAGGAGAGTCACTTCGGGACTTCATAGCCCGATTCAAGACCGCCGCCCTCGAGGTTTACCATCTGAACGATGCAGTGGCAACCTTGGCATTGAAGCGGGGACTCCTCCCTTCCTGCTTCACCTTCTTCTTGGACAAGAAGCCTCCCAACTCCTACTCTGACCTCCGTCTTCGGGCACAGAAATACATCCGTTCGGATAAGACCGACCTCACCCACCAGGAGTCTGCAAGAGGATCCAGCCAAAAGCCTGCCCGTCCTGAACCAAGCAGACCCTCTTGCCCCTAGAGGCCTGAGCCACCTCGTCGATCAGACAATAGGCATCGGAGCCTCGCCCTTTGGAAAGCGAGCTAACGCCTCTCCTTGTCCCTCGCTCTCATATCCTCATGGAGATTGAGGGCGAGCCCTACCTCCATCGACCTCCTCCTATGAAGAAGGGCCTCCCTCGTGACAAAGCCGCTACTGCCGCTTCCACCAGAACTACGGCTATGATACCGATAACTGCTAGCTTGAAGTGTGCCATCAAGGAGCTCATCCAGGAAGGCTACCTTGGGAAGTATGTCCAGAAGGTGCCCCCACCGGTGTCGGCTCTCATGGGACCTCTGCCTGCTCAGGCTGCTATCGACAACACCCCGACAGAGCAAACGGTAGGAATGGTGTCCTGGAGGCAGCCTCTTCATCCAAGCAGCCAAGGGGGGAGAATCATCGGATAATGTAATTCCTGGGGGGGTCAAGTAGTAGAGAATGTAAACAATGAAGGCATCGTCGTCTCGATGACGATCGCCAAGCACCCTGTAAAGAGGATCTTAGTTGATAGTGGCAGCTCAGCTGACATCCTTACTTACGATGCATTTGTTAGGATGAGCTTGCCTGTTGGTTCTCTTCAGCCCATAGTGGCTCCTCTAGTTGGATTCACGGGAGACTCGATGAGGGTCGAAGGTGAAATCTCCTTACCGGTGATGGCCGAAATGCCACCATGCCAAAGCACGGTTATCATGAGGTTCCTAGTTGTGCGAGTCCCCTTGGCGTACAATGCCATCCTCGAGCAATCGGGCCTCAATCTTCTGGATGCGGTCATCTCCACCAGGCCACTGCTCATGCAGTTCCCCACCAGTAGCGGGGTCGGAGAGATTCGGGGTGAAATCAGTCTGGTCCTGCCCTGCTACCATGCAGCCTTGAGCCTCCAGGAAGTCAAGTCGGCTCCAGAGGCGCCCAACCCTAGGGAGTCCGGCAAGGGAGGAGAGCCGGCTGAGTGGCTCTTGACTTTTCCACTTGGGGACAACCCGGAAAAGACGGTGCGCATAGGCTAACTTCTTCCTCCAGAGGACCATGATCACCTTTTGACCTTCCTGTGGGCTAACTCGGACATATTCACTTGGTCGGCATCCGATATGCCCGGCATCCCCCCGGAGGTAATCACCCATAAACTCAACATCGATCCGAAGCACCATCCAATTCGCCAAAGGAAGAGAAGCTTCGCTCCCGAGCAGCAAATAGCTATCGATGAGGAGGTCAGCAAGCTGCTCACTGTCGGTCACATCCGAAGGCACATTACCCAAGCTAGTTAGCCAACATGGTTATGGTTCGAAAAGCAAATGGAAGCTGGAGAATCTGCATCGACTTCACCGACCTCAATAAGGTGTGCCCAAAAGACAGCTTCCCCCTACCCCAAATCGATCAGCTGGTGGATTCAACATCCGGCCATGAGCTTCTCAACTTCATGATGCTTTCTCTGGGTACAACCAAATAAAGATGGACCCAAGCGACGAGGAGCACACATCCTTCGTGATCGAGAAGGACATTTATTGCTATAAAGTAATGCCCTTCGGCCTTAAAAACATGGGGGCGATCTATCAAAGGTTGATGAACAAAGTCTTCCAAAATTAACTGGGCTGGAACATGAAGTTTATGTGGACGATATGCTTACTAAGAGTGCCCGTGCCTTCGACCATGTTTTCAATTTGGAGGAGACTTTCAATAACCTCCGCTGCTTTCAAGTCAAGTTGAACCTGAAGGAGTGTGCCTTCGGCGTCACGGCAGGCAAGTTTTTAGGCTTCATGGTGACCCAGCAAGGGATCGAGGTGAATACGGAGAAGATTAGCACCATCCTCGATATGAGGCCACCGACTAGTAAGAAGGAGGTACAGTGGCTTACTGAAAAAGTGGCAGCCCTAAGTCATTTTCTTTTCAAATTAGCTGAAAGGTGCATGCCCTTCTTCAAAGCCCTGCGGAAGGTCAATGGGTTCGAGTGGATAGATGACTATCAGAAGGCCTTCGAAGGATTAAAAGCATTCCTGTCCTCCCCGCCGCTCCTATCAAAACTGAAGGACGGGGAGAGCCTTTTCCTTTATCTCGCCGCCTCTTCGGAAGCCATCAGCTCCATTTTGGTGCATCTCAATGCCGACGGGACCTAGAAGCCTGTCTATTATGTAAGAAAGGTGCTCCACGATGCGGAAGTCAGGTACTCCAAGATAGAAAAGATCATCTTTGCCCTGATCATCTCCGCCCAGCATCTCTGTCCGTACTTCCAGGCTCATCCCATTGTGGTGCTCATGGACCAGCCCCTCCGAGCCATCCTGGCTCGTCCGGACACCTCGGGTTGACTTACCAAATGGGCTATCAAACTGGGAGAGTTTGACCTCTCTTTTCAGGCAAGGCTAGCTTTGAAGTCTCAGGTCCTGGCCGACTTCCTGGTCGAGTGCACCTGGGTGGAGGAATCAGCCGAGAAGGTTTCCGTGAAGCAACTTGATGCTGAGCAGGGTGACGGTGGAGAATTTTGGATCCTCCATGTGGATGGCACCTCGAACTCCCAAGGAAGCGGTGTCAGCCTCATCCTCATAGACTCGGAGGGAGAAAAGGTGGAGTATGCCCTCCGGCTTCTGTTCAAAGCTATGAACAACTAGGCCGAGTACGAGGCTCTGTTGGCAGGGTTGAGACTAGCCCAGGAACTTGGAGTAAGGCATCTAAGAGCCTTTACCGATTCGCAACTTGTCTCCGGGCAAATCAACGAGGAGTATGAGGCATGGGACCCCACCATGGCCCAGTACTTGGGCATGGTTCGGCTCTTAGTTTCCCCACTAGCTTACTTCAGCATCAGCTACATCCCTCGAAGCGAGAACGCCAAAGCCGACACCCTTTCCCACTTGGCCACCTCAACCGATGGCGTCACGAGGGACACCTACATCGAGCACCTAGAAATGCCCAGCATCGAAGACAAAGAGGAAGTCCTCCCGCTCACCCAAGAGCTGACTTGGATGGATGCCTACATCCGTTACCTCACGGATGGCACTCTCCCCACTGATCAGGAGGAAGCTAGGTTGCTCAAATGGAGAGACTCCAAGTTCACCCTCCTAGATGGGCATCTATACATGAGGTTGTTCTCCTACCCCCTACTCAAATGTGTTGGACCTGTTGACGCTGACTATATTCTCAGGAAAATCCATGAAGTCTGATGACACCCGATCACCGAACTTAGACACGGGGAAGATGTGTCCGCTTGCTGATGGGGTCCTCGCCAAGATGGATGACCTGCAAGAAGTCCCAAGACCGGAGGGAGCTTCGGTAGGACCCTCCGACGCTCAAGTTAGTAACCGAGGTCACAGCGGAAGGAAAGCTCGAGAGAGCTCCTTAGAAGCAGAAAAGGCTCCGAGAGTTGGAGTCTTTTTGGAGTTGTAGTGTAGGTGAGCACTTGTGTTCACATACCTAGGCCTCGAGTTGACTTACCCTTGTATAGGCATTTGAAATTCGTATGGGTATTAGCCACGTGAAGTTCCGTGAGAAAGGAATGTCTGTGGAACACGTAAAAGTTAGGTGAATTTGGGTCGGTCTGTAGGCTTTGTCCCATCAGAGAGGGGGAGTTGTTGGTTGATGGGCCATGTCCCATCGATCGGCAGAGCTAGTTGGTAGGTGGGCCTGGACCCATCGATGGCGTGGCCAGGCGGTAGGTGGGCCTGGCTGTGTCAGGCTGCGCAGGTCAGAGAGTTGGTGGGCCTGACGGTCGGGACCGACTTGGAGAAGTCGGTGTCACCACGGCCGACTGGAGAGATCGAGGCCGCTGCGGCTGACTTGAAGAACTCCGGGCCGCCATGGCTAACCGGGAGAGATTGGGGGCCACCACGGCCGACTTGAAGAAGTCGGGGCCACTATGGCTGACCGGAAGAGATCAAGGACCGCCACTGCCGACTTGAAGAATTCAGGGTCGCCACGGCTGACTGGGAGAGATTGGGGCCACCACGGTTGACTTGAAGAAGTCGGGGCCACCACGGCTGATCGGGAGAGATCGGGGGCCGCCATGGCTGATCGGGAGAGATCAGGGGCCGCCATGGTTGATCGGGAGAGATCGGGGCCCGCCATGGCTGATCGGGAGAGATCAGGGGCCGCCATGGTTGATCGGGAGAGATCGGGGGCTGCCATGGCTGATCGGGAGAGATCGGGGGCCGCCATAGCCGACTTAAAGAAGTTGGGGCCGCCATGGCTGATCGGGAGAGATCGAGGGCTGCCATGGCCAACATGAAGATGTCGGGGCAGACGCGGGCCAACTTGGAGAAGTCGGGACAGCCTCGGCCGATTCAAGAGGTCGAGGCCACACGGGGCCAACGCAGAGGAGCTGGGATGGACGTGGGGCCGACTTGGAGAAGTCGGAACTGCCTCGGCCGATTCAAAGGAGTCGGGGCAGACGCGCCCATGCCACTTGGTTGATTTTGCCGTGATTATCCACATGGCTCCATCAGCAACATTAGATGCCCTCCCGCTCCTGAGCGCGAAGGGCTGCATGCCTGTTGACCCTTGGGCGAAAGAAGCACAAAAATTTGAAAATGATTGCCAGTTATGGGGTACCTTTAATAGTGGGGAGCCGGTGCGCTCTCCCAAGGTAGTATCGCTTCAAAAATCTTTCACAATCAAGCAGAAGGTGGGGATTGACGTTAGCACCGAGCATCCCGAGAGGACACTTCTCGAAGGATGGGAAAAAGGGTGGGCGCCATCATTACTTCTCCGCTCTTCGTGCATCATCATTGCTTGGAGATCCCGCTCCTTGGATGGAACCGAGGCAGTGCACCTTGAGCACGGGCGAGATCACCGACAGCTGGACACTTGGCGCAGTGGTCGTGGGCCATGTGGTGAGATCTCGGGCAAGGCGATTCGAAACCGGGGTATAAAGTCATTCCTGGTGCTCGAGGAGGACCTTTACACTGTCATTGCTTCCTCTGCAACTTCCTTTCTATGAGCCTTGAGTTTTCTTGCAGCCCGAGACCTCCGATCTTCGTCTCCTTCCTAAGCTTCAGGTTTGATTGTCATCATCAGTTCTTGCCTTTTGATCATGTGTTCAAAAGAAATAAGAATGCCTTCTGAAAAACAAAATTGATAGATCGGAGCCTCCTCTCAGATTAACAGGTGACCAAGTATGGGAAAAAGTTTGTCGATATCCCAAAATAACTGAAACAGGTCCTTGTAAATTTAGTGGATATGGAGAAAGTCATAATTGGACAAAGCATAGCATATTTTGGGAATTACCATATTGGAAGACGAATTTAATATGACACAATTTAGATGTCATGCATATCAAAAAAAATGTGTTTGACAATATTTTCAACACTGTTATGAATGTAAAAAAAAAACAAAGGATAATGTTAAAGCAAGAATTGATTTGAAAGAGTATTGTAGGCGGCGAGATTTGGAGCTCTATGAGTTACCTAATGGAAAGGTGGTGAAACCAAAAGCAAATTTTAGCTTTACACTAGACCAAAAAAGAGTTGTTTGTGAATGGATAAGAGGGTTGAAAATGCCCGATGGATATGCTTCAAATCTAGGTAGATGTGTAGATATGAACGAAGGCAAGTTATGTGGTATGAAGAGTCATGATTGTCATGTATTTATGGAATGTTTGTTGCCTATTGCATTTATTGCATTACCGGAACCAATATGGAAGCCTCTTATTGAGTTGAGTATATTCTTTAGAGACTTATGCTGAACTGTGCTGCGGGTGAAGGATTTGGTACAAATGGAACACAATATCCCTATCATCTTATGTAAGTTGGAACGTATATTTCCACCTAATTTCTTTAACTCAATGGAATATTTACCTATTCACCTACCATATGAAGCACGAGTAGGTGGACCCATTCAATACAGATGGATGTATCCCTTTGAGAGGTAAAGAATAATATTTCTATATTTGTTTCAAATTTTTATCCACATAATCTCTCATATATCACATGTGCTAACATACAATGCTATGTTCTTAGGTTCCTTAATAAATTGAAAAAAATGGTCAAAAATAAAGCTCGCGTTGAAGGCTCTATATGTGAGGCATACTTAGCATAAGAGACTTCTTACTTCTGTTCGTATTATTTTGAGCCTCACATACATGCTATGGGCATTGGAGCTAATCGAAATGATGGTAGGGAAGACTATGAAATAAGGCCCAACCAACTCTTTCAATATTCAGTCAGTTTGGCCACCCATCTGGTCAATGTAGAACACGGTATTTGACTGATGCAGAGCTTGTTGTAACATTACATATATTATTAAATTGTGATGAAGTGAAGCCATATCTGGATTAAGTGTCACATCCTCCTTAACTCCATAAAAACTTTATACTCAGTCATTGAATCCAATAAAACTAATATTTTATGGTATTTTAGTATGTTTGTGCAGTATGTGCGTGCTTCCACACCTGGATGTCTTAGTGATGCTCAGATAGATGCACTGATTGAGGCTTCATTTGTATCATGGTTCAAAGATTATGTAAGCTTTAAATTGTTATGCAAATTGAAATTATTTGTTCATATGAAACATAAGTCTAATACATTTTTTTGTAATTTATGATTAGGTACACAATCCATGTAGTATGATACAAAATCAACACTTGAATGACTTAGCTTGGGGTCCTATGAGAGTAGTAAAAACATGGCCCATGTATTTCATTGGTGGATTCAAATTCCACACACATGCATATAGTGAGGGCAAAAAAACAATCAATAGTGGAGTATGTGTTAAGAGCAGAGGACATGGTGATAATGAAAGTGACTTCTATGGTATTCTTAGGAGGTGGTGGAGTTACAGTACCCAGGACAAGGTGATAAAACAGTGATGCTATTTTATTGTGAATGGTTTGATCCTATCATAAATCGGGGGATGAAAGTGCACAAACAATATGATATTATTGAGATTCGACATCATAGAAGGTATGCAAAGTTTGATCCATTCATTCTTCCCCAACATGTGGTGCAAGTATATTATGTACCTTATCCTGGGAGGATAAGAGATAAGGTAGAGTGGTGGGTGGTGATTAAGACAAGACCGAGAGGTCGAGTAGATAATGACCACACTTTGGAGCCTGCTTTTCAAGATGAGGAAATGTCTCGAGTCAATGCAATAGATGATAATGAGGCCATTGAAAATTTACGAGATAGTGAAGGATTATTTGAGGAGGTTGATGCATATCTTGAAGGCACCATTGATAATGAAGAAAAAGAAGATAAAGAAGAAGTTGAAGGAGAGGAAGAAGAAGAACAAGAGGAAGAAGAGGAAGAAGAGGAAGAAAAAGAATATTTCACTAATGAAGATGATTCAGATCAAGAATAGATGATAACCTATTTTGTCAATAGCTTCTACGTAATTTCTTTACTTTTCTTGTCAATAGATGATAACTTGTTTATATATATATATATATGCTTATTTAATATCTTTAAATTTGTTTTGTTTTATATTTTCATTATTATGCATCTATAGATGTCATCTTCAGATCGAGTTGGGAATGGAAAGGAAAGTTATCTACTACTCGATTAAAGAAGACTCACGTAACCACCACAACCACCACCCAGATGCTTCACTCGCCACCTTCTGTTACTGTCACACCATCTTCCTCTCCCATTCCACCACCCTCTTCAACCATGCCATCTCCTTTCCCTACTATTCCACCACATCTCTCTACTATGCCATCTTCTTTCCCTTCTATTCCACCACATCCCTCTACTATGATCTCAGGGACTTTTACTACTCAACCACCTGGTTCCATTCCACCTTCCATTCCCACCACTTTCACTACCCCACCCTCTTCCTCTACTATGCCATCATCACTTTATTTTTCATACCCAAATACCATACCACACATACCTAGCCCTACTTACAGCCCTTCCTCTTCTTATACTATGGTGCCACCTGGGCAATCACCGCCAGTCCAACCTATGCATACTTCTACCACAACTTCTAGCTAGGAGGGCTTGCACACACAAACATCAGAGAGGGCACCATTAATTCCAAGTGGCTATGGGTAAAACTATATAACATTTAGATCATTACACTATTTTGTTCCATTAAAATGAATATATGTGATTGTTTGATTATTTTTAATATATACAGTTTCAATGACGACCACATGGTGACCCATGCTTTGGTTGAAATCCTTAAGAGCAAGTATGACGGTCCTTACTCTTCATGGAAGAAGATTCCAAAAAGGACACGAGATATGTGGTTTTGTGAGTTTGAGGTAACAATATTTTTAAGTTTATCAAGTATTTTTATTTATTTTTACTTGATTTAAAGTATCTATGCATTTTGTTGATATTAAAATTTTATTCTTTTTTTATTAAAAATTTCAATGGGTTCCAGAGGATGAGCACTATATTCGAAGGAATTGGGAGCATCGTGGTTCAAGTTGTCTTGCAGACATTTTTAACGAAGCTCGTGAAAATCATGACCGCAAGCCAGATTGGATTGGAGAGGGTGTATGGCACGAGCTATGGAAATATTGGAATAGTGATGAGTTCAAAGCCAGAAGTCAGAAGAAGAAGAATCGTGCATCCGATTGCGATGGATTGGGCTTCCCACTTCACATTGGTGGTTCTATTAGCATTAATGACCATGCGACAAGATTGGTATGTATAATAATTTATTTTGCCTTCATTTTTTCAACTTAGGAATATGTTTTCATGTTTTTTTATTGACACTCCGAAACTTAGAGCAAATCTATTGACATCATTGAAACATCTGAAAATGAACCTTCGCAAGCCTTTATTAACTCATTTTAGTGAAAACTAATAATCAACAAGGCATCTATTTGTCTCTGAAAGTTAATCCAGTGTTGAATGAAATCCATGCAAATGTTTCGGCACCATCCATCATCAAGCCCCTAGGATAATTTTCTGTTGACATTTTGATGCATTTTAAATGCCAGAAAAATCACAATTAACAGCTCGTTAGAATCCCATTCACCATTGACTAAACTTTGGGATTGTCATTGGCTTTTAGGAAGCTGTCTAGTGTTTGGGTATTTGCAATTTATCACCATTCACCCTGGTAGGTCCTGCTTGCAAAGTGGACTGCTACCATGCAAACAGATACATAGAATGGTTTCCTTCAACTCAATCTCAGTTTCACTTGGTTCTCAAAGTTTATTTTTTATGGGCCTTCCTATGCTGACTACTTGGTTCTCGAATGCCAAGAGGACACATGATGGGCCTTAATCAGATGCACTTTAGCCCTATTAACACCATCAGCACCCCTCCCATAGGGGGTTTTGCAAATGGGATCACAAATATTCAGGGTGTAACGGATGCAAGTGGACTGCAAAATTTTCTACTTGGTGGCATGTTTAGACGGCCACAAGGCAGCCAAATAGGTCAGTTCCATGACTCAATGCTTACCAGGTACAAACTGATCATTTTATCTCCTCTCTCGGTAAATGGAAATTGCCAAAATGAGCAAGTTATTAGTTGATTGGATATTGCTTATGATATCTGATCCGCCTCCCACTTGGTGGGGTGAATCCTTCTTGCTTAGCTCAATCTAATGAGTTGGTAATTGCAGTCTATGTACTACACTCTTTAGCGAGGTTGAGCACCTCAGTAGCTCTGCTTCTGTGTACTACACTCTTTAGCCGTCAGAGGGAGGATAAAATGGATTGGTTAGGAACATCCTATGTAGATATGTCGATAAGATTGGAAGGTTTGTTGGGGACTACTATAGAGTTTTGTTGCCATAAAATCTTATTTTAATGACTTAAAGTTTCAAGGATCCATAATCTTATCACGCGTAGATGTATTTCTTCTGGCAAAAACTAGAAACATATGTTGTTGGTCCGCTGATACAAAGTTGAAGCATCTGTAATGTCACATGAAAATGGCTTATGACTGGCATCTTCAGTCCTTCCATGTAGTGAGGTTCAGATTCGCCAAGGTGAAAATGTAAATGTATTCATGTAACTATATTTACAAAATGACCCTGATTATTATAAGATTTGAACATGTAAATATATTCATGAAAATGTCTTTAAGTTCTCTGGACGTCACCTTTGCATGTCACGATCCATCCTCTTTAGTTTGTCTACTCAATGTTGGTTACTCTGTGCTATACTCATCTTTTGATCATGCCTCATTGCTTCAAGACATCTTTTGATCATCATGCAACTAATGTGAGTAGCATAGGTACACAAGCTTCCACATGAAAGCATATTCAACTAAGTTGAGTTACCAATAGGGTAGGTTAATCCCATACAGAATAGCAAGATTTACAGTGCACTAATTTTGGAGGACACTAATCTTGTTGCATATGTACAAGATGTTAGCCTAATTACATAACATCTCAATATAAGATTAGATTGCAGTAGTGCATAATATGATTATATCTTCCAATAGAATAACAAGAAACTGCAGTGGTAGATAAAAGTGGCCAGCAGACACACACAATATCTGAGGTTCATAGAGGAATGAAGAAGCTTTATCCCAAACTACATAAATAGGAATTATAAGTAACTCAGCACCAAGGGCTTGACAAATAATTTTCAAATGTTAAATAGATCAAATTGCTAAATACCTCAATGCCTATCATTTTGTCTGGTTGTTTGTGTTGTTTATAAAGTTTCTTTACCTCCTGTGAGGGAAAAATGCCTTAACAGATTCAGAGATAAGTTTGGCCAGAAACCAAGAAGAGCAAGAATGAAGGTTATGAAAAACAAAAAATAAGTAAAAATAAAATCTTAAAGCTTCAGCTATATAAGTTGGAATTAAAAAACTTTGTCCTCTATACCATAATATTGCTAGATAACATTTGGCATCTTCCACTTGTCTCCCCAACAATGCATGCATCTATCATTCTATCATACCATAGTAGTACTTGTACATGTTCATAAATACACCTCTATCTAACTTTACATTTAATATTGAATCGATAATGCCATACCATGGTATTATATCTTTTTCTAATTTAGTAATATCTTCTAATTTGGTAATATCTTTTTCTTTACATATGTTGTTCTTATTTCATATAATTTTTTAAAAAAATTGATAATATTTTTTATATTATGAAATTTAGACACAGAAGTTAAACCGAGCACCTACGTTAGGTAAGCTCTTCAGACACACCCATCAAAAGAAAAATGATGGCAATCAGTGGGTAAATAAAAAGGCAGAGACATCACATGTGAGTATTTAAAAAAATCTACTTTAATTCATATATTTATACTATTTGTATGTTTAACTAATTGTATCTAATATCTTTTACAGATAAATTTTATACAAAGATGGCAAGAGGTGGAATCAAGTCAAAGCTCAATTGGAAAGGATGGTGCGGAATCATCACAGCAGCAGCCTCAGCCCTCCATGATACATATATGGAAAGAGATAGTTGGGGTAAATAAGGGACGAATTTATGGACTTGGATCCCATGCTAGCTTGCTGACAGGCTCATCTTCTAGCCGCACATCCTCATGAGTTCCTGAGGAGTGGATTCAGGAGTGGGAGAGGATATATAATATGTTTGAGACTGTTTCTGTCTGAAATGAGGAGTTAGTGGTTTGAAATGAGGGGTTGACTATCCGAAATGAGGATAGCTAATCAGAACAGTCAATTAGCATCTCAAAACAATGAGCTATCTGCTCGAATTTCCCGTACCAAGGAGTTTATGCATCTTATGATGGAAAAGATGCAGGTTAATCCATCTACAGTTTTAACACCATCTCCAGCTGCTACCTCTGCAAATGATGATGATTGCGATGTCGATGATGATGATCATAAGGAAGAGGAATTATAATTTTTATCTTTTTCTATAATTGGAATGATACTTATTTGTGATACTTTTTTCTTTTATTATGAAACTTTGGATATGATGGCACTTGTACAACTTTTTTGAACTTGTTTGTTATGAATTGTTATGAACTTGGATATGATGAACTTGCTATAAACTTTTTTGAGCTTGTTATGAGTTTGTTATGAACCCTTGGATATGATGAAACTTGTGGATAATTTGTATATATATAATCAGGTGTATTTTTAAAAAAAGGCATTTGGATATTTATTTAGCGAGGGATAATTTTTTTGAAATAAAGAAAAGCTATTTAAAAAATTCAAAATATCCCTCGAAAAATTCCTTAAATTTTTTTTTTTGCAAAATCCCTCGGACATTTTCCCTCAAAAAATCCCTTGAAAATTTTCCCTCAAAAATCCCTTGAAAAATCCTTCGCAAAATCCTTCGAAAAATCCCTCGCCAAATTCCTTAAAAATTTTCCCTCTAAAATCCCTCAAAAAATCTCTCGGAAAATCCCTCGAAAAATCCCATAGAAATTTTTCCTCGGAAACTCCCTCGAAAATTTTCCTTGGCAAATCTCTTGGTAAATTGCCCTTGAAAAATCCCTTGGTAAATTGCCCTCGGAAAATCACTCGAAAAATCCCTCAAAAAATTTTCCTCAGAAAATCCATCGAAAATTTTTAAGGGATAAATTCGTCGGAAATAAATTCCCTCTGAAAAATTCCTCGGAAAAAATTTCCAAGGAGGGTTTTTCCAACGACCATTTATCCGTCGAAAATCCGTCCGAAATATAAATTTCTGACAGATTTTTTTTTCCTCGCAAATTCCCTTGCAAATGACCATTTTTCTTGTAGTATAATTCCAAAATTTACATATTAAATAATTTATAAAATCATAATAATTGGCTTACTTACCTCTGAAACTAATCCAAAAGTGTAAATCAGCTATTTGGGCACCTGGGTACCTACGGCATTAATTTTCTAATTTTTAATCTCCAAAATCAGCATATCAAAATTTCTTCTAAACTCTACCCAGTTTAATCCTGGAAGCCAACTTGGGGCTTGAATATCTTCAAATATATAGGCCTAAATGGAGAAATAAAAATACCCTATAAAACTAGGAACAACACTGATCCAAACCCCATCTTCCTTTCATCAGATCTGGCCCGATTTGGGATCCGAAAAAGTAGCTCAATAGGGCTAATTGAGTTGGGCCGAACTTGGGCCCAGCTCCTCTCTCCTTTCTTTCTTTCTTTCTTTCTTTTCTTCTCCTCGTTTCCTCTGCTTCCCCTGGTTCAGAGGAGGAAGAAGGGAATGGCCACCCAAGGCTTGGCCCCCGGCAATCGGCCTAGTGCCGGCCACCGGCAGCGGCCTTTTCCTTCCTTTCCCCCCTCTTTCTTTCTTCCCTCTTCCTCTCATTTTCTCTGGTTAGGGCTTACTACCATGGATTGATGGCAAAGGATGGAGGGAGGAGACTCCTCTCTCTCTCCCCTTTTATCGTGGAGAAGGATAAGAAGGGGGTGGCATGCCGCCCGCATGTTGCATGCAGGTACGATCGCTATCGTGTTGTGCCTCTCTTCTTCTTCTTCTTCTTTTCATTTATCTCGAGGGGATTACAAGTACAGTAGCAGCAAGCTAAGAAAAGCTACCCATCCAGGACAGCTCCAGCTAATTCAGGTATTGCCTATGGCCGTTGATCAAGCCCACTGAATTCCATCTGCACCATTACGAAAGAATTGGAAACTTAGATTTGACAATACAAATAAAGGAACAAGTTAACGAGATATTGGATTTGTCCCCGTTCATTATATTATTAATTTGAGCATACTTGGCAATTAGCTCAACAAATTCATATCCATATCCAATTAATTAGATATATACTGGAGTAGGAAGGCATTAGGTTGATGCATGACATTTTAATTAATTATGCATTTGACATATCACATACCCTATATATGCCTACAAACCCACTTCTGAGACCAGGTCCCAGAGAGAGAGAGAATGCGGAACATGTCAGCTTTAAGGCCAACACAACACATACGGAATGATAGGTTTTTTTTCTTCTTTTATTTTTCTTTTGTTTGTGTGTGTGTGTTGATCCTGCATAGAGCATCAGGCCAACCCTGTGCTGCATGTGCTGTCCTCTCCTGCTTGCTCCCTCCACCCTGCACTCCAATACCAACCTTATCCCCAAATCTAGCCAGACCCTCAATAAGATTTTTGGTCCAACATCTGAGAGGGTGCCAGTTTGCCATTAGAACCCAAGCATTTTTCATCACTTAGGAACTTTGAAGGCTTTGACTATAGGCATCAATCATGATATTTTAAAGAACTTCATAATCAAGAAATTAAATAATTGAGCATATCGATCTCCTTTCAAAAGCCTACGTACCTTTGCTTGCTCATGGGCCAGCTTCATTCTTCTGTACTCTTGTTGAGCTCGATACGAGGAACGAAACATGGCTTGGACCCGTATGACTGATCTTTTCATGCATTCTTGGGCTTGTTCCCTGCCAACATTGAAAAACTCCTCCTCCTCTGCAGCACTCTCTTCTTCCATATCCACTTTCATTGCTTCTTTTGATTCTTCAACTTGAATACCGCACAAGCCCTTAATTTCGATCTCTTCAAACGCCAATGCAAGATTGCTTTCTCAAGCACTCCAACGTACTGACCTGACCATAGTATGTTGTGGTACTGCCTTCTCACTTGATGATGACCTTGGAATGCAGCCTAAGCAGGCATTCTCAATGAAACAGATGGTCAATTAAGAAAATCAAATCAAATGGGCAACATGCTGCATCATATGTAATAGCTACCATCATATATAGCACTTTTTCAAAAATTTTAATCACATCATTTAAAGGGCCATTGCTTCCTTGTGGATGCCTTAAAATGCATGGCATAAACAATAATTGTATTGTCTATGAATTGACTGATGGGAATTACATATATTTTATATGAATCAAATTCATATATCATGCAGCAGAAGATAAAAATAAATACAAATTTAATTTCCAAAGCCTAAGATTCTCAGGGAATAGATTCAGTTAACAAGAAATAACAGAGGATTAAATAATAGATCATATATGTATTCTTTGTTGGGGATGAAGCCTGATGAAGTCGATAAACAATTTATCACTAGCCGTCCATGCGTCCGGCGTCTAACGGTGATCCACGCGAAGATCTTTGGATGATGTCCTCTCAGGATTGGATGATAACCTTCTTGCGAGGGGTGCTAGCGCCTCTTTTCTTTTTCAATTGATTTCCAAATCAAGAGAGAGAATAATTTCTTGATCAAGATTAAATTTTGATCAATCAAGAGAGAAAAGATTTCTTGATCAAGATCAAATCTTGATCTATCAAAGAAAATAATTTCTTGATCCAGATCAAATCTTGATCAATCAAGAAAGGAAAGATTTCTTGATCAAGATCAAATCTTGATCAACCAAGAAGAGAGAGAAAATATTCCTTTAACTAGTTAAAAGAAAGGGATGTCCTAGAGAGAGAAAAGATATTTTAGAAAGAGAAAGTGAGTGTTAGGCATCCAAGAGAGAGAAAAAGGAGGAGTTAGGTAGGTGTGTCCCTCGAAGGGGGTGTCTCTCTTCTTTTTATACATAAAAGGAGGTTGTGTGGTTTTATAAAAAGGGGATTTTGTTTCGACCACTTAACCATTCAACTATATCAAGTTGATAACAAATTATCCTAATAAATTTAGGATATTTGTTATCATGATAATGTTAGGATTACAACCACCAAACTACATCCCTAAAAAAAATAAAAAATTGTTTATCCCATGAAACCAAAGTCGCAACCTTGAATTTGGCTTCATAATGATGCCCCAAATTATGGGTGTTCCCTCCTTCATGATGTGGAGATAGGTTATGTCCGTCACATAGGCATAGATCCATCCTCCATGTGGCATGATCTCAGCCCTCGGCTCAATTGATTTTTTATGAATCAAATCATGCCATCATATGGACCCAATTAAATACCACATTACTAATCTCAATTAATCTAAGCCATCCATCATATGGATCAAGCCTAATTGAGTATTCAATTAATGAATTTTATATGTACATCACATGTACAAAAGGTATCTCCCTTGAACACAAAATTCTTTCCTCCATGATGAATCCTGTTCATCAATTTCATGTTCTCTCATTAAGATTGAGTCAAACCCAATCCTAATTAATTGGTCATCTAATCTGAACTAAGTCCAACTTAATTCACATTTTAACTTCATCCAAAATCTCCTTAAAGCGTGTGGCCCATTAGGTCCCATGACACATTGGTAATAATCCTGTCCCTAATATTGTCCCTATGGATGAATTGATCAACACCTTGTCTAAGTCAATTCTTTAACCAAATCAACTCTTTGATTAAGTCAAAGAATCCATGATTATAGATCATGAGCAGCCTCTAGCAAAGCATCATGACCACCCAAGTGTTAAGGGTTTTGTTGACGTGGTCATCAACACCTGTCCATGAATGGTTAACGTACGAGTCAATTCTTTAACGTATGATTTTTTTATTTTATATGTAACTACCAACCAAACATCAACTCTTTATCTTTCTCATCCATTTCATCCTGAGGATTGGTCAGATGATGTACTAATATACTTAAAAATAAATAAAAATTTAAAATAAAGAAAAAACAACAATAAGAATGCAAGCACCAAAATAAGACTTTTCAAAGGAATATATGTGTGTGTATAAGGAATACATGTGTGTGTACACGCACATTTTATTCTGGAACTGGTCAGATGATGTACTAATATACTTTAAAAAATTAAAATAAAGGAAAACCGACAATAGGAATGTAAGCATCAAAATAAGACTTTTCAAAGGAATATATGTGTGTGTGTGTGTGTTTTGCTTTAGTTAATTAGAATCATCCAAAACGAGTGGGAACCACTGAAATTGGACCTAAACTGGTCAAATCTATTGAAGCCATTGATTTAAAAGGTGGACAAGATATGTAATTGGTCAACGGTCTCCTACATATACAGTTAGTAACCTTTAACTAGTTAAAAATAAATGAAATACATTAAAATACCATAAAAAGGGAACAATAATGATAATATTTTGTAGCAACATTAATAACAATGACAACTCAAGTTCTTGGTATTTAATAATTAATAGCAATATTTATAATATGATTAAAACACTAATATTCTTAACACCCACATCCGGCCAATCTAAAACCTACATCCAACCTATCCATCAATTTTAACCTGCTCCACCTGCACCAAAAAATAAAAGTGGGCAATGTATGTGGCCTAATAATCAGTGTTTTGAAAATCGGACCAGATCAGCCGGTCCAACCGGTTCAATCGGAAACCGATTATCAATCCGATCCAATTTTATTATTAAAATTAACTTTTATTTGATCCGATGAAAACCAAAAAAATTTATTGAACCGGCTGGATTTCGAACCGATCCAACCCGATTTTTAGATTTTTTTAAATTTTTCATTTGAATTGTATTTATATTTTATTATTTTATATTATTAAATTAAAAGTTAATTATAATATTATTCGGTTCGATTAAATTGGTTCATTCAGTCGAACCGATTGATCCATGATCCAAATGTTAATCTGGTTCGTTGTCCGATTCAGTTTTCAAAACATTGCTAATAATCCTAGACCAGCAGTTGCACAATGCCAACTGGATTTCCTTTTAGGTCAAAGTGGATTGCCTTTTAGGTCCATATGCAATGTGACTGCATAAACTAACTGCATATTGGCAATAAGGTTGATAGGCCCCTTTGATAATAATTTATTTTGCACGGAAGGTTTTAGACCAGGATTTATAGATAGATAAAAGTTATAAGATAGCTGTCAAATAAAATTTCTAGAATTGCTTCATCTATATCCTATTTTGATTAGGAGCTTGGTGAAGCAATTGGATTGCAAGAATCTTACAAGATGTTAGTTACCTGTAAATTCAATTGGTCCATCTATTAAGGTGAGATAAAATTTTAGCAAGTTAGTGTACAACATTTTCTTATCCTTGTCTTTCACATTGCATCAACATACAAATGCATGAGTTTGTAGTTTCATAATATCTCAATTTTGGGAACCTCATTATGTCTATTATAACTTTTGAATCACTTACACGTTACGTTCATTCCATGACACTGAGCATGAGAAATTTAATTTTGAATCACTGGGCCAGTGCCGAAAGAGGAAAGGAGACGGGGCTGAAGGGGCGTCGAGAGAGGGCCGGTGCTAGGGAGTGGGAGGGATGCTGGGAAAGGGGAAGAAGATGGAAAGGAAAGGAGACAGGAGACGAAGGGGAAGGTGCCGAGGAGAGGAAAGGGAAAGAGACAGGAGACAGAGGGCGGGCGGTGCCGAGAAGGAGGAAGGGGACGGGCGGTGCCAGAAAGGAGACGATGGGGTGGGGGGAGGAGGGGGGCCAGGAGAGAGGAGGTGTGGAGAGAAAAGAGGGAAAGATGGAGGTGGGTCTCATCTCTTAGCATATCACATCATTTTATATTATAGAGAACCATGGCGACACATAGTAGCATATTCTCAAGTATCATATTTATGTCTTGCATGCAACATATCATGCATAAGCATAAGCTTCTCATATACAGTAGTTTGAACATTAGCAATTGCATATAATTATATCAAATAGTACCAATTGGTTTTGCAAAGTCAAAGTAATCATATTCCTCATTAGTCACATATATAATAGTCATTACTTTAAAAATATCAGTAGTTGCAAATAATCAGACCAAATAATGAATTGCATGCTCATGGTACTATTTAATAATTTCAAAATAGTTAAATCAAATACTACAATTTCATTCTTTTTTATTTCATAATTTAATACAGCTATAATTCCAAAATTTACATATTAAATAATTTATAAAATCATAATAATTAGCTTACTTATCTTTTGATGCTAATCCAAAAGTGTAAATCAGCTATTTGGGCACTGGGTACCTACGGCATTAATTTTCTAATTTTTAATCTCCAAAATCAGCATATCAAAATTTCTTCTAAACTCGTTAAATCCTAGAGCCAACTTGGGGCTTGAATATCTCCAAATATATAAGCCTAAATAGAGAAATAAAAATACTCCATAAAACTAGGATCAACACTGATCCAAACCCCATCTTCCTTTCATCAGATGTGGCCCGATTTGGGGTCCAAAAAAGTAGCCCAATAGGGCTAATTGATTTGAGCCAAACCTGAGCCCAGCTCCTCTCTTCTTTCTTTCTTTCTTTCTTTTCTTCTCCATGTTTCCTCTACTTCCCCTGGTTCGGAGGAGGAAGAAGGGAATGGCTAGCCAAGGCTTGGCCCCCGGCGATCGGCCCAGTGCCGGCCATCGGCGGCGGCCTTTTCCTTCCTTTCCCCCTCTTTCTTTCTTCCCTCTTCCTCTCATTTCCTCTGGTTAGGGCTTTACTAGCATGGATTGATGGCAAAGGATGGAGGGAGGAGACTCCTCTCTCCCTTCCCTTTTATCGTGGAGAAGGAGAAGAAGGGAGTGGCACGCCGCCCGCATGTTGCACACAGGTACTGTCGCTATCGTACCGTGCCTCTCTTCTTCCTTCTTTTTTTTTATATCTTGAGGAGGATTACAAGTACAGTAGCAGCAAGCTGAGAAAAGCTTCCCATCCAGGACAGCTCCAGCTAATTCAGGTATTGCCTATGGCCGTTGATCAAGCCCACTGAATTCCAGCTGCACCATTACGAAAGAATTGGAAACTTAGATTTGACAATACAAATAAAGGAACAAGTAAACGAGATATTGGACTTGTCCCCCGTTCATTATATTATTAATTTGAGCATACTTTGCAAGTGGCTCAACAAATTCATATCCATATCCAATTAATTAGATATATATACTGGAGTAGGAAGGCATTAGGTTGATGCATGACATTTTAATTAATTATGCATTTGACATATTACATACCCTATATACGCCTACAAACCTTCTGAGACCAGGTCCTAGTGAGAGAGAGAATGCGAAACATGGCAGCTTTAAGGCCAACACAACACATACGGAATCAGAAGAAATTAAAACACCTCAAGATAGGTTTTTCTTCTTCTTTTATTTTTCTTTGTTTGTGTGTGTGTGTGTGTTGATCCTGCAGAGAGCAGCAGGCCGACCCTGTGCTGCATGTGCTATCCTCTCCTGCTTGCTCCCTCCACCCTGCACTCTAATACTAGCCTTATCCCGCCAAATCTAGCCAGACCCTCAGCAAGATATTGGGTCCAACATCTGAGAGGGTGCCAGTTTGCCCTTAGAACCCAAGCATTTTTCATCACTTAGGAACTTTGAAGGCTTTGACTATAGGCATCAATCATGATATTTTAAAGAATTCCATAATGAAGAAATTAAATAATTAAGCATATCGATCTCCTTTCAAAAGCCTACGTACCTTTGCTTGCTCAAGGGCCAGCTTCATTCTTCTGTACTCTTGTTGAGCTCGATACGAGGAACGAAACATGGCTTGGACCCGTATGACTGATCTTTTCACGCGTTCTTGGGCTTGTTCCCTGCCAACATTGAAAAACTCCTCCTCCTCTGCAGCACTCTCTTCTTCCATGTCCACTTTCATTGCTTCTTTTGATTCTTCAACTTGAATACCACGTGATGTGGCTGATGGAGCCACGTAGATAATTACGGCAAAATCGATCAAGTTGCATGGGCGCATCTGTCCTGACTCCTTCGAATCGGTCGAGGCGGTCCCGACTTCTCCAAATCGGCCCCACGTCTTCCCCGGCTCCTCCGCATCGGCCCCGTGCGGCCCCGACCTCTTCGAAAAGGCCGAGATGGTCCCGACTTCTCCAAGTCGGCCCCGCGTCTGCCCCAACTTCTTCAAGTCAGCCGTGGCGGCCCTCGATCTCTCCCGATCAGCCATGGCAGCCCCGACTTCTTCAAGTCGGCCATGGCGGCCCCCGATCTCTCCCGGTCAGCCGTGGCGGCCCTGACTTCTCCAAGTCAGCCACGGTGGCCCCGATCTCTCCCAGTTGGCCGTGGTAGCCCCGATCTCTCCTAGTTGGCCGTGGCGGCCCCGACTTCTCCAAGTCGGTCCCGACCGTTAGGCCCACCAACTCTCTGATCGGGCAGCCTGACACAGCCAGGCCCACCTACTGCCTGGCCATACCATCGATGAGACCAGGCCCACCTACCAACTGGCCCCGCCAACCGATGGGACCTGGCCCATCAACCGCCAACTCCCCCTCTCCGATGGGACAAAGCCTACCGACCAGCCCAAATTCACATAACTTCCACGTGTTCCGCAGACATTCCTTTCTCATGGAACTTCACGTGGCTAATCCCCATACGAATGTCAAATGCCTATAAAAGGGTAAGCCAACTCGAGGCCCAGGTATGTGAACACAAGTGCTCACCTACACTACAACTCCAGAAAGACTCCAACTCTCGAAGCCTTTTCTGCCTCTAAGGAGCTCTCTTGAGCTCCTCTTCGGCTGTGACCTCAGTTACTAACTTAGGCGTCGGAGGGTCCCTACCAGAGCTTCCTCCGGTCTTTGGACTTCTTGCAGGTCATCCATCTTGGCGAGGACCCCATCAGCAAGCGAACACATCTTCCCCGCGTCTAAGTTCGATGATCGAGCATCATCAGATTGGCACACCAGGTAGGGAGCAAAAGGTGAGGAAGACGAACCCCATAGCATCCGCCCGCGAATGTTCCCCCCTCTGTCCATTAAGTAATGGTGGTGACACGGGCTCAAGATGCCTCTGCCAGTTACCCTGGGGGGCATCCCCCATCAGCTAGGCAGCAGGAAGTCAACCTTCCTACTGCCGACTCTCCAGCCGTTCGCCCACCACCAGATGCAGCTGCTCCAGCTGATCAGCTGGCAGCACTTGCTCAACAAGTCCAAGCCCTCACTGCTATGGTCCAAGGACTCCAGGAGTAACAGTCCGTGGCCACCCAACACCAGACTGTCCCATCGCTCGCTAGCTAGCAGTCTACGAGGGGGAGATCTCCCCAGCGAGAGGTTGGCCATCATCGAGTCTCTCCTGGAATACATCGTCGGGAGCCCCTTAAGAGGCCGCGTTCTCCTGACCGTGACCCGAGTAAGTTCTCCCTAGAGCCTCGGCACCAAGAAGAACCAAAGCGGAGGTCTCACCTCCAGCATTCTTCCTCATCCTACTCTTCATCATCCTCTGAGCCATCCAAGAGGGTGCCAGCAATTAGCCGCCAAGCGAAGGAGCACCTGGACGAGTACCATCGACGGCTAAATGAACTCGCTAGAAAAATTAATAAACAGTCGTAGGAGGAGTATGACACCCGTCCTCCTTACACCCGCCGAATATTGAAGGAACCCGTTCCCTCTAGATTCTGTCTTCCTCAACTGAATCTGTATGATGGTACGACAGATCCCCTTGATCATCTTGAAAGTTACAAAGCACTCATGCAAGTCCAGGGGGCTACATACACCCTCTTGTGCAAGGATTTTTCCGCCACCCTGCGAAAAGCCGCCCGCGCCTGGCACTCTCGTCTATCCCCTCACATCATTGATTCCTTTCGGGAGCTGGAAAGGGCATTTTTGGTGCACTTTGATGCTTGCCAAAGGATCCCGAGGGTCGCAGATAGCCTCTTCTCCGTGCGCCAAAAGGAAGGAGAGTCACTTCGGGACTTCATAGCCCGATTCAAGACCGCCGCCCTCGAGGTTTACCATCTGGACGATGCAGTGGCAACCTTGGCATTAAAGCGGGACTCCTCCCTTCCCGCTTCACCTTCTCCTTGGACAAGAAGCCTCCCAACTCCTACTCTGACCTCCGTCTTCGGGCACAGAAATACATCCATGCGGATAAGGCCGACCTCACCCACCAGGAGTCTGCAAGAGGATCCAGCCAAAAGCCTGCCCATCCTGAACCAAGCAGACCCTCTTGCCCCTAGAGGCCTGAGCCACCTCACCGATCAGACAATAGGCGTCGGAGCCTCGCCCTTTTGGAAAGCGAGCTAACGCCTCTCCTTGTCCCTCGCTCTCATATCCTCATGGAGATTGAGGGCGAGCCCTACCTCCATCGACCTCCTCCTATGAAGAAGGGCCTCCCTCGTGACAAAAGCCGCTACTGCCGCTTCCACCATAACTACGGCTATGATACCGATAACTGCTAGCTTGAAGCGTGCCATCAAGGAGCTCATCCAGGAAGGCTACCTTGGAAAGTATGTCCAGAAGGCGCCCCCACCGATGTCGGCTCTCATGGGACCTCCGCCTGCTCAGGCTGCTATCGACAACACCCCGACGGAGCGAACGGTAGGAATGGTGTCCTGGAGGGCAGCCTCTTCATCCAAGCGGCCAAGGGGGAGAATCGTCGGATAATGTAATTCTCGGGGGGGGTCAATAGTAGTAGAGAAAGTAAACAATGAAGGCATCGTCGTGATAGTGGCAGCTCAGCTGACATCCTTACTTACGATGCATTTGTTAGGATGAGCTTGTCGGTTGGTTCTCTTCAGCCCATAGTGGCTCCTCTAGTTGGATTCACGGGAGACTCGACGAGGGTCAAAGGTGAAATCTCCTTACCGGTGATGGCCGGAATGCCACCATGCCAAAGCACGGTTATCATGAGTTCCTAGTTGTGCGAGTCCCCTTGGCGTACAATGCCATCCTCGAGCAACCGGGCCTCAATCTTCTGGATGCGGTCATCTCCACCAGGCGACTGCTCGTGCAGTTCCCCACCAGTAGCGGGGTCGAAGAGATGCGGGGTAAAATCAGTCTGGTCCTGCCCTGCTACCATGCAGCCTTGAGCCTCCAGGAAGTCAAGTCGGCTCCAGAGGTGCCCAACCCTAGGGAGTCCGGCAAGGGAGGAGAGCCGGCTGAGTGGCTCTTGACTTTTCCACTTGGGGACAACCCGGCAAAGATGGTGCGCATAGGCTAACTTCTTCCTCCAGAGGACCATGATCACCTTTTGACCTTCCTGTGGGCTAACTCGGACATATTCACTTGGTCGGCATCCGATATGCCCGGCATCCCCCGGAGGTAATCACCCATAAACTCAACATCGATCCAAAGCACCGTCCAATTCGCCAAAGGAAGAGAAGCTTCGCTCCCGAGCGACAAAGAGCTATCGATGAGGAGGTCAGCAAGCTGCTCACTGTCGGTCACATCCGAGAGGCACATTACCCAAGCTAGTTAGCCAACATGGTTATGGTTCGAAAAGCAAATGGAAGCTGGAGAATCTGCATCGACTTCACCGACCTCAATAAGGTATGCCCAAAGACAGCTTCCCCCTGCCCCAAATCGATCAGCTGGTGGATTCAACATCCGGCCATGAGCTTCTCAGCTTCATGATGCTTTCTCTGGGTACAACCAAATAAAGATGGACCCAAGCGACGAGGAGCACACATCCTTCGTGATCGAGAAGGACATTTATTGCTATAAAGTAATGCCTTTCGGCCTTAAAACATGGGGGCGACCTATCAAAGGTTGATGAACAAAGTCTTCCAAAATCAACTGGGCTGGAACATGGAAGTGTATGTGGACGATATGCTTACGAAGAGTGCCCGTGCCTTCGACCATGTTTTCAATTTGGAGGAGACTTTCAATAACCTCCGCCGCTTTCAAGTCAAGTTGAACCTAAAGGAGTGTGCCTTCGGCGTCATGGCAGGCAAGTTTTTAGGCTTCATGGTGACCCAGCAAGGGATCGAGGCAAATCCGGAGAAGATTAGCGCCATCCTCGACATGAGGCCGCCGACTAGTAAGAAGGAGGTACAGTGGCTTACCGAAAAAGTGGCAGCCCTAAGTCATTTTCTTTTCAAATTAGCTGAAAGGTGCCTGCCCTTCTTCAAAGCCCTGCGGAAGGTCAATGGGTTCGAGTGGATAGACGACTATCAGAAGGCCTTCGAAGGATTAAAAGCATTCCTGTCTGTTGACCCAATTGAGGATTTTGATGATTAACAAAACTATTTGAGTATAACATTTGATGTTACTAATGATTTTGATTAAGTCTTTCAGTTTATAAGTCTAATTCATGATCAAAATCAAGAAGGAAAATCAAGTTCTGGTTTGAATCTAATGTCAAGGTAAGACTGCAGACATTAGAGTCGACACATGGAATCGCAGAGCCAACTCCGAAAAATGGCACGGACTTAGAGTCGACTCCGGGACTGTGAGAGCCGACTCTATCAGAAACAACAGAACGTTAGATTTTTAGGCCACGACTTAGAGTCGACTCCCGGACTGCTAGAGTCGACTCCAGAAGAATTTTGTGTCGACCCCATAAAAGTCAGAGACGACTCCAGATCGAGCGGATTAAATTATTTTGAGTTAGAGCCAACTCCAGAATGTCAGACACGGCTCCAGAACTGTTAGAACGACTCTAAACTTTAACTTTATCAATTTTAATCCCAACGGCTATTGTTATTTATGGATCTAATCCTTTTTCACTTGCTTCTAACGGATAGTTTTGCACTATTTATGGATTAATCGAATCTATAAGAAGAGGGATGATTGCATCCCAAAGAGAAGAGAAGAAAAATCAAGAAAGAGGCAAAAAGAAAAGAATAGAGAAAATCCTTGAGATCTATCAGAAAAGAAAAGAGGGAAAACCTGTAAGGAAAGATCATACTCATTCCCCAAGAGAAGAGAAAGAAATTCCAAGCCTTTGTTGTTCTACTTAGAAGAAATCTCAAAAGAAGGGAGAAGCCCTAGTTTTCCAATCTTCTGAACCTCAAGAGCATATCCAAAGGAAGATCCATTCAAAGGAAGAGAAGGAAGAAGCCACCAAGATCTTCGAATCAGGCTTTGGTTCCTAATCTCTATTTATTGTTTCATTATTGTATATTTGCTCATTGAAGGAGCAGTTTGCTTTTGTAAACTCATTATACTGGTTGCTGGGTCAATCTGGTGATTGATTCAGTTGAGGCAGTTAGCCTTGTGCAAGCATTTGCTTGTGGTTTTAGGTTTTGTGCTGGTGAGCCTTGAAAACCAGCTGGGTTCGTTGTGCGCCCGGGAAAACAACAAGTTTGAGTTGTGAGCTTGCAAAACAACTCTGCTGTAATCAGTTTGATTATAGTGTGGACCCAAGAGGTACTTGGGAGTGGACGTAGGTGTAGGTACACCGAACCACTATAAAATCTATTGTGTTTGCCGTGATTGTCTCTTTATCTTCATCTCTTCATTTATAGTTGCTGAGTTTTAAATCTATGAATCTAAGTTTTTATTTCCGCTTGGGGGTTATCTATTCAAAAGAGTTTAATTTTTGAAAAACCCAATTCACCCCCCCCCCTCTTGGGTTGCTATCTGGACCAACAATTGGTATCAGAGCTAATGCTCATTTGATTTGATCTAATGATCAAGAGTCAAAGATCCACATGGTAACTCAAGCTGGTTCATCTTTTTCGAAGGTCAATCTACTAATAGACCACCCTTATTTAATGGTTCTAACTATGGTTATTGGAAAGCTAGAATGAAAATATTTATTCAAGCACTTGACTATGATCTATGGAGTATTATAGTCAATGGACCACACACACCCACTGCTAGAGTTAATGGCATGGAGATTCCTAAACCGGAAACGGAATGGGATGAACATGATAGAAAATTGGCACAACTCAATGCCAAAGCTATGAATGTCTTATACTGTTCATTAGATAGATGCAAATGAATTCAATCGCATATCTATTTGCATTTCTGCTAAGGAAATCTGGGATAGACTTGAAGTTACCCATGAGGGAACAAATCAAGTCAAGGAATCCAAGATTAACATGCTAGTTCATAAATATGAATTATTTAAAATGGATGCATGTGAATCTATTGCTGATATGTTTACAAGATTTACTGACATAGTTAATGGTTTAAAAAGTCTTGGTAAATCTTATAATAATTCTGATCTTGTGAGAAAGGTCTTGCGTTCCTTGCCTAGAACTTGGGAAGCTAAGGTGACGGCAATACAAGAAGCAAAGGATCTAAGTACACTACCCCTAGAAGAACTGTTGGGATCCTTGATGACTCATGAGCTTCAAATCAAGCAACATGTTGATGAAGATGAGTCAAAGAAGAAAAGAAATATGGCTCTTAAGATTTTTGAATATATGGAAGAGCCTCATGAATCCGAGGATGAAAGTGATGATGAGGACATGGCACTCATCACAAGAAAATTTAAAAGATTCATGAAAAAGAAGAAGTTTGAAAAGAAAAAGCCCTTTGCAAGAAAAGATGAGGACAAGGGCAAAGATAAGGAAGTTATTTGTTTTGAATGCAAGAAGCCGGGTCACTTTAAATCTGAATGCCCTCAACTAAAGAAAGGCACCCGGAGATTCAAAAAGAAGACAATGATGGCCACATGGAGCGATTCGGAAAGTACAAGTTCCGAAGAAGAAGAAAAGAGTGAAATGACCAATCTATGCTTCATGGCGGACAACGATGAGGTAAGTCCGAGTTTTCTTGATGACTTCACTTTTGATGAATTACATAGTGCTTTTTATGAATTAATGGATGATTTTGCAAACCTAAGTTCAAAGAACAAAGATTTGAAAACTCAAATGCAAAAACTATCATTAGAAAATGAAAAGCATGTTATTGATAAAGAACTTTTAATAAAAGAAAAAGAAAGTTTGAAAAATGAAGTTGATAGACTTAAGCCCATAGTTGATAAATTTACACTAAGCTCTATCAAACTTAATATGATTTTGGAAAATCAAAAGGCTGTTTTTGATAAAGTTGGATTAGGATATAATCCACTTAAAAAGCAAAAATCATTGAAAAATATTTTTGTACATGCTGAAAAATCATTAAACATTACTTGTTTTAAATGTGGAGACAAAGGACATAAATCATATATGTGTAAATCTTCACATAGAAAGAAAAAGATGATTTGGGTTCCCAAAGGAACAATTTTTAATGCTTCTAACCATGAAGGACCTAAGAAGGCTTGGGTACCTAAAATTAAGACATAAATGTTTTGCAGGAGTGTCTTGCAGCCATCAGACTGAAAAGAAAATGGTACTTGGACAGTGGTTGCTCAAGACATATGACGGGTGACAAAGATCAATTCATCACCCTTGAATCAAAAAGAGATGGAGTAGTTACTTTTGGTGATAATGGTCAAGGCCATATCATGGGCATTGGTAAGATTCAAATTACTCCATCTACTCATATTGATAATGTTTTATATGTTGATGGACTTAAACATAATCTAATAAGTATTAGCCAACTGTGTGACAAAGGTTTCAAAGTCTCCTTTGAAGCTTCTATTTGCACTGTTACTAATCCCATTATTAATAGCATTATTCTTGTTGGTAAACGCTATGGCAATGTGTACTTAATTGATTTGAGTAATTTATCTCCAAGTAATCATTGCTTAGTTGCTGATAATGCTAGAATGAATGAGATTGGTTGGCTGTGGCATCGTAGATTAGGTCATGCAAGCACACACCTAATTTCCAAATTATTAAAAATGGATTTAGTTAAAGGTATTCCTAGTCTAAATTTTAAAATAATCGAATATGTGATGCATGTCAATTTAGAAAACAAACAAGAACTTCTTTCAAATCTAAGAATGTTGTTTCAACTACTAGGCCACTAGAGCTACTACACATGGACCTTTTTGGACCTACTAGAACCACAAGTCTAGGAGGAAAGAAATATGGTCTAGTGATAGTAGATGATTACTCTAGATTCACTTGGATAATGTTTTTGGCTCACAAAGATGAGACTTTCTCAATATTCATGAAATTCATTAAGAAAGTCACAAATGAGAAAAACACTACCATAGTGTCTATTAGAAGTGATCATGGAACTGAATTTAAAAATCACTTATTTAAAAAATTCTGTTTTGAAAAAGGCATACATCATAACTTCTCTGCACCTAGAACACCACAACAAAATGGAGTTGTAGAAAGAAAGAATAGGACTTTAGAAGACATGGCCCGTACCATGCTATGTGAAAGCCAACTTCCAAAATATTTTGGGCGAAAGCTATAAACACAGCTTGTTACATTCTAAATAGAGCCCTAATTAGACCTATCCTTAAGAAAACTCCCTATGAACTTTGGATCAATAGGAAACCAAATTTAAGTTATTTTCATGCATTTGGTTGTAGATGTTTTATTCATAACAATGGTAAGGATAATCTTGGGAAGTTTGATGCAACGTCTGATGAAAGGTATCTTCCTAGGATATTCTACATCTAGCAAAGCATATAGAGTATTTAATAAGAAAAGCTTAGTTGTAGAAGAATCCATTCATATAGTGTTTGATGAGTCTTTAGCATCAAGTTCAGATAAAATTGATGATGAGGAAGATACATCTTTGATTGAAAGAGATATTGAAAAATTAAATGTATCTTCAGATCAAGAACCTGAAGTTAAGGATGATGACTCACCTAAGGATGATGGTATTGATACTGTTCAAAATGATCAAGATCTACCTAGAGATTGGAGATATGCTTATGGTCATCCTAAAGACCTAATCATAGGTGATCCATCTCAAGGTGTAAGGACTAGATCATCAATGAGAGATATCAATAATCATCTTGCATTTGTATCTCATATAGAACCTAAGACTATAGAGGAAGCCGAGAAAGATAGTTATTGGATGTTAGCAATGCAGGAAGAGTTAAACCAATTCACTAGAAATCAAGTCTGGACCCTAGTTGAAAGACCTAAAAATCACCCTATAATAGGATCTAAATGGGTATTTAGAAATAAATTAGATGAAAATGGCATAGTAATTAGAAATAAAGCTAGATTAGTTGCAAAAGGATATAATCAAGAAGAAGGTATAGATTTTGATGAAACTTTTGCACCTGTTGCTAGATTAGAAGCCATTAGGCTACTACTTGCATTTGCATGTCATATGAATTTCAACTTATTTCAAATGGATGTTAAAAGTGCATTTCTAAATGGTTTTATAAATGAGGAAGTTTATGTTGAACAACCTCCTGGTTTTGAAGATCATGAATTTCCAAACCACGTCTTCAAACTACACAAAGCACTTTATGGTTTAAAGCAAGCACCTAGAGCTTGGTATGATAGATTAAGTAAATTTTTAATTGAAAATGACTTTTCTAGAGGAAATGTTGATAAAACCTTTTTAAAAAGAAAAGGAAAGGATTTATTAATCGTTCAAATTTATGTTGATGACATTATATTTGGTGCTACTAACAATCTCCTGTCAAGAATTTGCTAAGCTAATGCAGGGAGAATTCGAGATGAGCATGATGGGAGAACTAAACTTCTTCCTTGGACTTCAAATCAAACAAGAGAAAGCGGGAATTTTCATTAACCAAACAAAGTATACAAAGGAAATACTCAAGAAATTTGGTATGGAATCTGCTAAACCTCTTGGTACACCAATGAGTCCCTCATGCAAGCTGGACAAGGATGAAGAGGTAAGAAAGTAGATCAAAAGCATTACAGAGGTATGATTGGATCACTTCTTTATCTAACTGCAAGTAGGCCAGATATCATGTTTTCTGTCTGCTTATGTGCAAGATATCAATCTAATCCTAAGGAATCACATTTACTTGCTGTTAAAAGAATCTTTAGATACTTAAATGGAACTAAAAATGTAGGATTATGGTATTCTAGAGACTCAACCTTAAAATTGATTGCTTATTCTGATTCTGACTATGCTGGTTGTAAATTAGATAGAAAGAGTACAAGTGGGGTATGCCAATTTTAGGAAGTAACTTAATCTCTTGGTTTAGCAAGAAGCAAAATTCGGTTGCATTATCCACTGCTGAGGCAGAGTATGTTGCAGCTGGAAGTTGCTGTGCTCAAATCCTTTGGATTAAGCGACAACTTGAAGATTATGGTATCACACTTGATAAAATACCTATTAAATGTGATAATACTAGTGCTATCAATCTAACTAAAAATCCAATTCAACATTCAAGAACTAAACACATTGAAATTAGACATCACTTTATTAGAGAACATGTAACTAACAAAGATGTTTGTCTTGAATATGTTAATACTAATGATCAATTAGCTGATATTTTACCAAACCTTTGAGTGAGGAGAGATTTTGCTATCTTAGAGGAGAATTAGGAGTTTGTGATCCTTTAGAATAATTTTCTGAAACTCTAAGGACAACAACTATCTAGACTTCAATAATTTCTTGAAAATCCTCTATGTCCAATAAGGAAATTTATCTAGAAATTGATTTATTGTTTCCCCAATTGTTAAGGAACACTTATCTAGAGTTTGATGATTAATTTGATCAGTTTCAGATCCTTGAAATTGATTTTTCTCTGAAACTATTGTGGAGTCGACACCTTCAGTTTGTGGAGTCGACACCTTCTTATTTTGATGTTCTGTCTGGGCAATTAGAGCCGACTCTGGCTTCTGTAGAGCCGACTCTAATTCGGCGCTGACAGATTCTCTGGTTCGGAGCCGACACCTCATTTTCGGGAGTCGACTCTAAGTGGAACTAGGTCAAAATAAAAAGGGCGGAGTCGACCCCAAACGATTTCTATCGTCTCCTAAACCATTTCAAGCCTTCCAAACTGATTCCAAACCCTCCAAATCCCTCAAAACCCTTGATTACTCATTCCAATCGAATCCAATGGCTCCCAAAAGGCGTGCTATCATTGGTGGTTCGACTGTTCCGACGAAGCGCCGTTCAAATCGGAGGCAACCTTGTCATCTTCTTCATCTGCCACTCAAGATGACTCTCCACCCTCACCATCTTCTCCTCGAGTCGACCAATTAGCTGGTAAGGCCATTACAACCGGAAGAAAAGTTGATTTCAACTTCTTTATTTCGAGGGCTTTGCTATTGGGCGATTGTTGAAAGAAATGGGATGGGAGAAGGTCTGCTCTTGGATATCCCTACTACCCTGCCCTAGTAAGAGAGTTTTATAATGATTTAAGTAGAGGAGAGGGAGGCTTAGTAAGTGTTGTAAGAGGAACAAAGGTAATCATCACAGCCGAATCCCTTGGTAATTTATTGGAAATGCCTACTGTTGGACTTGTTGAATATCATCATGAAGATAGAGGAGGAGCACTATCAAGGATGTTAGGAAGAGAAGTTTCTGAGTTTGAGGAAATCTTAGGCAAATCAACTTAATTTGGAACTCAGATTACTTCACAATATCTGTGGAAGGATTCTATTTCCTAAAATCGGAAGGTTTGAATATGTCTCGAGCGAGACATTTTATTGATGGACTGCATACTCACTGGTAGACCTTAAATCTTGCTGAATGATGATAGGCTATATGGCGGAGGCAGCTACTAAGAAGAGATCTACATTGCCATATGGTATGGTTTTAACATTGGTATTCAGAAGCCAAGGTGTACTTATAATGGACAATGAGCCACTAAGAAAGTTAAGACATACAGATTACTATAGTGTCTCTACAATTCACCGAATGGGCTTTAGAAAAGAAAATGGAAACTGGATTAAAAGAGGACATGAGGCCAGAGCTGAGGAGGTTAGAGTTGAGGAAGTCAGAGGAGAAGACATTCCCTGACCTTCTGCTGGACCTTCTCTGGACCACCTGCTGGACCCTCAGAAGCTGGACCTAGCTCTCAACTTCCACATCAGTCAGCATTGGCATCAGAAAGATTTTCTGAGGAGCAAATTGGTCAGCTCAGGGCTTTACTGCTGAGTATGACAGTGTAAGAACAAATGATATGTGTAAATTAAGAGAGGAGTTCAATCAATTAAAGATGAGATTAATTCAAGACTTGACATGATTTCTTTTTCATTAGCAATTCCGTCGAATCCTTTAGCACTGATCTTCATAAATTTTTGAAAGGATGGAAGGCATTGCAGACGGTTCTGGAAAGTATCTTCATGCTACAAGTCAACTGAAGAAAGATATCGACCTTGCCGTCTCTCAAATTGAAGCATGTCTTGAAAGTTTTAAGAAAACCCAAAAAGATGATGTTATGGAAATGATTGGACATCTAAAGAAAATTGTGTATAAGCATATTTGATTTCAATCCTAGGTTGTATCTTAGGATTTCTTGTTTTCTTTCTTAGCATGTATCTAGGATTTACATACTTAAATCTGTCATTTTAGAATACATGTAATGATCTTGCTTTGAAGTACAAATGGTTGAATGAATATTACACTTTTATTACAAATTTTCTTTGATTGAATGTCAATGAATGAATTTCTATCTTATGACTATTCGAACCAACATCCTCGCTTTGATAACATTCTTATTTGCTTTTAAACTCACCTTATTGTTGATAACAAAAAAGGGGGAGAGATGAGTGTATAATGCATAAAAAGGAAAAGAGAATTTAAAGAGAAATGAGAAAATGAATGAAGAAAAGAAATGAAGAATCAGAAAGAATGAGAGATTTTTTTAAAAATTCAGTTATCTACATAGGGGGAGCTATTCAATGCAGGGGGAGCTTAATAAATTTCTCCATATAAAAGTTAATCATTTTGATTGATGTCAAGTTTTTTTATTCATTTTGAATATTGGCATCAAATTCTCTATTAGAAAGTCTCTAAGCTTTAACAATGTCTATAATTCTCAATTCAAATGAATTTTTTAATGCATATACTCAAAGTTTTTGTCATCATCAAAAAGGGGAGATTGTTGACCCAATTGAGGATTTTGATGATTAACAAAACTATTTGAGTATAACATTTGATGTTACTAATGATTTTGATTAAGTTTTTCAGATTATAAGTCTATTTATGATCAAAATCAAGAAGGAAAATCAAGTTCTGGTTTGAATCTAATGTCAAGGTAAGACTGCAGACATTAGAGTCGACACATGGAATCGCAGAGCCGACTCCGAAAATGGCACAGACTTAGAGTCGACTCCGGGACTGTGAGAGCCGACTCTATCAGAAACAACAGAACGTTGGATTTTCAGGCCACGACTTAGAGTCGACTCCCAGACTGTTAGAGTCGACTCCAGAAGAATTTTGTGTCGACCCCAGAAAAGTCAGAGACGACTCCAGATCGAGCGGATTAAATTATTTCGAGTTAGAGCCGACTCCAGAAAAGCCAGAGCCGACTCCAGAATGTCAGACACGGCTCCAGAACTGTCAGAACGACTCTAAACTTTAACTTTATCTATTTTAATCCCAACGGCTATTGTTATTTATGGATCTAATCCTTTTTCACTTGCTTCTAACGGATAGTTTCACACTATTTGTGGATTAATCGGATCTATAAGAAGAGGGTGATTGCATCCCAAAGAGAAGAGAAGAAAAATCAAGAAAGAGGCAAAAAGAAAAGAATAGAGAAAATCCTTGAGATCTATCAGAAAAGAAAAGAGGGAAAACCTGTAAGGAAAGATCATACTCATTCCCAAGAAGAGAAAGAGATTCCAAGCCTTTGCTGTTCTACTTAGAAGAAATCTCAAAAGAAGGGAAGAAGCCCTAGTTTTTCAATCTTCTGAACCTCAAGAGCATATTCAAAGGAAGATCCATTCAAAGGAAGAGAAGGAAGAAGCCACCAAGATCTTCGAATCAGGCTTTGGTTCCTAATCTCTATTTATTGTTTCATTATTGTATATTTGCTCATTGAAGGAGCAGTTTGCTTTTGTAAAATCAAATACTGTTTGCTGGGTCAATCTGGTGATTGATTCAGTTGAGGCTGTTAGCCTTGTGCAAGCATTAGCTTGTGGTTTTAGGTTTTGTGCTGGTGAGCCTTGAAAACCAGCTGGGTTCGTTGTGCGCCCAGGAAAACAACAAGTTTGAGTTGTGAGCTTGCAAAACAACTCTGCTGTAATCAGTTTGATTATAGTGTGGACCCAAGAGGTACTTGGGAGTGGACGTAGGTGTAGGTACACCGAACCACTATAAAATCTATTGTGTTTGCCGTGATTGTCTCTTTATCTTTAACTCTCATTTATAGTTGCTTAGTTTTAAATCTGTGAATCTAAGTTTTTATTTCCGCTTGGGGGTTATCTATTCAAAAGAGTTTAATTTTTGAAAAACCCAATTCACCCCCCCCCCCCCTCTTGGGTTGCTATCTGGACCAACACTGTCCTCCCGCCGCTCCTATCAAAACTGAAGGACGGGGAGAGCCTTTTCCTTTATCTCGCCGCCTCTTCGAAAGCCGTCAGCTCCGTTTTGGTGCGTCTCAATGCCGACGGGACCTAGAAGCCTGTCTATTATGTAAGCAAGGTGCTCACGATGCGGAAGTCAGGTACTCCAAGATAGAAAAGATCATCTTTGCCCTGATCATCTTCGCCCAGCATCTCTGTCCGTACTTCCAGGCTCATCCCATTGTGGTGCTCATGGACCAGCCCCTCCGAGCCATCCTGGCTCATCCGGACACCTCGGGTTGACTTACCAAATGGGCTATCAAACTGGGAGAGTTCGACCTCTCTTTTCAGGCAAGGCTAGCTTTGAAGTCTCAGGTCCTGGCCGACTTCCTGGTCGAGTGCACCTGGGTGAAGGAATCAGCCGAGAAGGTTTCCGTGAAGCAACTTGATGCCGAGCAGGGCGACGGTGGAGAATTTTGGATCCTCATGTGGATGGCACCTCGAACTCCCAAGGAAGCGGTGTCAGCCTCTCCTCATAGACTCGGAGGGAGAAAAGGTGGAGTATGCCCTCCGGCTTGTTCAAAGCTACGAACAACCAGGCCGAGTACGAGGCTCTGTTGGCAGGGTTGAGACTAGCCCAGGAACTTGGAGTAAGGCATCTAAGAGCCTTTACCGATTCGCAACTTGTCTCCGGGCAAATCAACGAGGAGTATGAGGCGTGGGACCCCACCATGGCCCAGTACTTGGGCATGGTTCGGCTCTTAGTTTCCCCACTAGCTTACTTCAGCATCAGCTACATCCCTCGGAGCGAGAACGCCAAAGCCGACACCCTTTCCCACTTGGCCACCTTAACCGATGGCGTCACGAGGGACACCTACATCGAGCACCTAGAAAGGCCCAGCATCGAAGACAAAGAGGAAGTCCTCCCGCTCACCCAAGAGCCGACTTGGATGGATGCCTACATCTTTACCTCACGGATGGCACTCTCCCCACTGATCAGGAGGAAGCTAGGTTGCTCAAATGGAGAGCCTCCAAGTTCACCCTCCTAGATGGGCATCTATATAGGAGGTTGTTCTCCTACCCCCTACTCAAATGTGTAGGACCTGTTGACGCTGACTATATTCTTAGGAAAATCCATGAAGTCTGATGACACCCGATCACCGAACTTAGACACAGGGAAGATGTGTCCGCTTGCTGATGGGGTCCTCGCCAAGATGGATGACCTGCAAGAAGTCCCAAAACCGGAGGGAGCTTCGGTAGGGACCCTCTGACGCCCAAGTTAGTAACCGAGGTCACAACGAAAGGAAAGCTCGAGAGAGCTCCTTAGAAGCAGAAAAGGCTCCGAGAGTTGGAGTCTTTTTGGAGTTGTAGTGTAGGTGAGCACTTGTGTTCACATACCTGGGCCTCGAGTTGACTTATCCTTGTATAGGCATTTGACATTCGTATGGGGATTAGCCACGTGATGTTCCGTGAGAAAGGAATGTCTGTGGAACACGTAAAAGTTAGGTGAATTTGGGTCGGTCTGTAGGCTTTGTCCCATCGGAGAGGGGGAGTTGTTGGTTGATGGGCCATGTCCCATCGATCGGCAGAGCTAGTTGGTAGGTGGGCCTGGACCCATCGACGGCGTGGCCAGGTGGTAGGTGGGCCTGGCTGTGTCAGGCTGCGCAGGTCAGAGAGTTGGTGGGCCTGATGGTCGGGACCGACTTGGAGAAGTCGGTGTCACCACGGCCGACTGGGAGAGATCGAGGCCGCTGCGGCTGACTTGAAGAACTCGGGCCGCCATGGCTAATCGGGAGAGATTGGGGGCCACCACGGCCGACTTGAAGAAGTCGGGGCCACTATGGCTGACCGGAAGAGATCGAGGACCACCACGGCCGACTTGAAGAATTCAGGGCCGCCACGGCTGACTGGGAGAGATTGGGGGCCACCACGGTTGACTTGAAGAAGTCGGGGCCGCCACGGCTGATCGGGAGAGATCGGGGGCCGCCATGGCTGATCGGGAGAGATCAGGGGCCGCCATGGTTGATCGGGAGAGATCGGGGGCTGCCATGGCTGATCGGGAGAGATCGGGGGCCGCCACGGCCGACTTAAAGAAGTTGGGGCCGCCACGGCTGATCGGGAGAGATCGAGGGCTGCCATGGCCGACTTGAAGATGTTGGGGCAGACGCGGGGCCAACTTGGAGAAGTCGGGACAGCCTCGGCCGATTCAAAGAGGTCGGGGCCACACGGGGCCGACGCAGAGGAGCTGGGACAGACGTGGGGCGACTTGGAGAAGTCGGAACTGCCTCGGCCGATTCGAAGGAGTCGGGGCAGACGTGCCCATGCCACTTGGTTGATTTTGCCGTGATTATCCACATGGCTCCATCAGCAACATTAGATGCCCTCCCGCTCCTGAGCGCGAAGGGCTGCATGCCTGTTGACCCTTGGGCGAAAGAAGCACACAAATTCGAAAATGATTGCCAGTTATGGGGTACCTTTAATAGCGGGGAGCCGTCGCGCTCTCCAAGGTAGTATCGCTTCGAAAATCTTTCGCAATCAAGCAGAAGGTGGGGATTGACGTTAGCACCGAGCATCCCGAGAGGACACTTCTCGAAGGATGGGAAAAAGGGTGGGCGCCATCATTACTTCTCCGCTCTTCATGCATCATCATTGCTCGGAGATCCCGCTCCTTGGATGGAACCGAGGCAGTGCACCTCGAGCACGGGCGAGATCACCGATAGCTGGACACTTGGCGCAGCGGTCGTGGGCCATGTGGTGAGATCTCGGGCAAGGCGATTCGAAACCGAGGTATAAAGTCATTCCTGGTGCTCGAGGAGGACCTTTACACTGTCATTGCTTCCTCTGCAACTTCCTTTCTCTGAGCCTTGAGTTTTCTTGCAGCCCGAGACCTCCGATCTTCGTCTCCTTCCTAAGCTTCAGGTTAGTCCCCCCCCCTTTGCTTCCTCTTCCTTGACTCATGAACCGCCAAGCCATTAGGGAGGGTAAAAGACCCATAGTAGAGTCCCCTTGCTCCTTCGACAAGGACAATGTCCTAGTAGCTAGCCGAGTGCCCCGGCCGGTGGGTCGAATCACCATTCGCGGCCGTCCAGCGGTGAGTGACCAACCATTCACTCGAACCTCCCCGGTGAGAGCAATCCCCATATCCTCCAACCGTCCGGCGCCTCCTCCAACAGCTGGTCTTGACCTAGCAGGGCCGGGGGGTGGCCTCCACCATAACCCCCGAGGAAGTAGAGGACCTTAGGAATAGGTATAGGGTCCCTAGCTTTATCTGCCTGTCCACACCAGGACCCGAGGATAGAGTAAACTCCCACCTTCCTGGTTGGGCTGCTCTGTATGAGGAGTTCTTTCGGTGCGGACTGTGCCTTCCATTTCATCCTTTTTTCTTAAATTTGTTAGATAGATATAGGTTTATGCTGGCGTAGCTGACTCCGAACTCGATTCAGATCATCTATGCCTTTGTCGTCCTTAGCTTCTTTTAGGGCTTAGAGGCTAGGTTTTCCCTATTCCGAGCCTTTTACAAACTTCGCCACCATAGTGAGGTTGCCTGGTGGGTATTCATCGCCAGACCGGGTAGGGCCTTCCTTTGGGTCTTCCGTCCAAGGTTAGGGGATGAAAATCCCGGTATCTGTATGCCCATGTAGAGGGTGTGAGGGTCGAGTGGAGAGAGCCTGACGTCAGCCACAACAAGAATTCAGCCATGGGCGAGAAGGATGGGGAGCTTTTCCACCGCCTAAACTCCTATGAGATCCCCACCTATAAGGAGTTACTGTCCGAAGAGAACCTGTATGAGGCCGAACTGGCCCCAGCAGTTGGTGAGCACGAAAACCTATCCTTCTCGTCCTCAGCCCGGCGCTACATTATACACTCTTACTAATGTTTGATTTTTGCAACGATGAAAATTTCCGCCGAGAAGCTGGGGGCCACCATGCGCCAGAAGAGACAAGCAGCCGGCGAGGAAGTGAGGCCAACCAAGAGGGCACAAAAGAAGGCCCAGGCCGAGCCGGCCCGAATTCCAAAAGTTTTTGTGCCTCAGGCAGAAGCAGCTCCTATGGAGGAGCCGGCTAGAGAGGCACCGGTGGAAGAAGTGGTCCCCAGCCCGGCCAGGGCCGAGGCGGTAGAGGGGGGCTAGTCGGCCTCACTTAGCAGTGCCGAAGGGGGAAACCCAGCCTCCACCGAACCGATCGTGGTGGATCTGGACCTTGAAACAGAAGTCCCCGCTGCTATGGAGCTGGCTGTGGCGGGGCGAGCGGATGATGAAGGGGATTTCCCGGCTCCTCCTGAGCCGGAGGCGGAAGGGGCTCCCCCAATAGTTGAAGAGGGGGAGGCAGCAGGAGGGGCGGCCAACACCGGGGCGACAATGGCCGGCAAGGATAGGGCTGAGCCGGGGAGCTCCTCCTGGAAATCGATACGCGCCTCGGCCCAGCGTGCGATAAAGAAGGTGCCGAGACGACCGCAATGGCCGGCGCCCAGACTCTCCTCCTTGGAAGACATTGGGGAGGTGGTGTATCTTCTATCGAGGGCGTGATCATCGCAAATCAATGCAGAGATGGAATAGCAATCCATCACTGGAATCTTCGACATGACTTTCGTGTCGGTGCTCCAGGTAATTTTTCACCCGGTTCTTTCTTGCATGCACTTAAATTAACATGTAGCTAACAAACTATTCGGTGCAGATGGCCAACGGGGCCTTCACTCTCCGCGAGGCGATGGCCCGGTCGGGCGACCTGCTTGCGCGCTCCTAGGAGAGGACCGACAAGCACAAAGTGTAGTGCAAGGAGCTGGCCGAGAAGCTTACTCGGCAGCATGAGGAAGCCAAGGCCCGGGAGGATGACCTGGGCCGCAAGCTCAAGGAGGCGGAGAGCCGAGTGAAGATCGAATGCGGTCGAGCCTCCATAGCCAAAGCTAAGCTGGCCCTGGTCTTGGCCAGGCTGCAATCGGCCGAGATAAGAATGGAGGAGCTGGTCTGCCAGCTCAGACATACGGAGGACCAGGCCAATGCGGCGACGGACGAGACCCGTGCCGCCATGGAGAGGGCCACCGCAGCAAAGATGACGGTTGTTAAAGCAGAGTATGGGCAGGCCGAAGTAGTGGCCTGAGCCCAGGAAGCCAGGGCCCGCACCGAGGAGGCCGAGAGTCGGGCCTAGGAAGCCGAGGCACAAGCCAGGGAGGTTGAGGCCCGAGCCGGCAACGCCGTCGCCGACTTTAGAGCATCATCAGAGTTTGAACAAGAAATGATAGAGGCCAGCATTAACGCCTACGCGAAGGGCTTCGATCGATGCAAGGCGAAGATGTCTAAGCCTTCAACATCAATAGCTCTGATATTGAGGTGACCCAGCCCAGGGATCTGGACGGCGAAGAATCGGAGGAGGAGGCGGCCGGGGGAATCAGGGCCTAGCAGGCCTTGAGCTTGAAGCATTTGTAAATTCCATGTGTTTCGCAGACATTCCTTTCTCACGGAACTTCACGTGGCTAATCCCCATATGAATGTCAAATGCCTATAAAAGAAGTCAACTCAAGGCCTAGGTATGTGAACACAAGTGCTCGCCTACACTACAACTCCAGAAAGACTCCAACTCTGGAGCCTTTTCTGCCTCTAAGGAGCTCTCTCGAGCTCCCCTTCGGCTGTAACCTTGGTTACTAACTTGGGCATCGAAGGGTCCCTATCGGAGCTCCCTCCAGTCTTGGGACTTCTTGCAGGTCATCCATCTTGGCAAGGACCCCATCAGCAAGCGGACACATCTTTCCCATATCTAAGTTTGGTGATCGGGCGTCATCACCATGCAAGCCCTTAATTTCGATCTCTTCAAACACCAACGCAAGATTGCTTTCTCAAGCACTCCAACGTACTGACTTGACCATAGTATGTTGTGGTTTTGCCTTCTCACTTGATGACCTCGGAATGCAACCTAAGCAGACATTCTCAATGAAACAGATGGTCAATTAAGAAAATCAAATCAAATGGGCAACATGCTGCATCATATGTAATAGCTACCATCATATATAGCACTTTTTCAAAAGTTTTAATCACATCAATTAAAGGACCATTGCTTCCTTGTGGATGCCTCAAAATGCATGGCATAAACAATAATTGTATTGTCTATGAATTGACTGATGGGAATTACATATATTTTATATAAATCAAATTCATATATCATGCAGCAAAAAATAAAAATAAATACGAACTTAATTCCCAAAGCCCAAGATCCTTAGGAAACAGATTCAGTTAACAAGAAATAACACAGGATTAAATAATAGATCATATCTGTGTTCTTTGTTGGGAATGAAGCCTGATGAAGTCGATAAACGATTTACCACTAGTCATCCATGCGTTTGGCATCTAACGGTAATCCACGCAAAGATCTTTAGATGATGTCCTCTCAGGATTGGATGATAACCTTCTTGCGAGGGGTGCTAGCGCCTCTTTTCTTTTTCAAATAATTTTCCAATCAAGAGAGAGAACAATTTCCTGATCAAGATCAAATTTTGATCAATCAAGAGAGAAAAGATTTCTTGATCAAGATCAAATCTTGATCAATCAAGAAAAGAAAGATTTCTTGATCAAGATCAAATCTTGATCAACTAAGAAGAGAGAGAAAACTTTCTTTAACCAGTCCAAGAGAGAGGGATGTCCTAGAGAGAAAAAGGATATTTTAGAGAGAGAAAATGGGTGTTAAGCATCTAAGAGAGAGAAAAAGGAGGAGTTAGGCGTGTCTCTCGAAGGGGATGTCTCTCTCCTTTTTATACATAAAAAGAAGGTTGTGTGGTTTCATAAAAAGGAGATTTTGTTTCAACCACCTAACCATTCAACCATATCAAGTTGATAATAAATTATCCTAATAAATTTAGAATATTTGTTATCATGATCATGTTAGGATTACAACCACCAAACTACATCCCTAAAAAAATTAGAAAATTGGTTATCCCATGAAACCAACGTTGCAACCTTGAATTTGGCTTAATGATGACACCCCAAATCATGGGCGTTTCCTCCTTCATGATGTGGAGATGGGTCATCTCCATCACATGGGCATAGATCCATCCTCCATGTGGCACGATCTTAGCCCTTGGCTCAATTGGGTTTCCACAAATCAAATCAGCCATCATATGGACCCAATTAAATACCATATTATTAATCTCAATTAATCTAAGCCATCCATCATATGGATCAAGCCTAATTGAGTATTCAATTAATGAATTTTATATGTACATTACATGTACAAAAGGTGTCTCTCTTGAACACAAAATTTTTTCCTCCATGATGAATCCTATTCATCAATTTCATGTTTTGAGTCAAACCCAATCTAATTAATTGGTCATCTAATCTAAACTAAGTCCAACTTAATTCACATTTTAGATTCATCCAAAATCTCCTTAAAGCGTGTGACCCATTAGGTTCCTTGACACATTGATAATAATCATGTCCCTAATATCATCCCTAGGGATGACTTGATTAACACCTTGTCTAAGTCAATTCTTTAACCAAATCAACTCTTTGCCAGTCAGTTGAAGAATAATGTGGATTAGCTAGGAGGGTCAGCCAGTATTCCAAGGGCCAAGGCCAAAATATTTGCTATGACCAAGCAGGAGGCCTAGATTGATCCTGATGTGGTGATAGGTATGCAACTCATTGATAATCATGATGCTTATATTTTGATTGATTCTGGATCTACGCATTCATTCATCTCATATGAGTTTTCTAAGCATCTAGATAGAGATGTGGGTCAGTTGGTTAGTCGGTTGGTGATATCTATGCCCGTAGGAAGGCCTTTATAGCAGACCAGGTGTATAAAGGCCATGATATTTCTGTGGAAGGTTAAAAATTAGCAGCAGATTTGATTTCTTTAAATTTGAAAGAGTTTGATGCCATCTTGGGGATGGACTGGTTATCTATGCATAGGGCCAGAGTAGATTGCTTGAGAAAAGAGGTGGTGTTACAGACTTCTAATGGTAGGAGGTCTATTTCATTGGTGATAGGAGGGGGTTGCCCTCAGGAGTGATTTCAGCTTTGTTGGCCAATAGAATGCTAGCAAAGATATGTGAAGCCTTTCTAGCTTGTGTGTTGAGCCTAGAGGGCAATAGTTTAAAAAGTGAGAAAACGAGGGCCCATGGGGGCCCACACTGTAGGGGGCAAGATAAGAGTCCTGTGTGCTTGGGATAAAGCACGAGATAAAGCATCAATAGAGAGGATAACAGAAAAGGGGATATAGAATATCCCTGCTGCAGCCCCACTACGGAGTAGAAGTAATCAGTCTAACTACCGTTAATAATGAGAGAGAAAGATGGCCTGTGGACACAGGCCATGATCCAATCTACAAAGAGGTCTTCAAATCCAAACTCATGAAGAGTTCGGCACAGAAATGCCCAGCTCAGTCTGTCATAAGCTCTCTTCATATCCAGTTGACAGCCATAAGACACTGTCGGGCTGAAGATCTCTGGAGATCATGCATGAATTTTTAGGCTATCAGAACATTATCAGTGATGCTACACCCTCTGATGAAAGCCCCTTACTCAGATAAAATAAGGCGAGGAACCACAGTTTGCAAGCGGGTGACCAAGAGATGCGCACAAACCTTGTATAATGTAGTGCAGAGACTGATGGACCGGTAGCGCTGTGGAATGAAAGCATCAGGACGTTTGGGCACAAGAGTAATAAGCGTCCAGTTTCAGTCAAAAGAAATAGTTTTGGATTGAAAAATTAGCTAATTGCCTGCACCACATCCTGTCCCACTATACCCCAATAGTGGCAAAAGAAAAAGGATGGAAACCCATCTGGCTCAGGGGCCTTATCAGGTCTAAGATCCCATAAAGCCTTCCATAAAAAGGATGGAAACATTTCTGGCTCAGGGGCCTTATCAGGTCTAAGATCTCATAAAGCCTTCCATATCTCATTAGCTGTAATCGGCCTAATAAGAAGGTCATTCTCAGCAGTTGAGACCTTATTGGAGGTCGAAATAGGGTGGATAGGATACCCATCACTAGTTTGTTTAGTCCATCTGAACTTAAAAAAATGAAATAACTGATCCCTGATGACCTGAATATCCTTCTGAAAGTGTCCCTCATCATCAGCTAAATGCCTAATTTGGTTCATCGCTCGGCATTTTAAAGTGGCCTAGTAAAAGAATCAGTGTTCCAATCCCCTTTTCGAATCTACTAAATCCGGGACCTCTGCCTACAAAAAATTTCTGCTGTAGAAGAAGAGAGTGGTAAAGAGCCAGATTGGTACGAAGGGATGTGAGATCAAATCAGGGAAATAGCCTTCCTGATTTTCTTGGCTTGGAGAGCAGCAATAATAGTTTCAACCTGCTCTACTTTCCTCACGATGTCCCTGACCTTCGTCCTATTCCATCTGGACAGTCTACGTCTCGCTAACTCCATACGCCTGAATAATCTGTAGGTAGTGCTACCTTTGATAGGTAAGCACCAAACCTAAGAAATTAGGGTCCTAGCAGATGAGTAGGAAGTCCAGAATAGCTCAATCTAAATTGCCTCCTCTGCTGAGCAGCCACTTCAGTGGATATAAGAATGGGATAGTGATCAGAGGTAATCATGGACAAGTGAGTAACAGTGGCAGAAGGATAAAACTGAAGCTAACTAGCCGTGGCCATCGCCCTATCCAGTCTCTTCCAAACTCTAGCAGATCCCTGGCGGTTATTACACCAAGTGAATTGGGGACTCGAGAATCCCAGATCTAGAAGGCCAGCGAAGGATATAAAGGTCCTAAACTCAGCTATGCCCGTGGAGCCAATAAACTGCCTACCCCCTTTCTTCTCATTGGCCCTCACAATATGGTTGAAATCTCCTACTATAAGGGAGGAAAAACCTTGAGCAAGCAGTGAATAAATCTCAGCCCGAGCACACGCCTCTTTCAAAAATCCATGTTGGCATAAACACCCGAGAAGAGCCAAGAGATGGATGTCCCCTTAGAGATGACAAGAACAACATGTTAATTGCAGCGATGAAAGGTGTCCATTCTAATGGAGGCATTTTACAAGAGAGCCAAGATACCTCCAGATAAGCCCACAGATTCCACTGCATAAGAAAATCAAGATCTGAAAACTTGTCTCTAAAAACGAGCTAGACTAGCACTCAACAAGCGAGTTTCCAACAAAACACAGATATCGAAACTATGGAGCTGCATAAGCCTCCCAAAAGAGGAGCAAAACAAGGGTTTATGGGCTCGTCTCACATTCCAAATAAGAATCTTCATCGATAGCTTGTGAGGGTCGGGCCCTAACTTGGTCCCCTGTTATCTCCTTATCAGAAAGGCAGCCGTTTGGAGAGGTACCCTTCGCATGACCCTATCCAGTGCTGTCCAATGTCTAGGAAGAACCCATTTCCACTTCAGTCATGTCCAACTGAATGTTCTCCTTAAGAAGAGAGACAACATAGTCGTTGCTTCATCCCTCTACCTGAGGCAGCTAGGTGACCCCTGACCCATCCCCTGAAGGGAACACAGCCCTACAGTAGGTATGCTTAGGCCTCGTGCCAGGCAAAGCACCAGGGCCCTGAGATGAATCCATGAATGCCAAAAAAGTAAAGTTGACCTGCGAACTACCTGGGCCTGAGGGGGGGAACTTTTCCTTTTCCTTTGAAGGCCTTGGAGACTACTCGTTCGGATAGAGGCTCCATAGGCCAGACCCTCTTCGATGGACTAGATTGGCATCCTTATGGGCCTTGGGCTGCCTGGCCCATTTATCTTAACCAAGGAGAGCAAAGGGGTTCAAGTCAGGGTTCAAAACACCTTGCAAACCCCTACTCTCGGTTTGGACTGCAGGGACAGTGTCAACCGGCATACTTCCTTCTCCCCGACATGCTTCCAGTAACTCACCAGACCCCTGATCCGGCACAGTGATAAAGGGAGCTAGAGTCCGACTAGATTGGGGGAGCTATCAACGAGCAGTCTTCACCGGAGTCTGTCATCCGTCCGGCTGAACAGCAGGAGTATCAGTAGCAGAATGGCTCACAGCATTCTGAGCCTTCTTTCGAGACTCCAAAGCCTGGCCATGAGAGGTCCTCCGCTGCCGGAGAGCAGCCATCCAGGGGCCAAACCTGGGGCCAGCCCAGGCAGTGGCAGAATCCAACAAAGAGGCGCAGGGACCGACAAGGTGAAGAGAGTCGCAGCTGCCGCATATTCCATCCAAATGCTCATACAAAAACTGCTGCCAGAAGGGGGATCTGCTTCCTCGAACCCTCGCCCCCAGTCAGAGGGGTTTGCTCAGGTCGATACGGACACAAGCACGAGCAAATCCACCCGTTTCTTCTCTTTGGTGAAGGGATCAGAGAACATGAACTGCTTGGCCACCGAGAGGATGGACCGAAGGATTTCTTCGATCTAGAACTCAATCGGAAGATTCAGCAATCGAATCCAGAGGAGGGCAGAGACCAGGGAATCTTCCATTAGCATGAACTCCGCTCACTAGTCGTCAACAGCGATTGGCTGTCTATTTGCAACCCATGGCCTCCCCAGGATGAATTCCTTGGCTTGGAGATCAAAAAACCGAAACATGTAGTGCCAGTGGGCTAAGCTAACAGCATCAATATCGCCGATGACCCTTGCTCAGCGAAATTCCCAAACAATCACTTCCGGCAGTACCCAGTGGGAGAAACTCCATGCTAGGACCACCAATTTCTCCCATCCATGCGATCCTTCCTCCAAGACTTGAATCGGAACATGGATGACTTCAGGGAATCGAAGCTCAACTTCAGCAACCTCTGCCAGAGATGGATATGGGGCAACCCAGACAAAACGATTGTGCGCTGCCTGTCTCCATGCCATCCCACCACCCTTGGTTCCATCCACTGCAGTTGGAGTTAGGGAAGTACTGTTCGCCATTATCCGAAAAGGTTCGATCAAAGTCATCGTCGAAGTTCGCCGAAGATCGGGGAGAGCATAGTCGGGAGCACTAATCTCAAAGTGGCACAAGGTTTTGGGAATTTCTATTGCACCGCTCAGATTGCTCAGTGCACCCCCCCCCCCCAATTTTTAAATAAAAATCCTAAACTACCCTTAGCAACCCCGTCTCCTTCCCCCTCCCTTCCCCGGCACCGGTACCCCCCTGCACCACCTCCCAACCCCCATCTCCTCTCCTCCCGTCTCCGGCACCGCCCTTCATCCACCCTCCTCTCCTCTCGTCTCCGGCACCGCCCTTCACCCACCCCCCTCCCCTCAGCCCCAGTTTCCTTCCCACTTCCAGCCCCGGCACCGTCTCCTTCCCTCTCTGGCTACGGTGCCAAAGAGGAGGGGAGGGGCACTGGAGCCGAGGGAGGGAGGGGGGCGTGCCAGGGAGGAAGGGAAGGAGATGGGGACCGGAAGGAATGGGTGAGGGCAGTGCGGAGGGAAGAGGAGAGGGGGGCTGCCGAGAGGGAAGGAAAGGAGATGGGGGCCGAAGGGGAGGAGTGGGGGGCGGTGCCAGGAGGAAGGAGAGGGGGGTGCCGGTGCTGGGGAAGGAAGGGAGGGGGGGAGGCGGTGCCAGAAGGAAGGAGAGGGGGGGTGCCGATGCTGGGGAAGGGAGGGAGGGAGGAGAGGGGGTGCTAAGGTTAGTTTAGGATTTTTTTTAAAAAAAAAAATTGAAAGAGATGCACTGAGCACTCCAAGCAGTGCAAATAAAAATTCCCAAAGGTTTCGGCATAAAGAGTTCGGCTTAGTTAGGCTGCCTTTTGAGCTACTTGCCTTTTGAGATTATTCCTTAAATTTTTATGCTTCATTCCTTGCTCACTGCCTTTTGAGATTGTTCCTCGAATTTTTGTGCTTCATTCCTTGCCCACTCCATTAACAAAGGCGGAATGATTTGGAATGACGCACAATATGATTATGCTGTGCTCCAGATAGGAATCAGGGTCTCCGTCCACGGTTGACTTTATTAGCGGCAGAGCTACGTTGTTGCCTCACCACCTGAAATTCCAGTGTAATGGCATTTGCACCCACGCAGTAGTTGCATGAAATTCCAAACCCATCCCAAGAGCTAAATTAGAGAGACGGTGCCCTCAGAGGCGTATCTGGAAATAGCAATCTACAACGTAGGATGACACAACAACAAAATGCAAGCAAGCGAGCAAGCAATTAATTTTCATTGCATGAATTTGCACCCCTCCAATTGTTGTCCAGGAACATCTACTTAGAATCTGGGCAGCCAGAAAGGAAGCTATACATTGTGGCGCAGAGAGAACCAGCATAATTCAAAGCATAGATGGTTTATTTAAAGCTGCATGTGCTCGTTTCACACGACAAAACTATAGAAGCAGAGCAATTTATCCATGTACAAGAAATCGCATGTAGATTAGTTACAAAGATGCAAGAGGCCTCCCAAAATCAAAGTTCCAAAAACCTTGCTGCTATCCCAGGAAAAGCTTGATAAATATCTTTTTCTGTCAAGAAGCCACGCATAAAAAATAAAGCTCAGCTATGTATCCAATCGCTTTTTCGATGTCAAGAAGCCAAAAATGTTATCCACATGAGCTCCTAAATAATTGAGCAATTCTTGTATCATTACAGAACGATGTTGAATGAAACAGCTATACACTGGACTGATGTTGAATTTTTTGAACAAAACAATAATATTTTACAAAGCAGATTATGGGTGCTGAATCACAACTTAATCAGCACGGCAGACTTTCCAAACTAGATGAAGAATTCTAGAGCTCCATCCATGGTTCGCCGCTTGAAAAAGATCAATGTTGAGTTTCATGATCTAAATAGACTATAAGTAATCAAATTTGTGCCACAAGAGATCCAGATTCAAAAGGTAACCGATCAGGGAAACATTTTCCAAAAATGCCAGCAATCCTTCATCCACCTTGGCCCCAGTGCAGATTACGGATGCAAGTAATCGGCTGAAAACAAGATCTTCTGTGCAATAAGAGAGGAGCAGAGTTTGGTATTGACAGGCCAAAAAGCAGAACATACCTTAAAGGACACCTGGGGAATAGTGCAGTACTTGTCAGGAGCTTGCCTTCAGGTGAAGAACATTCTGTTTTCCTCTTATAAATATTGTCAATTCTACAGGAGCTACAACTAGCTTTAGCCATTCCTGCAGCTCTTCTCCTTCCACCTTTTCTTTTTCTGTGTATAATCAGTATAAAAGATGTCATGGACAAACAAATGCTAGGAAACAAGGATACCATAATGCAAACATTGGCATCAATAGGTTTCAGTGTACCTAACAATTGAAGGGAAAATATATAACCGAAGTTAAATGGCTTAGCTGACTAAAATGTCCTTAAGTTTGGTTTCATCATTTTTTTGGCGAGTAACATAATTTAGTCTAGTTACAAATTATATGGTTCTGAATTGAATAGTAAGAAACTAACATTCAAAGATGGTAAACAAGGCATAGTTTCAAATCCCAGTATGACATCCCATGAGAGATGCTAGGGTAGAGTGCCAAACAAAGTGTCGGGACGAGGCTTTCCTATAGTCATCCCAACATCCCAATCAGCAGGATTTGGGACATCCTTTATCCCAAGTGCCTGGGCGGTGAGGCTCCAGCACGTCTCATTCCACGAAAAAGTGGATTGGCCTCATCCGGTAAATTTAAAATCTTGACAGAATACAACTCAACTCAACTTAACTCATCTAAGCCTTTTCCCAACTACATGAGGTCGGCTACATGAATCCGCTTCCTCCATTCTGCCCTATTCAAGATCAAGTCAATATTTAAATTACAAATATATCTTTTTTAATTATTTTTACCCATGTTAGTTTAGATTTAGCTCTACCTTTATCCTTACCATGAATTGTTAAAAGATCACTAACCTGAGCATCTAAAGGTCTACGTTGTAATGAAATGGCAAAATAAAGAATCCAAATGAGTAATTATGCAGATAAGCATGAAAGATTGGAAAGAGCTACATATAACACCTTTATCTTTTGTTAGAGGGACTCCACATTCTCTCTCTCTCTCTCTCTCTCTCTCTCTCTATCTCTCTCTCTCTCTTTCTGTGGAAAATTGTCTATGGAGAGAGTTACAAATTCTCTCATGCATTAATATTAAATGCAAAACTTGGTGTCAATGTAAAATGTTGCATTAAGGCCTCTGAAAATGCATGAACATAGATTTGTTTTGTTTGCGCTTGAAAGAAATTTTAATCCAAACATCAATGATGCACGACACACACAAACAAACAGGATTGAAACTCTAATCAGATATCTGCTGTATGACTTCTACAAGAACAGGAAACATAGAGAATAAGGGCAGCACACATTCACAAATAGTTAGCATTTTGTCCAGGCATCAATAAATACATGTGTCGCAGTATTGTTTTTTGATCTGTGAATCCAGTGAGATTTGTTTTTACAAAGACTTGGCTTTTGGTGGAACAAGTAGCCAAGCAGAGCAATATGTGGGATTTTGCCCATCGATTATGAATAATCAGGATTTTCTATTATATGCAAATCCATACACAATGGGTGAAAATGACTATGATTCCCTAACAAAATACAACATCAGAAATGTATGTGTTGGCAAGCAACAACCATCTAGAAACCAGTCCAGCAGAGCCAACACAATTAAAAATCAAAACATAAAGGTGTAATCCTCACCTTCCAAATGAGCCCCAAGACCCTCCAAGATGGTGGGATTGGCACGCACTACAGAAAGAGCTACTTCAAGAGCAGATTGTAGAAGAATTTTTACCTCTCTTTGCACAAGATCCACAAGATGCCCCTGCACATCCAGCCTTTGTTAGCTTGTCAATTGCAGAAACAGAGACAGAAAAGAAGATGAAGAAAGGACCTGATCCCTTCCCCATGGAGCTGCTGTTCCAGACTCATCAAGCCCACCACTAGACAATGTTGCCAGTGACACCGGACCTATGGTTTATTAAGACCATATTCAGCTACAGCTTTGTAGGCCATGTCTGTAGCACGTTTTATATCATCAAGTGCTCCGGTTGATACTCGTCCAGCATAGACAACTTCTTCAGCTGCACGTCCACCTAGAAGAGTGACCAAGCGGCCATGTAATTCATCAATGAAGAGCAAGTAGCGATCCTCAGTTGTGGGAGGGGTATATGTAAAACCCAGTGCACCACCCGACCTGGGCAATATGCTAAGTTTCTGATAGCAGAAAGAAGATTCGAAAAAAATTAGCTCTACAGCAATGTTTTCAACCATTTATCTAGGACAGATGGCTCTTGTATTAACCTCCACACGTGGTTGTCCAGGAAGCAGATTTGCAACAGCAGTTCCCACAACTGCATGACCAGCTTCATGTCTTGCAACAACAGCCTTCTCACTTCCTTGCAGCTTTGCATGCTTCTTCTCTATGCCCTAAAAGAACATATATTTTAGTTTATTCCAGAACAATTAATTTAGCATGTTTTACTCAAGTTTAAAACTCTATGGCATGCCATCTTTATGAAGAAAGCATTAAGATGCAAGAAAAATATAAAACTTGGGCAATATATATATAGCACATTGGTTCTCTTAACTAAAGAGATGGGTTCACATTGAATAAGGCTGTCACCACCTAAAAATGGAATTGGAGCATAAAAGAGTTCTTGCAAACCTTTGAGATAAAAAGCATTTAAGGAGGCACTCCTTGACTAATGAAATATCTTAGCCATTCATTCCATAAGAAATGTCCAATGTCACATCATTATTAAACTAGTCAATATAAAACTCAAAATAGGATATAAATCCTGATTGATTTCACAATTCAATTTTGGATATCATAAATTATCAAGGCACATAATCTACTAATGAGTCATGCATAAAGTTCACACATAAACCCTGCTCATAACCGCGTTGCAATATATTCTAGCTGTCTAGCATAAGGGCTATCAATTAAGTATATATGTTTCATCGTCCAATTGGTTCACCTACCCTAGATTTGTAATAGTTGACCAACGGTAGCTCCATGTTAATGCCTGCTAAACTCTTAAAGAACCCCACTAGCATGACGATCGAAGGAAAGTACTTGTGCCTATCACAGCATGTCAGGCAGCTGCTGGTACAAGGGCATATATCCATCTCAGCCCACATATCAGAATGCACTGGGCCACGTCAGTCATTAATGCATCATGGAGACATACTATAAGCTGATATGAGAAAATTATGCTAAAATTGCATATAAATTCAGTGAGGGAGGCATGTAAGCTAAAATTGCATATAAATAGGAAATATCAAGATTCAATATCCCAATGGAGTTTTAAAAATAATATCAAGGTTAGACGAACCGTGTACCATACTGAACCAAGTACCAATGGTTTAGACCAATATGCTAATTTTGCCTCTTTTTTCAATTTCTTTTTTTTTCTTTCTCAATATTTTCCTTTTTTGTATGGTTGGGTCAATTCGAGGGTGGAGAGAACGAGGGTTATATATATATATATATATATATATATATATATATATAAAGAGAGAGAGAAGGTGGGTTAAGAGCCTGTGAGTTCTCATCTTCTATCTCTCTTTATTTGCATTCAAAATTATTTAAGTAATTATTTAAGATTTCTTATACAAAGAAGTAAAAGACTCTCATTTAAGTTCAATTAAAATATCAAGAAAAATCAAATTCCTCAAGAATAAAAGTCATCTCTCTCTCAAGAACAAATTCAAAGAATTTCAAGAAATCCTAGTTTAGCAAATATCAAGTTAGAAAACTTTCACTCTCTAAATAAAATCTTAAAAAATCAATTTAATTTAGAAATAATTAGAAAATAAAATACCAAAAAATTATCCTGAAATATAATTGTAAGGCTTTAACCAATACTTAATTAAACTTACATGGTTTCCAAGCTTAGATAAGATTACAATAATAGTGAACCTCACATTGAACATTAAAATAATAGTGATTCACCGTCGTTTGGGCCCCGAACCGAATCAAATGGCAATTTCATATCAATTTTCAATTGGTTCAGTTCGGTTTGTCAATCATTGTGTGATACTAAGTTGCCACAAGGTAATAGAAAGAAAAGATGTAATAAATATGATGAAGTTCTCATGAAAATGTCAGAAATTCTTCACCTAGGACTAGAGCATTATCATCATGGAAGACAATAACTCTTGAATTTATTGTGACAGCAACCAAGCTCCAAATATTTTCTTATAAGGTAGGTCAACAAGGTATTTCCTAAGAGGGCAAAAGGTCTAATAATCCCTCATTTCTGGGATTATATAGAAAGGGAAAGAAGCTGCCCTTATGTGAGATGAATAAAAGCAATGAAGAGATGCAAAAGAAATAGAGAAGCAGAATTCAGAAAACAGAATCCAACAGAACATAAATTCCTCACATAGTCACATGGAAAGCCTAAAACTTGCCTCTGTTGACATCTTCAAGCACACCCCTTGGGAACCTAGTTGGACAAGGATGATGGAAAGACTGTAGAAGTAGAAATACTTTAAGGCGATTAAAGGAGGCAGTTTCATGGATTTCTAGGAATTGATCACCACCTCTTGAGATAGATGCATTTTATCCCGTACCTATATCTCCTAAAGAAAAAATGCATTCAATAAAGGAGAAGATACATTTAGCAATAGGGTGTTACTAAGCCTAACTTGATTGAGCTTCATCAATCTTGTTTGAAATTAATTTCAAGCATGAATTCCAAGATCTAGCTCGAATTGTTTACTGCCTAATTTCAAAGGAAGCCATCACAAGCCCACTTGATCAACCTGAATTTCCTAAATTGCATGGAAATCAACTTGAGGTTAAATTAAGTTTGTTTCAAGCTTAAATAAAAACTTGAATCTCGATTCCAAGTTTTAGTTCAAAGTTTAATTAGGTCTGAATTAACATATAATAGATCCAAAAAAATTAAAAAAAAAACAAAAATTAAAACTTCAACCCAATGATCTTTTATTTACGAAATATATTAATATATAACTCAGATGAGTTGAGTTGTTGATATAACTTAAATATATCCAAGCCTTGTCAAGCCAAGCTCGAACAAAATGGATAGTATTTAAGCTTGACTTGAAATTAATTCTGACGTTATCTTTCTGGTTCAAGCCTGATTTGTTTAGCATCAAACCAAGCTTGATTCAAGCTTGTCTCAAGCTGACCTTGAGATGAGCTCGAGCTTTGTGGTCCATCTTATAATCCTGCTTACCAGCAAACAATCAGCTTACACTCCCTCCAAGGACTTTGCATTGTAGCACTATGAGACTATGAGATGGAACAACAAATACAGTTAGTGACAACCATCAATTTTACATCTCAGTTTTGAATTGTAAAAGAAGGTTAGTCATCAAGGTTAAGGTTATCTATGAAATTGAAGGGGGAAAATTCAGAAGGATTCATCAACTCAGAGAAGACATACCATGTAGTAGCTGGAAAGGTGACTTGGAGGGCATAAAGAAAGGTGTATTCGAGTTGATTCGAGAATGCTAAAGACTAGTATGAGGAAGTAATTACAAAAAGGGTGCACTGTCAGCTTCTAACAAAGATCTTCTTCCTGCAAGCAATGGTCTTTTACCAATGCACTAGGAAATACTAGGTTGCAACACAAAACAGTGGATGGTCCACAGGTTTGATGCTACCCAATGCTCATCAGCACAGAATTTCCAGTTTTAACATGTTCAAGATAATTTTGATAAAATCAGGTGGTCTTAGAGTATGTCATTTTTGAGTCATGGAGGAAAAGTTTGAGGAACAGAAATCTAATCAGCAGAATAAAAAAAGTTTGAGACAAATAACTATATAAAGAACAGAGGCCTCCAATTTAGAATCGTAGTCAAATGCACGTGCTTATTTATTTATCTTAAAGATAGATCAGAATCAGATGCTTCAATGTTTCAAAGGCAGTGGTGCTTCTGAAAAGGTGTTATATCACTCATGATGCATGGACTGAAACTCTGAATTGCTAAGGAAATTCAAAGATGCAGGCTGCAAGCATTGGTAGAATGTGGAAATGAATATCTGTAAGAGAGAATAAGTTGCAGGTGCATTTTGCATGATTGAACAAGAAGGGCTCCATATGGATTGTAGTGGAAAACAAACAAGAAAGTATAAAAGATAAAGCAATACAATTTTCTAGTTCTCATAGTGTAGGTACAAGCCTTGTGACTGCCATATTTAGTTGTGTTGGCGAATTAATATATCAGTGCATCACAATGGGATAGAGGAAAAATACACATATAGGTGAGGAACAAGGGCTGTGAAATTAGTTAGAAATTTAAACAATTTAAAGACAGACATACATACAGCTATTGAACGTTCAACTGCTAGGATAAAGTCAATCTTCTCCACAACTACTTTACTTGTTCTACCAGCTAATAAAGCAGCTTCGTTTACCAAATTTGCTAGATCTGCTCTGCACAAGGTTCAACAAAGTGAATCAGACAAACCTTTGTTTTACAGAGAGATGAGGTAAAGAAGAGAACCAGTAGAAGCCCTTACCCAGTAAAACCAGTTGTCATCGATGCAATGTCACTAAGATCCACATCATCTCCTAAAGGGAGTTCCTTTTTGTTAGCATGAACCTTTAAAATGGCTTCTCTTCCAAGCCTATCAGGAGTTTCCACCTAGACAACAAAAGAAAAGATACTCCCATGTCATCGTTGAAGCATTGCATATCAGTCATGTCCACTATGTAATATTGTGAAAGCTATAAACCAACCATTACTACACGATCAAATCTTCCAGGACGGCGAAGTGCAGGGTCCAGGACATCTGCACGATTTGTCGCTCCAAGGACAATGACAGCAGAATTGCTATCAAATCCATCCATCTCCTGAGAAACGAATGTAGAGATATTCTTTTTGATTTGTTTGGTAAACAGCATTTGCGAAGGGATTTGCAACCAGAAAGTATATTTTCTATGTCATCTTACAGTAAGCAGCTGATTGAGTGTCTGCTCACGCTCATCATTGCTGACAATGCGAAATCGACCATCACGGCTTTTTGCCACAGCATCTATCTGCACGAAGAAGAAAGATAAAAAAATAAACATTGCATCACAATATCAAGTGCTGTTGTCAAGTAGTGAGGCATCAGTACTTCAGTTTCCACCTCATCAATAAAAATGATGGATGGTGCCTCCTTCTTTGCCCTTGCAAATAGATCTCGTACACGGGAAGCTCCCATACCCACATACAGCTCTACAAATTCACTTGCAGAACAACTTATAAAGGGTACTTCTGCTTCCCCAGCTACAGCTTTTGCTAAAAGTGTCTTACCTGTTCCAGGAAGACCCACCTGTAAAATTAATAACCACCTATGAACACTTTTCAACTATATAATTTATGACAGCAAAAAGTAATATTATGTCCCTGTATGTTAATCTCACCAACAAAACCCCTCGAGGAGGACGGGCACCAAGACGAATATATCTATCCGGATTCCTAAGAAATTCCTGAGTATTAGAAATGAACACATTAGTTGCATCAAATCTCCTTCTTGATCGAAACATTCATAATTCAAACAAACTAGAATGATTTTAGAATACCACAATTTCTTCCAACTCTTCTTTTGCCTCATCTACACCAGCTACATCAGCAAAAGTGATTATATCAGCATGTTCAGATGCTTTCACTCCACTGGAACCTGAAGATTTACGGTTCCTCAAGTGGCCCGCTGTATGCTGGAAAAACAAAACAGAGAATCAGAGAGAGTTGCTGCATTTGCAGAATTGGTATCAATGAACCATAAATGCACAAGGTAACAAGTTCATCCAGACCTGGGAAAAACTTAATGGGAAGCGCTGCAGAACTGCTGCAAGTAAAGCTATATAGAAAAGAGCTATCTGCAAAAGGAAAAATGAGATGATAGTTCTGTAGTAGAAGAAATAATGTTGGCGAGTAATGCATCTGCCAGAATACTAATAAAAGCATGACACAAGCAAGTTGTGATAAATCCCATTTTTTCATATTTCATAGCATGTTCACTCTTCACAGCACAGAAGATACACTTCAGTGTGAGGAGTGTCTCCATGTGATGACCGTTATTTCAGTACATTCATCAAGGTCTTACTATGACTCCAGTAACGCTGTCGGTGCATTGACCAAGAGTTAAAACATTGCAATTCTGCATAAATCATGTTTTACATGGACCATATCAATAAAGTTTTCTTTGGAAAGACTGAAATTCTGTAGTGATGGCATATTAAATGAGAAACAATATGATATTGGAAGCACTTTTATGACTCTGCTCTATTATAAATTTGGAATCCATTACATTATCATTCATGAATGAGAGCAAATCTGTGGAAAGAAAAACACACTGCACCTTTTAGGAGTACATTGTTAGATTGTTTGATGATTAGCATAGGGTAGAACTGTATTGACTATTGAAAACGTCTAACAAGGTTTAGTAAGAGATTTCATCAACTTGGAAACTTTAGTACCTAAGCTACATCTCCTGAATCAGATTAAGATTTGAGAAGCCCTCATGTTCTCATTCGGGCATCTCCTGCATTGGATAAGAACATGCCGCAGCTTGTTGGTAGGTCTCGGTGGAAAAGCTACCCAAAGACAGAGAAGGGACAAGCAAGGTGCATTGACTTTCACAAAGATTCCCAGAATAAATCCAATTCATTGTTACAGCAAAAAGCCAGTAATTCAAGGAAGAGAACTTTTTCAAAAAAATAAAATGAATTTGTGTACTCTTTGAACACACATGTGCCACATACATGAGCAGAGAACATAGAGATCATGGGGCTTACCAAAGCGGAATTCCAGAAACCACCAGAACGCTTGTCCGGGGAGCCAAACTCGACCGCATTCTCCAGCATCTTTTCATAGGGAGTCTTTATATCACCCGGACGCGTAGTCGTGTACACAATTCTTTTTGTGGGGGGCACGACCCTGATCAAAGCCTCGGCCTCCTGCGACCTGCTCCCCCCAACTGACTCCGCCTCCACGCTTTCCGCATCCGACCTCAGCCTGAACATGATATGAACCCCATCGACCTCCACCTTCTGCACCTGATCCTTGCTGATCTTGCTCAAGAAGTCGCTGAACGGCACGCTGATGTAGGTTGTTGGGGTCCTCGGCTCCGACCCCGGCAGCGGAACCCCCGGCCGGAGCAGTCGCATGGCGAACATCACAATCCCCAGCTGCAGCAGGAGAACCCCCATCTCCTGGGCCTGAATTATAGGTTGCCATTGCCATCTCCCTCCCTTCCACCACCCGCCCTTCCACTTCTTCTCCCGGCGCGGCGGCGACGACGACGACGACGACGACGAAGAAGAAGAAGGAGGAGGAGGAGCGGGGCTAGAGGGCTTGTTGAGACCTTTATTATTTGTGGGCGGGTTGCTTTCGGTGTTATTCTTCTCGGTGGAGGAACCGGCCTTGGAGTCGCTGTCCTGCCCGCAGGAGCTGTTGGCTCGGATTCTTCTGGCCTCCGCCCATCTCCGACTCCTCAGCAGGATTCCCCAGGCATCGAATCCGTCTACCAAGACCCTGCTTTTATTCCTGGCGGGGATGGAGGGGAAGGAGGAAGTAGGAGGGTTCTTGGAGAACCGAACTGGTTCTACGGAGTATTCTCTCGATCGATAAGGGAAAAAGATCGATCTCTTGGTGGATTCCTTGGAGAAAGCGCGCGGATTGGAGCGGAAGTTGCGAGGAGTGATGGATTGAAGGGATTCCATGGATGCAGGCATGATTGGGTCGAGGGATTAGGTTTCGATCGTCTGCTGGAAACCCTAGTCTTGCGATTCTTCGAACGAGAGAGGGGGCGGGCGTGAGGTGCGGGGTGGATGGAGAGAAACACGGGAGCGACTCGCAGCGGATGAACCGGGAGAGGTGGGAAGCGATGGTAGGAGGAGAACCACGTTAGCGCCGTTTGATTTAGTTGCGGCAAGAGACCATGACATCAGACGGTTGGAGGACGGCGCAACGTCCGTCCCGCCCGCCCGTCAAGGAAGTGGATTTTGTCACCTCGCCCATCGGTTCATTGGATCTCCCACGAGCTAATTAAGCCGCTCGTTCTGCGGCCGTAGAGCGAGAGCACCTCAGATCTTCGGACGCGTGGGAGAAGACAGAAATTAGATTATTTATTTTTAAAAAAAATAAATATTTTCTCTAGAATTTGTGATATCTTTCTCCATCGCCATGTTCGACCTTGGATTGCAAGAAAACAATATTTTTTTTTTATATATAGCCGCTTGATAAGGGTTGAATGGGTCATATTCATCGAGGTAAATAGCAAACTCGGGAAGCGAAGCTTCAGTCAATTTATAGAAGGCACCTTGGTTTCATTTGTTAAGTCGGTTTAGGTTCTGTTTGGATGAAAGGTAACCAAGGAAAAAAAAAAAAAAAAAAAAATTTGTTAACTTTCAAATAGCTAAAGAAGAAAAAAAAAAAGTTTTAAATCATATTTTTTAAAGATCAAAATAATCTTTTATTTTCTACTCTTTATTTTTTCACTTCCATCATTCATTTTCGTTTCGAAAGAATATAATTGTCACATAACTTTTTTCTTCTTTTTTCTCTCTATTCAAACAAGATAATTGATATTACCTTTCTTTTTCTTTTCATTCTTTTCTAATAAGAAGAAGAACAATCCTTCATTCCTTTTTTTTTTTTTCTTTTCTTTTTTTGCTCTCCCTTTCTTCCCCTTCAAAATCAAACAAAACCTTACGTGAGACTTAGTTTTGTTGAAATACTCCTTTCAGCTTTTATTTTCTTCTCACAAAATACATCATAAAATATGAAAAGCAAGCTTCAAAATACACTAGCCTCTCATTTCTCACATGTTACCTTAGAAGACGTGACATATTTAATCTAAATTGCATTTTATTTTTTTAAAATCTTATTATTTTATATATCTTTTCTTTCATCATTAATTCCAAACTTGTAATATAAGTCTTTATATATCTTAAATTTAATTATTTGTATAGTATTTTTAATTTATAATTTTTATATACTTTTTCAATTCTTACATTAGTTTTATATAGCAAATTTTTTAATTTTAACCATTAACTAAATTTTCTCAAATTTTTTACTTATAACTCTCTTCTATTTTAATTCTTTTATTATCTCTATAGCTGCTTTATAATACTATTAGTATTTTTTGGTACAGCATTAATTTTTCTATTCCTTTTTTTCTATTTTCATCATTTTATTTTTAAAATTTGTTACTTTTCTTTTTTAAAATAGTATCATCTAATCCTCAATTTTTTATATCCTTTAGTCCTTCTCCATTTCTGAATGCATATGTTTATAAATTTCAATCTATATTAGATGGTTAAACTTTCATCTAATATCACTTTATAATTTTATATAAAACTCAATTAATCTTTCTAATAAGAAAAAAAATTATTTGGTTAACACTATATTTACTTTTAAAAGTTATAAATAAAAATTCTTCTTTCAAAATATGTTATGACTTATATTAAATTACATATTATTACAAGCTCTAAAATGATATTCCTTTTTCCATTTTTATTTTTAAAACTATAACCTCTATATTCTTACAAAATTTAATTTATATTTTCTTATATATTTATTTAAATTACCTATAATAAATATCTTTTTTTACTATGAATCTTTTTATTATCTCCATCAACGCTTTGCTAAATTTGTCATTCCATGGTATTATTTAAATCTAATTAAAAAGTATAAATACTGGTGATATCAATAAACTTATCTCTTAATATTAATTTAGTCAAAATTATGATACCGCTTGCTCTCTTTTTTAATATCTATAATTTTATTTTTTAAATTCTTATTTATAATGATTTCTATTTCATTTTTACTATTTTCTTTTTTGTATGTTAAATTTTATAGCAATCAACTTATTTTAATTTTTCCCTTATCTATTCAGTCTCTTGCATTTAGGTTGTATTAATTCTCCCTCTTATTATATTTATTAGTTTCATTAATTTTAATATTATTGATTTTGTATTTCAGGTTGTTAAACCTATTTTATTTTTTAAACTAAAATTTTAATTAGCATCTATCTACTAAATTATGAAAACTCTTGACTACATTTTGCTACATTTGAATATCAATATGATGCATTAATTTCCAAAATATTTTAGTTAAACCTGTAAGCCTCCTACTGCATCCTAAATCAAATGTAATGCATTGAAGATAAGAGGCACCTTAATAAATTTATCTAATATATTAATGTTCATAAATCATGATTATACTTTACGTTAATTGTCACTCAATCATAACCCTTCTTTTTTTTCAAGCCTAACATCAAATTGTACAAAACTCATATTTTATATGTAGGTTGAGTCTGATATAATTTTTTTTAATAAAAGAGAGATTGATGAGAACATTATATTTAAAAAATCTTCAGAGGTTGCTCGATTGTCTAGATGCCATCTAACTTCGGTTAGGTAAGTTTTCATAAGTACCATATGATCATGGTGCAATTTTGAAATCATCACATGCTTGATTGTTTATTTTTTCTTACAAAACTATGTTACTCAACATGATGAGTGCTATTGCATGAAATTGAACCTACACTTGATAAGCCTCTCTACTTTCTCTATGTCTCTCCTTCTCGTGATGACCATGGCTTAGGAGCAAGTGTAGATAGGTTGATGCACATTATAGAAGTGATAAAGGCAATAATATTAAATCAAAATATAATATTAAAATTAAAAAATTAAAAAAATAATAAGATTTAAAATAACATGAACCTTACAAAATATTAAAACATAAAAATATTTGGACTTTTGATTGAATGAATGAAATCTTCCTGCTTTGTACCATAAAATATTACATAAATTTGAATGGCTTCCACGTATTCAATCTTGAGCTATTTCTTACCTATAGTTGATTATATATATCTAAAGCCTTCTTTGGGTTGATGGTTAGGTTGTCTTCTTCTTCTTCTTCTTTTTTGGTACAGACGGATGTGATCACACTAATCTAGTGTGAATCAATTCGGAAATATCAGAATACAAAATTTACTTCAGCACTAAGGAACACTGGTCGCCCTGCTTCCATACCCAAAACCTTTCATTACAGGCCACAGATGCCGCTATCCAATCAGCAGCCAAGTTGCTTCATGATAGATATGTCGGATTTAAGCTCTCTAGATTTTCTAAAGAAGAGACCAAATATCTCGAAGCAGAGGATTACTAGGGACTTGGCTGCTACTGTCGTTGCGAATCCATCGAACAACAGTGAGTGAGTCCCCCTCAACAAGAAGGCTACATGCATGAAGAATTCGAACTTCATAAGCAATGCCGGTCCAGGCCACATAAAGCTCAGCTATGGAGACCGTTGAGTCAAGAGCGTCGAACCCATCTACCGCTAGCAGTGCACCATCCAGTCCACGAATAATAAAAGCTGACCCAGCTGATCTTTCATGCACACTGCCATCAAAGTTAATTTTAATAAACCCTGTGATGGGGGTTCCTAAGAAATAAAAATCGTATGCTGGTTCACTGTCGAAGCAGCAGAAAAACCTCAGTGGCTAGGAGTGTCAGCATTAACAGCATGATAATGATGAGCTAACTCCGTAAAAAAAGAAAAATATAAAATCATCAAAAAAAAAAAAAAAAAGGCTAATTACAAAACAATCAAATTTGATAGACTGTGATAGCTTAGAAAGGCCCTGCTGCTGTGAAGTCCATAGAAAACTGCGAAGAAAAGGAAGCCGCAGTATCATCCTCAGCCAAGACTATGAAGAAAAGGAAGTCTTTGAGTGGAGTTACTATGTGAGATAGTTTTTAACCAAAAGATGGGGCAGCCGGCAGCGGCAGCCGCTAACTCAAATGGGCGTATGTATTTGAAATAAAATACCTGATGGTATTCCAATTTGTATGGCATTATGAGCAGTACAAAGGGTATCGATTTAATTTGATTAAAACCTGGTAAAATAAATAAATTATAAAGGATTGACTTTGGAGTTCCCGTCAAGCGTCATTGACGCTGTTCAGCGGTTTTCACTGCCCAGCAGTCGTCGGATCGAGCGACGATTGCAATCAAGTGGCCCAATTAAAATAATAATAACAATAATAATACTAAAAAAAATTCCGATAAATTGTGAGATAAATAATTTATATATCAGATAAATATCAATAAATTAACTACCACGTTCTTCCGAGTTCCCACCAGCCACCAGAATTTAGGGCTGTTGCTTTTCCCAGAGAACTTACAGTCGCGCTTGATGGACGGAACCGGTCCGATGCCCTCTAAGGATCGGCCATGGCCGCCGCCTACTTGATCTGGCCGCTTGATCTCTAGGCTTTTTTTTTTTTGGGGGGGGGAGGGGCCCTTCTCCTCTCCCTATCATTTGGTGCCCAGCTCCTTTGCCTCCGCTAGTGGCGGTTTGGTGGCGAATCTTGTCCCGATTCTTGGTTTCTTCGTTCCTTTTCGAGTTCTTTCTTTCTCGACCGGATCGGAGATGGAGCAGCGGATCTTGAATCGCGCGATGAGCTTCGGGATATCGGATGTGGCGCTGGAGTGTGTGATGGGGTACATCGAAGACCCCCGCGACCGGGAGGCCGTGTCGCTGGTGTGCAAGAAGTGGTACCACATCGACGCCATCTCCCGGAAGCACGTCACCATCGCCATCTGCTACTCCACCAGCCCCGACCGGCTCCGGCGGCGCTTCCCCCGCCTCGAGTCCCTCAAGATCAAGGGCAAGCCCCGGGCGGCGATGTTCAACCTCATACCCGAGGACTGGGGAGGGTACGCTGCCCCCTGGGTCGATGAGATCACCAAGACCTTCAACTGCCTCAAGGCCCTCCACTTCCGCCGGATGATCGTCACGGACGCCGACATCGCCGTCCTGGTCAAGGCGAGGGGCCACGTTCTCCAGTCCCTCAAGCTCGATAAATGCTCGGGGTTTTCCACCGATGGCCTCGTGCAGGTTGCACGTTCTTGCAGGTACTCCTTCTCCTTCCGGTCCAGCAGATTTGCAGTTCAGTCATCAGTCCTCTCTCTCTCTCTTACTCTATTTAAAACTTTCTTCTTCATTTTCATTATAGTTGGTATATGCTTTCGATATCTTAATGGCATGTTTTCTGTTTTATTATTGAGCTTGCTACGTACCCGAGATCGATTATCGAGCTCACGTGGTGCAATTTATGAGCTATGGGGGCCAGTAATGCCGTTTCTGTTTTCTGGTACACGCTGTATTGTGATATAGATATCCATGCCCATACGTTATTTTTAATAAATATATGATTTCTGAGGAGAGAGTTGGCAGCTTTTTGGATTCTGGATATCCTCTTTTCTATTGCCTCTTAAGATGTAAGTTTCTATATTGCCTCTTAAGATGTAAGTTTCTAATTTGGATTGTTCTAAAGAGGGACGAATTGTTTAGCATGGTCCAGACGGATCTTAGATCAAACAGGACGGCCATGATGGATTTTAACCAACTGACACTATCTTGGGCTACACATTTGAACAGAAGAAATTGAGCTGCATAAAACAGAGCAGTATCATCACAAACCCTTCAGGCATTACGGAGATCAAAAATTAGAAAATGCGGTTTGTCTATATTGGAAGTCTAGCGTGCTGCTCGAGAAAGAACTTGGTGATGGGAGATTAATAAATATGGCTACCCTTCTTGTGACGTGTTTGGATAGTTAAATTTGTGTTTGCTTCTATGGTTAGATAAGTTGGCTTTTGATCCAGCTTGTGCAGATTTTTAGTGCTAGTGGGTCTAAATTTCAAGCATGCTGAGAGGTCTTCTGACTTACAATTTTGTTTTTTCTTAATAATATGCTATTTGAGAGATGCTGACTTTTCCTTTCGTTTTGTGGTCTTGCTTTTCATATGTTTGACTTAAATTTTAGAAAGACGATGCCGTGCATGTTTCCCAAGATATTGCTCACCACATGAGCATCTTTCTTGATAGTTATGGTTTGCAGAGGATCTCATTTAGTTGCTCCAGGTGAATGCAAAAGGTTCCTGTGCAATTAAAATCTCTTTGGGGATCCCAGCATTTCAATCAATTAAGATCATCTTATGGTAAAGCAAGGTATTTTGCATGTTGCTGCTTCAATGAAAATCTGGAACGTTATAAGGGTTTTCTGTCTTGAGAGATGCTAGTCAGAGGGCCAAGACATGGTGAACATGACCATGGACACCTCATATCATTATTAATGATGTATCCTGATGCGGTATCGCATGCTTGTTCATCCTGAGTTGTATCCACATGGATACTGCTGTCTGCTGTCCACCTAGTTTGTCTTGAGTAAAAATAGAAAAACAGAAAGATGAGAAAAACTTAAGAAAGACGGTGAGATCAAAGTTTGAAGACAGATAGCAAGTCTTAAGTGAGACATATGTTCCAAAGTTTCTTAGAATAAAATCTCGATGTCTGTGATCCTTCTATTGAATTTCTGTTAAGATTAGGGGGCAGTTAGGAAAGAACGAAGTTGCTGCATCTATGTGATCTATATAAGCCCATGTGTAGCTGCATTGCTTTCAGAAAGGGTTATTAGTTTGATGATTACTTTTATGATGTCAGATTTGATGGTTTAAAAGAAGATCATTGACTAGTTAGCTACACCTGTGATGTCTTGAAATTAATGGGACCAAAATGAAGTCATCAATAAAGTTGGATAGGGGCAAAAAGAGAATAAGTCGGATAGGAAGAAGGGAGGATGTCAAGTGATATAGGGTCATCGATTTCTACTGTGCTTTGATAGCCCTGTGAGCTAATTTCCCCATGAAATTGAAAATTGGGGAACCAGGTTGAGGAAACATAAACTTTTTAAACACGAAAATTATTGTCCAGTCTTGTGAGGGCATGGGTCATCCAGATTCCACAGTTTCATGCAAACAAGCTTGTAATGATTACCTATGTGATTCTCACTTGTATTAATACGTTAAACTGACTGTGTTGAGCTGTAAGTATTGATGAAGTGATGTGCCATGTATGGATTGTTTTAATAAAAATCAATTTCGTGTATTTTTATATGAATTAAATTCATTATATTATGCAGCGGATGATAAAATAAACACGAATTTAATTCTCAAAGCCCAAGATCCTTAGGGAACTAATTCAGTTAACAAAATTAAATCTGAAATTAATTCTGAATTATACCTGTGTTCTTTATTAAGAATGAAGATTGATGAAGTCGGTAAATGATTTACCACTAGCCGTCCATGCGTTCGGTCTTTAATGGTGATCCACGCAGAGATCTTTGGATGATGCCCTTTCAGAATTGGATGATGACCTAGCGAGGGGTGCTAGCGTCTCTTTTCTTCTTTAATTGATTTTTAAATCAAGAGAGAGAACAATTTCTTGATCAAAATCAAATCTTGATCAATCAAGAGAGAAGATTTCTTGATCAAGATCAAATCTTGATCTATCAAAGAAAAATAATTTTTTGATCAAGATCAAATCTTGATCAATCATGAAAGGAAAGAATTCCTTCAACCCACCCAAGAGAGTATGAGCGAATGAGAGAGAAAGGAGCTTTCAACTCGTTCAAGAGAGTGAGGGACGTTCTAGAGAGAGAAAGGATGTTTTAGAGAGAGAAAGTGGGGTCTGGAAGAGAGAGAAAGGAGTTAGGCGTATATTTTCAAAGGGGGCGTCTCTCTCTTTTTATATATGAAGAGAAGGTTGTGTGGTTCCATAAGAAGAAAATTTTGATCCAATCATCCAACCATGCAACCATATCAAGTTGATAACAAATTATCTTAACAAATTTAGGATATTTGTTATCATGATAATGTTAGGATTACAACCACCAAACCGCATCGGTAAAAATAGAAAATTGGTTATCCCATAAAACCAACGTTGGATTTGGCTTCATGATGATGCCCAAATCATGGGTGTTTTCTTCTCTATAATATGAAGATCGGTCATGTCCATCACATGAGCATGGATCTATCCTTCACGTGACACGATCTCAGCCCTCGATTTAATTGGGTTTCAATGAATTAAATCATGCTACATATGAACCCAATTAAACACTACATTATTAATACCTATTAATTTAAGCCATCCATCACATGAATCAAGCCTAATTGGGTATCCAATTGATGGATTTTATATGTACATCATATGTACAAAATATTTTTCTTTATGATGAATCCTATTCATCAATTTCATGTTCTCTCATTAAGATTAAGTTAAATCCAATCCTAATTAATTGGTTATCTAATCTGAATTAAGTCCAACTTAATTTTTATTTTAACTTCATCTAAAATCTTCTTAATGCGTGTGACCCATTAGGTCGCTTGACACATTAGCAATAATCATGTCCCTAATATTGACCCTAAGGATGACCTAATCAACACTTTGTCCAAGTTAATTCTTTGATCAAATCAATTCCTTGATCAAATCAAAGAATCCATGATTATAGATCATGAGCGGCCTCTAGCAAAGCATCATGACCACCAAAGTGTTAAGGGTTTTGTTATGTGATCATCAATACCTATTCATGAATGGTTATCGTACAATTCAATTCTTGCGTCACATATTTCAAATCAATCAGTGGTATGGAATGTCAACCCTGTAATTGATCTTTGTTTTCTTGATCTCAGAAAAAAATGATTCAACTTCGAAACCATTTCGAATTTCAACTCAACCTTGCAAGGATTTAATAGTCAAGTCTATCCATCAAGTGGCCGTAGGATATAACCTTCTCTATCAAGGGAGACGAATCCTATCTTGATCAAACACCACCTTTATGTGCTTCTTGTTATACCTAACCGACTCCATATTTGCCATTCATGGCTAAAGCGACGTTTGCATGTCATCAAAGTATGACATTCCACATATGAGGTGCAATGAAGATCTCAAGTCAAAGGATCGCTCGCACCACCATCATTAGAGATCAATCATCGACACTATATAGAATATCCATATGGGATCTCTGTGCAGGTCATCCAATGCATCGTTATAATAACGACCATCCACACACCTATCTAGGTATCTCCATACTTCAGCTTGCGAGATCAGTTGCTCACCATAATGGTGAAGATATGCAATGTGTGTTAGTCTCATTGTGTTCGACAGTGCCCGGTCATGTCTACGCATCGAATAGGGAAATTTAAAGAATCAAACTATAATGTGCAATTTTGAATCTCACAATTTGCAATCTCTATTACAAATTTCATATGCACAGTTCACATTCTTTTGGACTTTATCTCACAGGTAAAATATATCTAATATATATAAGAATTATACCTGAATAGATAAAGAAACCAATAAATTTAATTTGCATTCATAAAGAAATATGTACAAACTAACATCTAATCCGATTGGATTTAGAGCACACACTAACATGGATAAGTAAATTTTGGGGTGTTATATGCAAGAACATTTCCTTGTTTGTGACCAAAATTCTCCAACTTTGATATTTGAGTCCTTAAAAGAAGTGCAGATGTTCAACCTAAGGTTTCTCCTTCCTTTAAAGAAAAAAAAAAGTAAGGAAAAACCAAATCTGTTTTCTTTTTCTTTTTTTTTGTATTTGATGTTGATTTATTCTGATGACAACTCTTGTGACACTTGAATTCTGCTTCATCTATGGACAATAACAAAAATCTTCTTAATGTGTGTGACCCATTAGGTCCCTTGACACATTAGCAATAATCATGTCCCTAATATTGACCCTAAGGATGACATAATCAACACTTTGTCCAAGTTAATTCTTTGATCAAATCAATTCCTTGATCAAATCAAAGAATCCATGATTATAGATCATGAGCGGCCTCTAGCAAAGCATCATAACCACCAAAGTGTTAAGGGTTTTGTTATGTGGTCATCAACACCTATTTATGAACGGTTACTGTACATTCAATCCCTGCGTCACATATTTCAAATCAATCGGTGGTATGGAATGTGTCAACCCTGTAATTGATCTTTGTTTTCTTGATCTCAGAAAAAAATGATTTAACTTCGAAACCATTTCGAATTTCAACTCAACCTTGCAAGGATTTAATAGTCAAGTCTATCCATCAAGTGGCCGTGGGATATAACCTTCTCTATCAAGGGAGACAAATCCTATCTTGATCAAACACCACCTTTATGTGCTTCATGTTATACCTAACCGACTCCATATTTGCCATTCATGGCTAAAGCGACGTTTGCATGTCATCAAAGTATGACATTCCACACATGAGGTGCAATGAAGATCTCAAGTCAAAGGATCGCTCGCACCACCATCATCAGAGATCAATCATCGACACTATATAGAATATCCATATGGGATCTCTGTGCAGGTCATCCAATGCATCGTTATAATAACGACCATTCATACACCTATCCAGGTATCTCCATACTTCAGCTTGCGAGATCAGTTGCTCACCATAATGGTGAAGATATGCAATGTGTGCTAGTCTCACTGTGTTCGACAATGCCCGGTCCTATCTACGCATCGAATAGGGAAATTTAAAGAATCAAACTATAATGTGTAATTTTGGATATCACAATTTGCAATCTCTATTACAAATTCCATATGCACAGTTCACATTCTTTTGGACTTTATCTCACAGGTAAAATATATCTAATATATATAAGAATTATACCTGAATAGATAAAGAAACCAATAAATTTAATTTGCATTCGTAAAGAAATATATACAAACTAGCATCTAATCCGATTGGATTTAGGGCACACACTAACATGGATAAGTAAATTTTGGGGTGTTATATGCAGGAACATTTCCTTGTTTGTGACCAAAATTCTCCAACTTTGATATTTGAGTCCTTAAAAGAAGAGCAGATGTTCAACCTAAGGTTTCTCCTTCCTTCAAAGAAAAAAAAAAGTAGGGAAAAACCAATTCTGTTTTCTTTTTCTTTTTCTTTTTTTTGTATTTGATGTTGATTTATTCTGATGACAACTCTTGTGACACTTGAATTCTGCTTCATCTATGGACAATAACAAAAAGGTGCCATCATTAATTGCTCTGGACTTTATCGTGCAGTTAATATTAGAGTTAGAGACTTAATATGCTGTTATTTACTTATGAATGGCTCTGATCCACATAAAGGTCAGATGAGATTCATGTTATCCTAAATCAACTAGGTGTGAAGACTGCTATTTTGAATTCATTCACTTGAATTATGCAACGCTCTCCTGTAAGTCAGGCTCATATGAACTAATTTGAAGTCCCACATCCTTTCGGAAATTGTGGCCTGTACAGGATCGATAAAAGGTTGTAACGTTCAAAATTTGCTCTAAAGACTTCCAATACCATTTTTTATTACTACCAGTGTTTTTAAGATGCATGGAGAGAACTAACAATTCAATTTGTCATGATATTTTTCAGCCATCTGAGCTGCAGCACTTGTGTTTTTTGAATTCCAATATCACCTCAATTGTCTTCTCCTGTCTTTCTGTGTATTCTCAAGAAGTGATTTTCTACTGCAATGGAATCTCCCTCAATCATTTTTCAATTACATGCTACAAATCTAATCTATTAGGTCATTCCTTGATAGATCTTGTCTATATTGTAAAGAACAAATGCTTCGTCAGCTTCATTGTTTGTGTATGATATATGGCGACATCTACTCATTCTTAGTTCCAACATATTGCAATTATGAGAAATAACAAACTGACACATAAAACAACAGCAGACTTTCAACCAATTTATTTGCATTGGCTTTACAGCTTTTGTTTATCATCAGAACTTATTTGAGGCTAAGTGCCTAAAAACGATTCTCTCACCTGTTCTCTATTTGCCCCATTCTGGCCGTTATTCTATTACATTCATTTTTAATTTTATACTTCCTAGACTGCCCTTGAACTCACCACAAAATCTCTTTGTATGGCATTGTTGGCCCAGATGGCAACCCAAGAGGGGGGGGTAAATTGGGTTGTTAAAAATTTAGCTTTTTAAAATTATGTGCTTTGAAATAAAAGAGATTGAGTGCAAGATAAATGCTAGGCACAAATAATAAGATAGGAAGAGACAAAGAGATAAAGCACGGCAAACACAAAGATTTTATAGTGGTTCGGTGTATCCAACACCTACATCCACTCCCAAGTAGCACTTGGGCCCACACTATAATCCTCTTGATTACAGCCGAGTTGTTTTACAAGCTCACAACTCAAAACTTATTGTTTCCCCCGAGATCACAACGAACCTAGCTGGTTTTACCAGGCTCACCAGCACAAAACCCAAACATAAGCTATCCTTAGCTTGTCCCGAGGTAAACTACCTCCACTAATTCAATCCCCTGATTGAATTAGCAAACAACAGTTTGAAAGCAATAAAGATTTCAATACAACACTTAAACAGCTCCTTAAGTGAGCAGATATTCAATAAAATAAATAGGGTAAGAAAAGCCTGATCGAAGCTCTTTGAATGTATGCTTTTCTTCTTTTCTTTTTTCTTCTTCTCCTTTGAAAGATTGAATCAGCCTCAGCTTAGTTTCTTCATGCAGTAGAGAAGTCGAGGATTTGGAGCTTTTGCTTTCTCTCTTTAAATGTTAGAAATCTCCTTGATTTGATCTTGAGAAGCTTGCGGATTTCTCTTTGAACTTTTCTGGAATTGATGGACTTAAGCTCAGAGTATTTCCTTTTTGATTTCTCTCTTTCTTTCTCAGTATTTTCTAAATATTTTCTCTTTTTCTTGTTCTGTTCTCTCTTTTTTTTTCTTCTTTCAAACGGACGGATATTCCTCCTTTTATAGATCTCTTAATCCAAGGTTTAGGTGAAAAATATAGCCGTTGTGAGATGCTTGGATACTCCTACACAAAGAAAAATAACCGTTAGAGATTAGGTGAAAAAAATATTACCGTTGGAGTCCGTTCTGACAATTGAAAATCCGCTCCTAACAGGTTGGAGTTGGCTCCAACTTTTCAGGTGTCGGCTCCAGATCGGGTATCCAAAAATAGCAAAGAAAAAATTTATTGAGGAGTCGGCTCCGAGAAAGTTAAGTGTCGGCTCATCGCTTTCGGGAGTCGGCTCCGGAATCCAAGAGTGTCGGCTCCAGAAGTGTCCATAAAACATGCTCTCTGTTCTCAGGTTAGAGTTGGCTCCAAAAACTTAGGTGTCGGCTCCCAAATTCTAGGTGTCGGCTCCGGAAACTAAAACAGAATGCACTTCTCTGTATCTCAGGTTGGAGTCGGCTCTGAAACTCTGAGTGTCAACTCCAGACCGTGCCAAAAATCTAGAAACCTTCTGATATGCCTTGGGGTCGGCTCCTGACTATTTGGGTGCCGACTCCAAGTTCTGAACTTTGAAAAATTCCTTTAAAATTTGATTCAAAACTTATTTCTTTTGATTGATTAAACATTTTTAACCCCTGAAATACTTATTAAATCTGTCAGAAACATAGTGAATATGCTCATGTCTTTTGTTAATCATCAAAATCAATAATTGGGTCAACAGGCACAGTTTTATATTCCCTTATCATTGCCTTGCATTTCCAACAATCTAGTAGTGCCAGTTCAATAATTTGAAGCCTTAAAACCATGTAAATTTTTTCTTTTCCTTTTCTCTTGAGAAACTGGTGGCCGTCCAGGTTCAATCCAAGGGCATCTGTCCAGCAGGAGAGGGGTAGCAGCCAGCTGTCTTCTGGTCTGTGAGCCATATAAGACACTCTTTTAACTCTTATATATGAGGTCTACGTTATGATCTTACTTTTTCTGGTCTTAGCCAAGTCCAAGTGTCCAAATTAGGATTTTTTGCCCCCAAATTTTAACACTTCCTTCGAATTTTTTATCTGTGCATGTTAATATATCACCTCTATCTTATTGCACCAAGACCTCTTTTTTTACCTAGAATTCCATTCTCGCTTTGGTGATGATCATTTGGTGGTTCATGTAGAATTTCCTTTCAAACATATTATTTCCATTACACTGGTTGTGTGTTGTCTTCATTGTTGTGTATATTTCTTGATGCAACTAATCAAACTTCTGTATAAACTAAAAGCAAGATGCAACCGGTGACAAATCAACAGGCATCCCTCACTGTGATGTTTTAGAAATCTTTTTTCCTGTTTGCTGTCATTAAAACGTGACCTTCATAAAGAATACCTTTGGGAATTCTGCCTTGGTTAATATGCTGGTGATTTAATCATTGCATGATGTTTTTAGAATTTTTATGCTTATTTTGTATAAACCACTTGGTGTTCACATGTCCCTAGGAAATGGTTTTTTTTTTTGGTAACAACAAATGATTGTTTGATGCTGGTTTCTCCATGACTGATTTCAGTTTCTGAATATCTTATCTACAGATGCCTTAAAACCTTATTTTTGGAAGAAAGCGTAGTTACTGAGAATGATGGCCAATGGCTTCGTGAGCTTGCTGTCAATAACTCGGTGCTTGAGACTTTGAATTTCTATATGACAGAGCTCAGAGTCTTGCCGCAAGACCTCGAGCTACTTGCTATGAACTGCAGGTCTTTGATTTCCTTGAAGATCAGTGAATGTGATGTCTCTGATCTAGTTAGCTTTTTTCGCTTAGCAACAGCATTGGAAGAATTTGGTGGGGGCTCATTTAATGACCAAGCAGGAGAAACCAACAGGTACGAGAGCGTGCGTTTTCCTCCCAGGTTATGTTGCTTGGGTCTCATTTATATGGGGACAAGAGAGATGCAAATAATATTTCCATTTGCTGCATCACTTAAAAAGCTAGACCTGCAGTATACATTTCTTAGCACTGAAGATCATTGCCAGCTTATTCAACGATGTCCCAATCTGGAAATTCTCGAGGTATCTTAAGTAAAAGCTCTTCTAATCATCTCATTAACAATTTGTTAATCTTGTTAATTGGAGTCTGATGTCAGTCTCATAATCTTTGTTCTAAATTTGTTTGATAGGTGAGGAATGTTATAGGAGACAGAGGATTAGAAGTTGTTGCTCAGACATGTAAGAAACTACGAAGGCTCAGAGTGGAGCGAGGAGACGATGAGCAAGGACTGGAGGACGAACAGGGTAGGGTTTCGCAGGTAGGGCTGTCAAGCCTGGCTCAGGGTTGCCCTGAACTGGAATACCTGGCTGTATATGTCTCTGATGTCACAAATGCTGCTCTGGAATCTGTTGGCACTTACAGCAAAAACCTATGTGATTTCCGGCTTGTCTTGCTGGACAGAGAAGAAAGGATTACAGAGTTACCCCTCGACATGGGGGTTCGTGCTCTATTGAGAGGTTGCACCAAACTTAGAAGGTTTGCTTTTTATTTGAGGCCTGGAGGTCTTTCGGACGTGGGTCTTGGCTTCATTGGTGAGTGCAGTAGTAAAATTCGATGGATGCTTTTGGGTAATGTTGGGGTATCTGATGGTGGGCTTCTGCGATTTGCAAGAGGATGCCCAAGCCTGCAGAAGCTGGAGATGAGGAGTTGCTGCTTTACTGAGCGTGCCTTGGCCCTTGCAGTCACACAGCTGCCTTCATTGAGATACTTATGGGTGCAGGGTTACAAGGCATCGCCAACTGGCGGAGACCTTATGGCCATGGCTCGCCCATTCTGGAACATAGAATTCATCCCTCCCAGGCAAGACATTGCTTATCATGAATTTGAGGATAGGCGGGGTGCAGCTGAGAGTCAAGCTCAAATACTTGCATACTACTCCCTCGCTGGAAAAAGGACCGATTGTCAAGAATCTGTGATTCCATTGTATCCAGCATGACCGTACGTGTATATATATATATATATATATATATGCAGCAGGCCTTTTTCTTTTGGGCTTGGTTTCCTTCCTTTTGCTTCGAGTGAGCGGTTGGTTCTTCAGGTGCAAACTTTGTGGTTCTCTCTCTCTATTTCTTTCCTTTGCCAGCATATGAGGCTTGATTAGATTAGAGGTTTAGGTTGCTGTGAAAAATAAGAGAAAGAGACGGCGATAATTGGATGATCCGCATCCGGGGAACTACATCTAAGTTCTGCTATCTCTTCTGTTGCTATTGTAGCAGTCTATTGTTATCCCAACTGCCAAAATATCTGATTAAACATCAAACATTTCTTGTTTGTAGCATCTTATCAATCTGAGCTTGGTTTTTGGAATAAGCAGTGGTCTCTACATTCTGTTGTTCTAGATTTTGGGTCTATAATATATTTGAACTCTGGTCCAGCATTTTATGGTCGTATGAAAAATGAGATGCAGAGAAGTAGGAAAAAGGAAGGAAAAAGAAAAAGAAAAGAAAATAAATGAAGAAGAAAAAAAATAAATATAATGTTACTCTATGTTATATAATGTATAATATTTTTAATATTCATATCGGATTTAAATATAAATATTATTATGTAAAATATACTGTACCAAGTAAGGGTTGTTTGGTCATTTCAGAAAAAAAAAATGGTCCGTTCTAAAAAAATTTGTTTAATTACTTTTACTTATTTTATTTTATTGTTTTTTTCGGTGGGTTCGGAAATCAGTTATGTGAATGCTAGGGATGATGGAGAGGTGCCGATCTGGGGCACTGAGTTGGCGGCACTTATAATGAAAATATGGTTCTAGTATATCATTATAAGATCAGCAACTTGTGCACTTTAGACATATATACTGCAGGTGGAAATGGTTGTTATCCGTGTTTTTGTGGATTTCCAGTTCTGCGTGTCACTTGCAAATAAACTGATATGATTTATGGTGTCGATCAGAACAAAATGTAAAACAGAAATTAAAATATGCAAGAGTACTTAAGATGTCAATGCGCAACGCAAACACCCCTGCTTACATGCGAAAGATCTGTTATTTCAAAAAGAGCTTAGAATCTTGATTAAAAAGGTGAGAAGCTAAGAATGCCTAATTTAAGTTTTTGACATGCATACTCTTTGAAGATAAAAATAGACGACCCCATCCACACTTTATTCGTTCTTGCGCAAGTACGAGAACTGATAGACAATAAATATTTTTCGGATGAGCGATGCAGAAAAGATAAAACAATATGTAATTTTATTAGTTATCATGTATGTATTAAAAGGAATGATTATTTGGGAGCGATTGGAAGAATTTTTTTTTTTAAAAGTATAATTTGGGAATTGTCCATCCGTGAAGCCGAAACGCAATAATATAAATATATAATATACTACGCAGACCACGAGGCAAACGCTAGCCGTTGGTCCGCGTGGGTCTGAACGTAGGGTGACGTCCGTCTGCTGCTTTCCTCTCGGTCTCCCATAACCATAGGAAAAGAAGGGAAGAAAGAGAAGAGAGAGAAAAACAAGGAAGGAGCTGCCCTCCATGGCGAATGAAGTGGAAGAGCCGCTATACAAGGATCCGAAGCAGCCAGTGGAAGCGAGGGTTCGGGACCTTCTCTCTCGCATGACGCTGGTGGAGAAGGCCGGCCAGATGACCCAGATCGAGCGCTCGGTCGCCTCCCCCGCCGCCCTAACCGGCCTCTCCATCGGCAGCGTCCTCAATGCCGGTGGAAGCGCCCCGAGGGAGAGCGCCTCGCCAGAGGAGTGGGCTGACATGGTGGACGGGATGCAGAGGTGTGCCCTCGCCTCCCGCCTCGGCATCCCAATCATCTACGGCACCGACGCCGTCCACGGCAACAACAACGTCTACGGCGCCACCATCTTCCCCCACAACGTCGGCCTCGGTGCTACCAGGTCCGCAGCAGCGTGCTCCGAACCCTTCCACTTGCTAATTCAAATTCTCATCTTCTCTTTGTAACCTCGGTACGATCCGATTTGATTTCAGAGATGGAGATCTCGCACGGAGGATTGGGGAAGCCACGGCTTTGGAAGTCAGAGCAAGCGGCATCCACTGGGCATTTGCCCCATGTGTGGCTGTAAGTTGAACTGTCATTTGGAAGTAAATTTAAAGCTCTTTGTCACTCAAATATTGGAGATTTAACTAGTGTTTCGTCTTCGTTGTGCTGCAATGCAATTTTAGGTCTGCAGGGACCCTAGATGGGGGAGATGCTTCGAGTGCTACAGCGAGGACGCGGAGGTTGTGCGGGCCATGGCTTCCATCGTAACTGGTTTGCAGGGATCACCTCCTGAAGGGCACCCTGCAGGCTACCCTTTTCTTGCTGGAAGGTATTGATCGATTTGAGCCCTCATTCAAAAACATTCAACATCGATGAAGCTCTTAAACAACAGTCTCAAAATTTCTTCTTGATTGTAAAATTGCATTCTAGTCCCCAAAACAATCATGTCCGCTTCTTTCACTGGATTCAATTACATCATTCATCTACTCCTGTGTTACACTGTCCTCATTTGATAGTTGTAGATGTAGTCAAAGTGTTCTCTTGACTTCTAGAATTCATCCCTGGCATTGCTCATTGAGCTTCTTACACTATTGCAGCAAAAATGTGATTGCTTGTGCCAAGCATTTTGTCGGAGATGGGGGCACGCACAAGGGGATAAATGAAGGAAATACCATCTGCACCTTTGAAGAGTTGGAGAGGATACATATGAGGCCTTACCTCAATTGCCTTGCTCAGGGGCCTCTACAATTATGGCTTCATATTCCAGCTGGAATGGAAAACCATTGCATTCTAATCGCTTTCTGATAACTGATATTCTGAAGGACAAGTTGCATTTTCAGGTACTGAGACCTGCTGCCATATTAAGTGTTTACTAATATATTTCTTCAGATAAATAACCAGAATAACAAAAGGCTGGCATGGTAATTAGCATTACAATCAAAATATTTTGAACATGTAGATCAATCCCTTGTCATGTCTTCCTGCTCTCAAATTGTGTTTTACATGTACTTTTCCTTAATTATTAACCAAAAAATTGTCTTTGTAGAAGTAGCTCTCAAGATCAAGGATTTTTTTTCCCTTTTCAGGGTTTCGTTGTATCAGATTGGGAAGGTATAGATAGGCTCTGCCAGCCACATGGGTCGAATTACCAATATTGCGTTTCTGCTTCAATTAATGCGGGAATTGACATGGTAGTGTCTGAATACCAAAAAACTAGTACACTGCAATTTTTGCATTTTTTATGTTTGTAGCTGAGAAGTCTACAGATTATGGTGCCTCACAGATATAAAAAGTTCCTAGAAGATTTGATATTTCTGGTAGAATCAGGGGAGATACTTATCTCACGGATTGATGATGCCGTAGAGCGGATCCTAAGGGTAAAATTTGTTTCTGGACTGTTCGAGCAGCCTTTCTCAGATCGATCTTTGCTTGATATAGTTGGTTGCAAGGTAAGCTTGACAAACTTCTTTTAAAAAGTTGATTAAGCATTCTGAGCTGTATTATGTTGCTTTCCTTTGTAGCCCTTTAAGTCTTATGCTAGAAGGAAATCCACTGTTTTAGTTCATCAAGGAAGAAAGATGAATGAACTCTACTTCATATAGTCAAATTTCATGGTTAATATGGATGTATTGTTAATTCATATTCTTCTTCCTTCCATATCCTCTATGCCTGTCATGACTGAAATGCCACACTCTCCTGAGTGGTCCCCTCTTTTTTCTCATTTTATTTTGTTTTGGTAGAAGAGGCCCCTGAGCAACGGTTACACAACAAGGTTAGCACTCCCCCAGTGACCTTGAAACCTCCATAACCTAGTGAAAGGGTAGGATTTGAACCCAGGTTACTTGGCAGAACACCAAAAGGACTTTACTGGCTTGGTTAGCTAGGAATTTTACCTGCATTGTCCCTAATTGAAGAAGAAATTCCCTCTATACGGTAAACTCCAAAGATTTAAAAAGTCATAAGGAAGAAATCTATCTTGAAAAGTTTTAACAGATGGCATTCATAAATTATAGGAGTTAGTCATTTCAGTATATATCCCTTTGGAACAAAATATTACATCTCCATGGGTTTCATTAGTGTAACTTGTTCCTCGATTTTGCCTCTATAGATCACCAAGTTCAATCATTAATGGGTATGGCAGATTCTGCCATCTGAAGTAGGTTTTTTGGTGACATCATCTGAAATAAGTTTCTACACTGATTCATCTTAGCTAATGATAGTCAATGTAACAAAACTTCAGTTTTCAATATCACAATGGGAGGTAATAAGAGTAAGTAAATTGTTGATCCTATCTTCCTGGAGTAGTTCTACTTGCTTGTTCCTTTGTTGGAAGCAGTATTATTTGCTAAAGTTCTTTTGATTATATTCTGATGCTGCTTTAAATTTTGTAATCAGTTGAGTTGCGTGTATCGACCTAATTATTGTGCTCTTTAGGAACATCGGCTATTGGCCCGTGAGGCAGTTCGGAAGTCTTTAGTTCTATTAAAAAATGGAAAGGATCCAAAGATTCCATTTCTTCCCTTAAATAAAAATGCCAGAAGAATTCTTGTTGCTGGAACGCATGCTGATGATATTGGCTATCAATGTGGGGGATGGACTATAACATGGTATGGGGGCACTGGAAGGATTACGATTGGTATGTTTATTTACTGTAGAATTATTTTCCTGCAAATATATTTTCTTCTCTTCTTTTTTATACCAATTCCATGTTTCCATTTGCTTGTATGTTATTTGCTTTAACATATTTTATATTGCATTCCTGTATTCATATTCGACATCTATAGATTTCTTTAATAATTTATGATAGCAAAAGAACTGGTTGTCAGAACTTTATAGATGCCTCTATTTTGTAGTTTTTGAAGTGAAATGAGGGATATTGCATATTATGATTGTTTGTTAGAAAGTATTACCTGGTTTGAAATTATTGTATAGCAAAAGGAGAGCCCCGGCAATAAGAAGAATCCGCTAAAGATGGAGAGATGAATGAGTTTTTCGTAGGAGAGTTGCATAAAATAAATGCGGAGTGATAATGAAACAATCAGGATGTTATTGTCATGTGCAATGGAAATTTGTGAAGCTCCTGTTGGAAGTGCTTCCAACACGGTAGCATTGTACAGTTCATGATATACGATAGAAAAGTTAACAATATGTCAATGGAAGAATCCTCTGCAACCTTGGAACGTCTTAGATGATGATGAAAAATAGATGCAAATGGTTTCCCCTTTTAACTGAAACGGGATGATGCCTTAAGATTATGAATAAGAAGCTTATGCCAATTTCCCATGACTTAGTTTAGTGCTCATAAATTTGCAAGCTAATGCCAAAATTAATTTCAGGCCATACTTTTGTCATTCTACGTGCACGGAACTTTTTATTTATTTATTTATTTAGAAGAGACCGGCAAGTGTCCCACAGCCCCCTGCCTTTCTGCTGGTGAAAAATAAGTGCTCTAAAATTTCCATTTTCAGGCACAAGTATTTTGGAAGGCATCAAAGAAGCAGTAGGTGAGGAAACAGAAGTGGTACTTGAGCAAGACCCATCAGAATCCACTTTTGCGGACAAAGCATTTTCATTTGCAATTGTCGTTGTTGGGGAGTCTCCGTACGCAGAATTTTTAGGAGACAGAACAGAGCTTGACATCCCTTTCAATGGTGCTGAAACGATCTCTTTTGTAGCTAATAAAGTTCCCACCTTGGTGATTGTGATATCTGGCAGGCCTTTGGTTTTTGAGCCAAAATTGTTGGAGAATATAGATGCTCTTGTTGCTGCCTGGTTACCAGGGACGGAAGGAGGCGGGATAGCAGATGTTATTTTTGGAGATCATCGGTTCGAGGGCGTTCTCCCTGTGACGTGGTTTAAGTCAGTTGATCAGTTGCCGATGAACGCTGGGCATCGGAACTATGATCCCCTGTTTCCACTTGGATTCGGTCTGAAAATGAGCATGGATGATAAAAGTTATATTTAGACCAGCCTCAAACTGTGGCAAGATACATTCATGCTTATTGATTGTCATGTTACTTACCCTTCTCCCCATTTTTATATAAGCTTGCCCGATGATCTCAGAGCAAGCCGAATGTTCTGTTTTGGTTTAAATGAATGATTTTGGAGCAAATGGCGTTTAAGGAACCCTTTTTTTTATCTTTTCGTCCTCTATTATGCTGACGTTGTATAGCTGAGGAAACAACGCATAGTTAATAATCCATTTGGGCACCTAGGAAGATTTCTTTTCGGAACTAATTTCTCCTGCAGAATTCATTTGAAGTTTCTGAATTGAAGTGATCAATGTTATGGATGGAGATTAATTTCATCGAGAGGAAGCCCCAAATCGAAGTTGGCAAATCAGTCATTATTCAAAAGTAACAAACATAAGATTTGGATAGATTTTGGGGAGTTAATTGAGGATGGCTTTTGTCATTATCCAAAAGTAATAAATATAGATTTTGGGAAGTTAGTTGAGGATGTTTTTTGTTATTATTCAAAAATAACATAAGATTTGGATAGATTTTGGGGAGTTAGTTGAGAATGTTTTGGTCATTATCCAAAGTCACCATAGGGAGCTTTTGGAGGAGGATTTGAGGTATCATCTCAGCTGCAACCGGTAGCCACAAAAATCTCATGTGGGAGTTACGAAAGTGTAAAATAAATTGGAGGCTCGGTGAGAACCTCTGTGCGCTGCAGAGAGAAAAAAAAAAAGTAAGATCACAAGAGTTTCTGAGAGAGAGTTTTGAGGGCTTGTACCCGATTCATCTCTTAGTGAAGCCTTGCATATCCTGTGCCGCCATGGACATAGTCCAGTTTGGATGAATCACGTAAAATCCTTTCTTTTAGATTTTGGTTCCTATTATTATTCTGTGTTTTTTATTGATTTTATCGCAACTGCGTGCTTGGCCGTACTAATAGCGATCATATTATAGGAATATTTATTGTATTCCCTATCAAATTGATATCATAGCTTGGTTTTCTTTATATTATTACGGTCGAACAAATCAACAAAGAGATGGCAAAAGATAAGATCAAAATCGAGAAATTCAATGGTTATAATTTCGGATGGTGGAGGATGCAAATTGAGGACTACCTATATCAAAAGGATCTTTACCTTCCATTAGAGGGAAAGAAGTCGGATTCAATGAGCGACTCAGATTGGATGATTCTGGATAGGAAAGTCCTGGTTATGATCAAATTGTCATTGATACCTCAAGTGGCGTATAATATTGCAAAGGAAAAGACCACCATGGATATGATGACTGCTTTAACAAAGCTATATGAAAAACCTTCCATCTCAAACAAGATATTTCTCATGAAAAAGCTCTTCAATTTGAAGATGGCTGAGAATAGTTCAGTGACAGAGCATCTGAACAAGTTCAACTCGATGATTAATCAATTGGAGTCGGTCTCTGTTGTTTTTGATGATTCATTCAGGGCGCTTCTTTTCTTATGTTCCTTGCCAGAAAGTTGGACAATCTTGTGATGACAGTCAACAACTCGGTATCAGGTATTCTTATATTCAATGATGCAGTTAGTTGTATATTGAATGATGAGATGAGAAGAAAGGCTGTGGGTGGGACTTCTACAAGTACTGCACTCATGGTGGATACCAGAGGAAGATCATAGGAAAGGAAGAAGTCAGCGAAAGGCTAGTCCAAGAGTAGAGGAAAGTCCAAAGGGAGATTTCCCATGAAGTGTTGGAACTGCGGGAAGAAAGGTCACATGAGCAAGGATTGTTGGGGTAAGAAGAAGGAAAAAGGTACAGAGAGCAAGATAGAAGTCAGGAAGCAAATGTTGTGAGTACTATTGAGCAGAATTTTGAGGATGTGTGCCTGTCAGCCGGCGATGGGGCAAACTCAAATATGTGGTTTGTAGACTCAGGGGCTTTTTACCATTGCAGCTCAAAGAGACATCTATTTTTAGATTTTGTCCAAGGAGATTTTGGTCATGTCACAGTTGGCAATGGACAACAGTGCAGAATTGTTGGTAGAGGAACAATTGTACTGAAGCCAGTGACAGGCGGAGAATTGAGACTTGCACAAGTCAGATACATCCCAGAGTTAAAGAAAAACCTAATTTCTATCAGTCAGCTTGATGTTGAGGGTTATGTAGCCGTTTTTGGTAATTCTCAGTGAAAATTACTAAAGGGTCTATGGTTGTTGTCAAAGGAAAGCGGACAGGCACTCTCTACTTCTTGGCAGACAGTGAGAGTTCAGTTTCAGTGGCAGCAGGAGATAGGGTACAGTGACTACATTATGGCACAGGAGGCTCGGTCATCTTAGTGAGAAGAACTTGAATATTCTACACAGAGAGAGCTTCTACCTGGGCTAAAGAAGGTGAATCTAGAGTTTTGTGAAGGGTGTATCTATGGTAAGCAGAAAACAATGAGTTTTCAGTTAGCAAGAACTCAGAAGAAGACTGAAAGGTTGGAGTTGGTTCATTCAGATGTCTGGGGTCCAGCACCAGTGGCATCATATGCGGCAATAAGTACTTTGTCACGTTTATAGATGATTTCAGCAGGAAAGTTTGGGTATTTGCTATGAAGGAAAAGTCTGAGGTCTTTGGCATCTTCAAGAGATGGAGAGTCATGTGTGAAAGCCAGACTGGAGCAAGTCTCAAGTGTCTCAAGACAGATAATGGTGGCGAATACTACAGTAGAGAGTTTGATGTCTACTGCGCAGAGCATGGAATCAGAAGGATCAAGACCGTCCCAGGGACACCAGAGCAAAATGGTGTGGCAGAAAGAATGAACATGACCATTCTTGAGAGAGAGAGGAGTATGAGGTTTGACTCAGGTCTACCTACATATTTTTGGGCGGCAGCACTGGACACCGCAGTGTATTTGATCAACAGGAGTCCATCCAGTGCATTGGATGGTGGGATTCCAGAGGAGGTTTGGACAGGAAAACAGGTAAAACTTTCTTTTCTTAAAGTATTTGGCTGCATTGCTATTCTCTGATTGAGAAAGAGAAGAGGAGTAAGTTAGACTCCAAGTCTACAAAGTGTGTTTTCATTGGATACGGTGGCGATGAGTATGGCTACAAGCTCTGGGATTTCCAGAACAATAAGATCATTCGAAGCAGGAATGTGGTATTTGATGAAGAGCATACTTACAAAGACAGGAAGGATGCAGTGGAAGAAAAGAAACAAGAGTTTATAGAACTCGATCCTATCAGAGATGGAGAAATTCCCCGAGTGCAAACTGAAGATGGAAACTCCGAGGATGTGGAGGAGGAAGATGTGGTTGGAACAGACAGCCACATGCATACATCGGTACCTCAGCCGGTGTCCCCACAGTTGAGGAGGGCCACGAGGGTTACCAGGCCATCACAAGGTATTCTGCTAATGATTATGTTTTGTACACAGATTCTGGAGAGCCAAAATGTTTTGTTGAAGCCATGCAGGATGAAGCTAAGGTCAAATGGGAGTTGGCTATGAAAGAGGAGATGGACTCTTTAAAGCAAAACAAGACTTGGGATCTTGTGAAGTTACCCGCTGCAAGAAAGCTCTGTTCAACAAATGGGTGTACAAGATGAAGAATGAGGTCGATGGTACCAAGAGATACAAGGCAAGGTTAGTTATCAAGGGTTATGCACAGAAAGAGGGAATTGACTTCCTGGAGATCTTTTCCCCAGTAGTCAAGATGACATCCATCAGGGTGATTCTGAGCATGGTAGCAGTGGAGGATCTTCATCTAGAGCAGTTAGATGTGAAGACAACATTTCTTCATGGAGATTTGGAAGAGGAGTTGTACATGTACCAGCCAGAAGGTTTCCAGGTCAGGGGAAAGGATGACATGGTCTGCAGATTGAAGAAAAGTTTGTATGGTCTGAAACAGACTCCGCGGCAATGATACCTCAAGTTTGACAGTTTCATGCTAGAAAAAGGCTTCACCAGATGCCAGTCAGATCATTGTGTGTACTTTCAGAGGTACATTACAAATGAGTTTATTATTTTATCCTTATATGTGGACGATATACTTGTAGCAGGTTCCAGTAAGAGGAAGATAGAATAGCTCAAGAAACTGATGGCAAAGAAGTTCTCAATGAAGGATTTGGGAGAGGCGATGCAGATTCTTGGCATGAGGATCAACAGAGATAGGAAGCAATGGAAGCTGTGGCTATCTCAGGAGGACTATATAGAGAAGGTACTGAAGATGTTCCATATGGAGAATGCAAAGGCAGTGTCAACACCTTTGGTAGCACACTTCAAGCTCAGCAAGCAGTTGTGTCCAACAACTCAGAAGGTAAGGGATGGGATGATTAGAGTTCTATATATCTCAGCCGTGGGAAGTCTAATGTATGCAATGGTTTGCACAAGATCAGATATCGCACAAGCAGTAGGAGTCAGTAGGTACATGCAGAATCCAGGTAAGGAGCACTGAAATGCAGTGAAGTGGATCTTAAGATATCTCAGGGGTACATCAACTTACAGTTTGTGCTATGGAGGTGATAGTCTTAAAGTATAGGGATTTGTAGATGCCGATCACTCTGGTGACAGAGACAGTGGGAGGAGCACCACTGGTTATGTTTTCACTGTCGGTGATACAGTAGTGAGCTGGGTATCTCAGTTGCAGAAGATAGTGGCATTGTCAACTACAGAAGCTGAGTATGTGGCAATCACTAAAGCTAGTAAAGAGATGATCTGGTTACAGAGGTTGATGGAGGAGCTCGGCAAGGAGCACAAGTGTAATACATTATGGAGCGACAGCCAGAGCGCAGTTCACTTGGCAAGGAATCCAGCATTTCATGCAAGAACCAAGCACATTCAGCTTATGTATTATTTCATACGCAGTGCATTGGATGAGGAGCAGTTGAAGCTGGAGAAAATTGATGGAGCTAAAAACCCTGCATATGTTCACTAAGGTTGTGAGCAGAGATAAGTTGAGTCTCTGTTGCAACTTGGTGAAGCTTTTCAAGAGATAAATCAAGAGAGCGCGGCACAGAGAAAGAAGGTAGATCTAAGAGTGATGTCATTAATCTCCAAGTGGGAGATTGTTATGGATGGAAATTAATTTCATCAAGAGGAAGCTTCAAATCAGAGTTCACGAAGGAGTTGGCAAATCAGTCATTATCCAAAAGTAACAAATATAAGATTTGGATAGATTTTGGGGAGTTAGTTGAGATGGTTTTTGTCATTATCCAAAAGTAACAAACATAAGATTTGGATAGATTTTGGGGAGTTAGTTGAGAATGTTTTGGCTATTATCCAAAGTCACCGTAGGGAGCTTTTGGAAGAGGATTTGAGGCGTCATCTCAGCTGCAACCGCTAGCCACAAAAATCTCGTGTGGGAGTTACGAACGTGTAAAATAAATTGGAGGCTCGGTGAAGACCTATGTGCGCTGCAGAGAGAGAGAAAAAAAATTTGTGAGATCACAAGAGTTTTTGAGAGAGAGAGAGAGTTTTGAGGGCTTGTATCTGATTCAACTCTTAGTGAAGCCTTGCAGATCCTGTGCCGCCGTGGACATAGCCCAGTTTGGGTGAACCACGTAAAATCCTCGTCTCTTGTTGTTTTCTTTTAGATTTTGGTTTCTATTATTATTCTATATTTTTTGTTAATTTTATCGCAACTGCGTGCTTGACCGTACTAATAGCGATCATATTAGAGGAATACTTGTTGTATTCCCTATCAATCAATAGATGATTAAAATCCGACAAGTGATCAATAGATAATTTTCCTCATCTTCAATTCTTTCTTTCAAGTTCAGATCGCTAGGTGATTTTCCCTGTACAGAAAGTATGCTCAAAATATGCTAATGTAGTTAAGTCGGCGAGTTTAATATTTATGTTCATAATATTTTATATGTAATTTGAATTGCAACCTAGGTCTTATAGATAATTATATTTCGAGCATGTTCTATGTGCAGTGATTTCCAGCAAATTCTGCTACCTTGTATGAAGCCTGGTGTTTAAAGAGTCTCATATGCAAAATGATTCGTGCTATCTACAATAGCGATAAATATCATTTTACCTCAATAGTGATAAATCCATTGGTCTGGGACCTCAGCAATTTATTGGAGAGAAATGGGTTCAAACGGTGGACTTGATGGGCTATCTACAACAACATAAAAAATTCCACCATTTTCTCCTACGATGTTGGTCTCAAGAGTCTCCAACCCTAGCTATATTCTCACTCCAGCTTCTTTCCGAACACAAGTTAAGAGTTCACCTACAAACGGAATAAATTTTATAATAAAATTTATTTATAAACGAATTATTATGTTTGACCTTTCGTACAAAAAATTTATCGAATTAAAATAAAATTTCATATTTAGAACAAATGAAAATTAAATTTAATAATTTATTTTTCTAAATTACTTTTATTTAATAATTAGCCAAAAATGCTGAAATGAGAATTATTATACTAATTATATTCTCAAGTCACATTTAATTATATTAATTATAATTAAAATTATATAATTTAATATAATTATATTAAATAATGATAATTTATTAAATGCTTCATTAACATAAATAATTAAATCTAATTATGATTATAGTTAATTATATTATTAAAATAGCATATTACTGATTTATAATATAAACAATTATATTATTAAATTTTAATAATATTATTGTAACATATTAAATATTAAATAATATTATTTTTAAATAATATAATCATAATGATGTAATAATATTAAATAAATAATATATTAAATATTATGATCATTGATATTTAATGTAATAGCATTACTACATTAATTATTATATTACATAATTTATCTAATATTATAATATCATATATTATGAATATATTATAATTAATATAATATAAATTATATGCTATACTAATTTATCATCATCATAATAATATCATAAGCAATATCATTTTGGTCATGGAATTTATTTGTCCCAAATGGGTGTTCCGTTTTTATGACAAGTTAGATATCAAGGTTTAGGAATTCTAATTCCAGAGTGTTTGAAATTCCATTCTATTTACATTTCAACTTAGGAACATGTTGTGTTGCACTGTCGCCTCTATTCTCTTTCAATTTAGGAATGTTTGTCTTATTAATAGATGTTGCTTCTATGTGTCATTACTATTCTGTTGAGAACGCTGAGACTTCAGGAGAAAGCATGATGGATCGACATTGTTTAAGGAGAAAGGTTAGTGAAGAAGCCATGAATTCAACTTTTTCATCAAGACGCATAATTTTGGATTTTGCTAAAAAGAAGAAGAGATAAGTTTAAGGTCTTTTTTTTCTTTAATGAGAGAATGAAAAAGTTTAGGAAATTCTCCATTGCTTTATTAAATCTTCAGAAAATACAAATTGAATAGAGATTAAGGAGAGGAGGAGAGAAGGATAAAAAGAAATCAGAAAATTAAAAGAAAATTGAAAGGAGCAATAGGCGAAGACATTGGTGGCTGCATGATAAGGTGGCTGGCTTATAGAGGCTAACCCATAATTGGAAGGCATGAAGAGCTTTGTATAGAATAGAAATGGAAGGAGACTTTTTTATCTAAAAATTCTTAAATTTCTTTTAAACCATATTTGGCAATAAATTGCCCCTATTAACTGGCCTAAGCTTTCCTTAGATTAGCTTTGATACTCCTTTTTCTTCGAGTCCACCAAAGATCAATGAATTTGGTTGACCAACTTCTAAGATTAATGCATGCTTTAATTGAAAGCCAAATCTTCTTAGAGAAGGGAGCATCTTAAAAATAAGTGATTAGTAATTTCTATTGTTGCTATGCATAATGGACAACCATTACTTATGGGACCTCCTTTCTTTGCCAGTATGTCATATGTATGTAATTTATTTCTCGAAGCAAGCCATAAAAAGACTGCGCTTTAGTGGAATAGCTGTCTTCCATACTTCCTTGTGAAATAGCTATATTAAACCACCATAGTTAAGAAATTTGTAGAAGGAATTAACTATGAAAATTCTATTGATTATGAGCTTTCATATCGGGATATCTACGATTCTAGTAGGTCTTGTGGATTGAAGAAGTCCATACCCGTAGCTTGAGGTATATTAAAACTAATAGTATTGATTTTTTCGTGCTTTAAGAATCGTGCAGCCTAAGCTCCGGTTCTATCTGTCTTTGGTGCTTTAAGATTCATGCTTCTCTTTACTTCGTCCCCGATCTTCCGGCGATCGTCGTCGTCGGGTCTTCGCCGTGGTCGAGCTGCTCCTTTCTGTCCTCTCCGCTCTTCCTATGGCCTCGAATGCGGTAGAAGTAGGCCGGGCTTCCGGTAGGGTAGCGGCGGAAGGAGAGTTCGTTTGGGTGGCTTCGTCCCCGTCGCCGGCCACTGTGGCGAGATTGGAGGCTGCCTTCCCTGAGGTGATGACCCTCCCAGCTGAGGAGCTTGCTGAGGAGGTTGCTGGGTGGATGAAGACAGCTATCATCGCTCGTTCATACCATCGATGGGTTCCGACGGATGCTTTTCTCAGAGAATTTCGGCGCGCCGGAGTTCCTGGAGACATCGTTCCGACCAGCATGGCATTCCGGTGTCATGTATTCCGATTCGAATCTCCCGAAGCTCGGGAGTTAGTGATGCAAAGGCCGTGGGTAATCAATGGTCAGGTTATTGGCATCGAGGGTTGGCGGCCGGATTTCGCTCCGGCAGTGGATTCAATCCCATCGGCATTGGTCTGGGTCCGGCTGCCGAACCTCCCCCTGGAGTTCTGAAAAGCTGATTTTCTCAAATCAATTCTGGCTATGGCGGGGGATTTCGTTTGTCCCGATGCTGCTACCATGGCGAGAAACAGAGGAGGAGGGTTTGCAAGGGTTTGTATGAGGATTGACCTATCGCGTCCTCTTCGTCCAGGAGCTCGAGTGCAAGGCCTTAACCAGAGGTTTTGGCAACAGTTCTCTTACGAGAACCTTCAAGGGCTTTGCTGGAGCTGTGGTTCGATCCATCTGGGAGGTCCCTGCTCGCTCCCGTCTCGTTCGGCTGAGGAGGATGCGGCTTCGGATGCCGTTTTTGGACCATGGCTTTCAGCTGTGAGACAGCGGAGAGGAGCTCCGGGTTCTCAGACTGAGGGAAGGAGAAGCTCTCGATCGAGTGTGTCTGCGTCTTCTGCAGCCTTCGCCTCTGCTTCCCCTGCCGCTGTGGATGGGCTTCGCCTAGGGTCAGAGGGTCGTCGTGATGGCTGGAAATCTCCGGTGAAGGTGGCTCGCAGGCAGGCAACTTTATCCAAGGCATCCGCTGGAGGCTCGGGAGCTGCAGTGAGTCAGCCGGGGAAGATGATCTCCCCTGTTTCTTTGAAGAATGGTGGTTTGCCTGGGGGTGCCGTATTGAAACTAAGGTTCAGAAGCAACAGCCAGTGAGCAATGACTGTGCCAGTGAGCCTCCTCTAAATAATGTGGTGTTGACTTCTAATCCCTTCTCCTCTCTTGATTTGGAGGTGGGAGATGAAGGCCACATGGACTGTAGGGACGGGTTCCCGGGTTCCTTGAAGCGGGCCAGACCGGAGGTGTCAATGTCTCCTAGGTCTTTTCCTAAATCGGTTCTCCGGAAGGAAAAAGGAAAGGGTTCAGTGAGTAAAAAAGGGGGGGTCACTGCTCCTTCTCGAGTCGGACTTGACCTACCCCTTCCGGCCAGAACGGTGATCTTGATCGGTCAAGGGGGCAGTCTATCCAGGGTTCTGGGCCTATAGCTAATGTGATTGACGGAAGTCCTGTAGGTCAGGGTCCTAGCTCCGTATCAATTGGTTCTCCTGTGGAGATGGATGGGCCGCTGGGCTGTTCAGATCCTCAGTCTGATGTTTTCCCTCCGTTGGTAGGGGGTATTGCTGACAGCATTATGTTGGAGGACCATGGAGGGGTCCTAGCTTCTCCCAGTCTGTAAATGAAGATCCTTCTGTGGAATATAAGAGGTGCTCGAAAGCCATCCTTTCGTTCCTCTTTTGGAAGATTGTTGCAGCTGCATAAGTTTGATATATGTGTCCTTTTGGAAACGAGACTGTCGGGTGAGAGTCTGGCTCGATTTCGTAAGCAGATGGCCCGATCTTGGTCCTCGTATGCCGTGGAGGCTGAAGGGTTGTCTGGAGGTATGCTGGCTCTTTGGCGTTCCACTGCGTTACGATTGATGCTTTCCATCAGTGTAATCAGCAGATAAGCATGATTGTCTCTGAAGGTGCTTCTGAGCCTTGGCTATTATCGGCTGTCTACGCCAGTACGTACTATAGGGAGAGAAGGATTCTCTGGTCTGAACTTCGATCCCTTCTTGACCAAGGTATTCCTTCTGTTATTGCTGGGGATTTCAATTGCATTACGGAGCCTAATGAGAAACATGGGGGTAGACGAGTTACTGGCTCTGTTGACATAACTGAATTCAGATCTTTCATTGATTCTGCTGGATTGATGGATTTGGGATACTCTGGTCCCCAATTCACCTGGTGTAATAATCGGCAGGGTTCAGCTCGTGTTTGGGAGAGGCTGTACAGAGTAATGGCTACTGCTAAGTGGCTTCATTTGTTCCCTGCGGTTACAGTCTCTCATCTTCCTAGAATTGCTTCTGATCACTGCCCTATTTTGATTTCCACGGAGGTTGTTCAGCATCAGCGCAAGCAGTTCAGATTTGAGCAGTTTTGGTCTGCCCATTCAGCTGCTCGTGCTATTATTCATCACATCTGGCATCTCCCGGTCAGGGGTAATGCAGTTTATCGTTTATCTCGCCGTCTGAAGATGACCAGGCATAGATTATCCAGATGGAGTAGAGTGGAGTTGGGGGATTTGGTCAGACATATTGAACAGACTGAAAGTGATATTAGCGCTCTTCAGGCTAAGGAAGATCAGGACGGATGTTTGCAGGCCTCGGACCTCTCTTCTCTCCGGGATAAGCTTGCTCAGCATCACTCCCTTCTTCGTCAGCAGGAGGTTTATTGGTGGCAGCGATCCAGGGCTCAGTGGATTTGTGATGGCGATCGTAATACCAGATTTTTCCATCAGGCTACCCTGAAGCGGCGTGCTGCCAATAGGATTCGGAGATTAGTTGATGATGAGGGGAATACTCAGGAGGATACCCAATCTATTAGGGAGATGATTCTTCACTTTTTCCAGTCTAGATGGGCTGATTCTTCTGGTGCGGGAGGGCCAGTTACTCCGGTTTCTGATTCTGTGAAAGTCTCTTCTGTAGATAACAGTATGTTGGCCAGATCAATTTCTGCGAACGAGATTAGGGCGGCCCTTTGGGACCTTGGCCGGATAAGGCCCCTGGGCCTGATGGGTTTCCGCCTTTCTTTTATCGTCATTATTGGGACATTGTGGGTCAGGAGGTGGTTTGGCAATTCAGTCTGTTTTCCTGGCTAAACAAATTCCGGCGGAATGGAATCAGACCTTTATTTCTCTGGTGCCTAAGCGTCCTGATGCCTCCCTTCCTCAGCATTTTTGGCCCATTAGTCTCTGCACTACGCTCTATAAGGTCTGTGCTCGGCTTTTGGCTCGTCGGCTTTCTCTGGTGATCCCTCGCCTAATTTCTGCTGAACAAGGGGCGTTTATTAGAGGGCGTTCTATTTCAGATAATATTCTCATTGCCCAGGAATTTATGTTTGATTTGCAGAGAGCTTCGGCCAGGAGAAGTCTTATGGCTGTTAAACTTGATATGGAGAGAGCCTATGACAGACTGAATTGGGCATTTTTGCGTCGCTCTCTTACAGAGTTTGGAGTTGATGACTTGTTCATTGAGTGATTATGGCATGCATTCAGACGCCGTCCTTCTCTATAATTATTAATGGTAGTCTGACCAGATTCTTTCACTCTACTGTGGGGATCCGACAGGGTTGCCCTTTGTCCCCTTTGTTGTTTATTCTAGCTGTGGATGATCTGTCTCGGGCTTTCCATCAGGCGCAGAGAGATCGGAGTATTGTCCCTTATTTGGCTGGTGCGGAGGGCCCCTTGGTGTCCCATCTCCTGTTTGCGGATGACTGCATTCTCCTGGGCCAGGCTTCTATTGTTAATGCGTCGTCTTTCTATTCTATTATCCAGAGATATTGTCAGGCTTCAGGCCAGAAGGTTAATTTTCTAAAATCCACTTTATGTTTCAGCCCGAAGACTCCTAGAGCTATCAGGGAAGCCATTATTTCTTTATCGGGAATTTCTACTCAGGCAGACAGATTGATGTATTTGGGGATTCCTATCACAGGAAGACGTCCCCGTTGTTCTGATTTCTTCGAGCTTGAGAGGAGGATTCATCAGCGTATGGAGGGGTGGCAGGTTACTAGCCTTTCGATGATGGCCAGGATTATTATTATACGCTCGGTTCTCTCCTCCCTTCCCATGTATCTTCTGTCTAATTCTATTATTCCTATTACTTGTCTTAAGAGGATTGAGAGAAGTTTCCATGATTTTTTGTGGGCTTCTATGCAAGAAGGTCATGGTATGCATCTTTTATCCTAGGAAACTGTTTGCATGCCTATCCAAGACGGAGGTCTTGGGATCCAGTCTCTGATTGTTAGAAGGGATGCCCTCCTTGCCAGACATGCTTCTAGATTCCTTCTGGAGACGCATTGTCTCTGGAGTACTATTATGCGTGCTAGGTATGGTGGCTGGGTGCCGGATTCTTATATCAGGCCTCCACGTGGTTGCTCCTCTTTTTGGAAGGAAGTTTGCAGATTTGGTCAGTCTATCAGGGGTAATGTTACGTGTATGATGGGAGATGGATCATCTATAGATGTTATTCAGGATATTTGGTTTTCGGATATTCCTCTCTCACGATGGCCCTCTTTTATAAGTATTGACATCCCTTATAACCTTCGAGTTAAGGATTTGATTTCTTCTGATCCCCCTGCCTGGCATATCCCCTCTGTGACCCGTTTCTTTGGGTTGGAGCTTTCTAGACGTATTCTCTCGATGCCCATTATCCCAGGTTGCTCATCTGACTCCAGACTTTGGCAGAAATCTTGTCTCTCTAGGGCTCCAATCAAGGATTTGATGATGATTTTCAGGCCGGGGTCCCAGCGTTCGATGGATGCTGATTGGATTTGGAAGCTTCCCACCCTCCCCAGAGTGCAGCTATTTATGTGGAAGCTTCTGTGGGATTGCCTTCCCACTTGTCTTCTTCTTTCTAGAAGAGGTCTGGTGATTCACCCGTGTTGTCCGCTATGTAGGGAGGAGGATGAATCCTCAGATCATGCTATCTTTACCTGCCCCAGGGCGAGTTGGATATGGCAGAGGGTAGGTTATTCTGTTAGGAGGGACGATCAGGGTTCTCCTCGCTCTTCTTTCTTCCTGGATATTCGTAGAGCTTCTCCGCAGAGGTGCAGCTATTGGATTGCCACGGCTTATCATATATGGTTATCGAGAAACCAGATTCTTTTTACGGACGACCCTGTGTCTTCCTTCAGAATTATGAGAAAAATCAGATCTTTGGTCATGGACTGTGCCCGGGTTGGTTCTGATGTCTCTGGCCTCTGGGGATCCCCTGCTGCTTCGGCAGCGAACCGTCATTCGGTGTTCATCTCCTGGGATCCCCTCCTCCAGGGTTCGTCAAAATCAATTTTGATGGTAGTGTTTGTGGCAGAGCGGCTGGTTCTGGTTTCCTTGTCCGTGACCCTCAGGGTGAGCTTCTGGGAGCAGGAGGTTTTGGATCTATTGACTCCTCCGTCCTGATGTTTGAGCTTTATGCGGCCTGGGCGGGCATTTCTTATGCTGTCAGGACTCTACAGGCCCATAGGATTGTCATTGAGGGTGATTCCCTGTCGGTTATTTCCTGACTGCAGAAGGAGAACTGCCATTCTGGTCCTACTAACCCGATTCTGACGGACATTCGTTCCATTCTTTCCAAGGTCGACGGTACCCGGATTCGCCATATTTATCGTGAAGCTAATTCGGCGGCGGACTGGGTAGCATCCTTTGTGGCCCAGCATGATGGATCGTGGTTTTGGAAGCCGAGCGATCCATGTCCATCTATTTTACAGCAAATTTTGTATTCGGACCTTTCTGAGTTGACTCGCACTAGGTTAGTGTGATCGCCCGTTTTTGTACCAAAAAAAAAAAAAAAAAAGAAGTCCATAGAGAGAATCAATGTTTTGAAAACCGAATGGGATAACAAATGGGTTTGATATTTGGGTTGTGGGTCAATTGGTTCGATCAGATAAATCAGTTTAGTCTAACCAAATAATATCATAATTAATTTTTAATTTAATAATATAAAATTAATAAAATATAAATATCAACTCAAGTAAAAAAATTAAAAATCCAAAAAAATCAACCCTAATTTTATTTATCAAAACTAAAAGTCTAAAAATCAGGGTTGAACCAGTTCTTCATATCTCGACCGGTTCAATAGCTTTTTTCAGTTTTAACTGGGTCATACACAATAAAAAAATACTGAAATAGCGATGCAAATTTAGCGACGCATCTTTGCGTCGCTAAATTGTCAAATTGCGATGCCTCAGCGACAACAAAAAAATAGCGACGCAATTAGCGACCCCAGAAACCTGCGTCGCTATTTAGCGACTCAATGGCGAAAAAAACTAAAAAATTTAAAAAATATCGTTAATTTAGCGACGCAACTGTTGCGTCGCTAAATAGCGACGCAATAGTGATATATAGCTCAAAAAATTTAAAAATATTAAATTTTAATTTAGCGAAGCAAATAGTGCATCGCTATTTAGCGACGCAAATATTTGCGTTGCTAATTTAGCGACGCAAATATTTGTGTTGCTAATTTAGCGACGCATTAGCGACGCAATAAATCAGATAATTGAAAAAAAATAATTTTTAATTTAGCATGCAAATAATGTGTCACAAATTTTTTAAAGAAAATTAAATATTATAAAATATTATTAAAATATTAAAAAAATAAAAAATTGTGACGCCACTAGATGCGTCGCAATTTAGCGGCGCATAAAAAATGAGTTGCTACATTGCGACGCAATTAGGTGCGTCACAATTATTTTAAGAAAAAATTTTTTTAAAATATAATTATAAAATAAAATATTGCGATGCGATTCAGTACGTCGCAATTTTTTTAAAAAAATTAATTATGTTAAATAGCGTGCACTAGCGATGCAATAAACCGGATAATTAAAAAAATTAATTTTTTATTTATTGATGCAAGTAATGCGTCGTAAATTTTTAAAAAATTAAATTTTATAAAATATAATTAAAATATAAAAAAATAAAAATAAAAATTACGATGCCACTAATGTGTCGCCATTTAGCCATGCGAGTTGCTACATTGCGATGCAACTAGGTGCATCGTAATTATTTTAAGAAAAATTAATTTTTATAAAATATAATTATGAAATAAAAATATTGCGACGCAATTCAGTGCATCGTAATTTTTTAAAAAAATTAATTATGTTAAATAGCGACGCAATAAACCAGAAAATAAAAAAAATTAATTTTTAATTTAGCGACGCAAGTGCATCGCAAATTTTTTAAAAAAAATTAATAAAAAAATTAAAAATAAAATATTACGACGCATCGAAATGCATTGCAATTTAGCGATGCAAATAAAATGAGTCGCTACATTGCGACGCCACAAGGTGCACGCAATTTTTTGAAGAAAAATTAATTTTTATAAAATATAATTATGAAATAAAAATATTGCGATGCAATTCAGTCGCAATGTTTTTCAAAAAATTAATTATGTTAAATAGCAACGCATTAGCGATGCAATAAACCAAAAATTTAAAAAAATTAATTTTTAATTTAGCGACGCAAGTGTTGCGTCGCAATTTTTTTAAAAAATTAAATTTTATAAAAAAATTAAAAATAAAATATTGTGACACATCGAAATGCGTCGCAATTTAGCGACGCAAATAAAATGAGTCACTACATTGCGACACCACAAGGTGCGTTGCAATTTTTTAAGAAAAATTAATTTTCATAAAATATAATTATAAAATAAAAATATAGCGACACAATAAAGTGCATCGTAATTTTTTTAAAAAAATTAATTATGTTAATTAGCGAAGCAATAAATTAAAAAAATTAAAAAAATAATTTTTAATTTAGCGATGCAAATAATGCGTCGCAATTTTTTTAAAAAAATTAAATTTTATAAAATATAATTAAAAGATAAAAAAATTAAAAATAAAATATGTGACACAATGAAATGCATCGCTATTGTTTTAAAAAAATTAATTTTGGTACATGCGTCGGATCGATCATCGCCGATCGGATCATGGCATCGATCGATCGCTACTGTCGGATCGTCGCCAATCGGATTGATCGCAACGGTCTGAGATCGATCATCGCCTATCGGGATCATGGCTTGGATCGATCGCAACCGTCGGATCATCGCCGATCAGATTGGTCGCAACGGTCCGAGATCGATCATCGTCGATCGGGATCATGGCTTGGATCGATCGCAACTGTTGTATCGTCACTGATCGAATTGATCGCAACGGTTCGAGATCGATAATCGCCGATTGGGATCATGGCTTCGATCGATCGTAACCGTCAGATTGTCGTCGATCGGATTGATCGCAACGGTCCGAGATCGATCATCGTTGATTGGGATCATGGCTTCGATCGATCGCAACTGTCGGATCGTCGCCGATCGGATTGATCGCAATGGCCTGATATCGATCATCGCCGATCGGGATCATGGCTTCGATCGATCGCAACCGTCGGATCATCGCTGATCAGATTGATCGCAACGGTCTGAGATCGATCATTGCCGATCAGGATCAAGGCTTCGATCGATCGCAACCGTCGGATCGTCGCCAATCGGATTGATCGCAACGGTCCGAGATCGATCATCGCCGATCGGGATCATGGCTTCGATCGATCGTAACCGTCAGATCGTCGCCGATCGGATTGATTGCAACGGTTCGAGATCGATAATCGCCGATCGGGATCATGGCTTCGATCGATCGCAACCGTTGGATCGTCGCCGATCGGATTGATCGCAACGGTCCGAGATCGATAATCGCCGATCGGGATCATGGCTTCGATCGATTGCAATCGTCGGATCGTCGCCGATCGGATTGATCGCAACGGTCCGAGATCGATCATCGCCGATCGGGATCATGGCTTTGATCGATCGCAACCGTTGGATTATCGCCGATCGGATTGATTGTAACGGTCCGAGATCGATCATCACCGATCGGGATCATGGCTTGATCAATCGCAACCATCGGATCATCGTCGATCGGATTGATCGCAATGGTCCGAGATCGATCATCGCCGATCGGGATCATGGCTTCGATCGATCGCAACCATCTGATCGTCACTGATCGGATTGATCACAACGGTCCGAGATCGATCATCGCCTATTGGGATCATGGCTTGGATCGATCTCAATCGTCGGATCGTCGCCGATCGGATTGATCGCAACGGTCCGCGCTCAATCGTCGCCGATCAGGATCATGGCTTCGATCGATCGCAACCGTCGGATCAAAATTAAAAATCCGTTACTTAAAAATTATGGTTTTTATAAAAACAAAAATTTAAAATTTAAAAATTTAAAAAATTTGTTATTTCTGCGATGCAGTTAATTTCGTCGCTATTTAGCGACACATTAGAGACGCATATGAAAAAAAATAAAAAAAAATTTTGTTAATTCAGCGATGCACTTAACTACATGGCTATTTAGCGATGCATTAGCAATGCAAATATCTAGAAAATAAAAAATTTTGTTAATTCAGCGATGCAATTAATTGAGTCGCTATTTAGCGACATATTAGCGATGCATTTTTTCAAAAAATAATAAATTTTTTCCATCGATTTTTATCGGTAAAATAGCGATGCATTAGTGACGCAATTATTTACGTCGCTAATTTTTCCAGAAAATAAAAAAAATTTCCCGCTAGTTATTGCCGCCAAAATAGCGACGCATTAGCTATGCAATTATTTGCGTCACTAATTTTCCCAGAAAATAAAAAAAATTATTGCCGGTCAAATTAGCGATGGATTAGCGACGCATAATTGCGTCGATAATCCAAATTATATTAAAAAAAATTAGCGAGGGATTAGCGATGCAAAATTGCATCGCTAATCCCTAATATAAAACCTGAGTCGCACTCGCCCCCCCCCCCCCCCCCCCCGACCTCTTCTTCTTCCTATTCTTGCCCTAACCTTTAAGCGGGCGTCCCCTCCTTCGGCTCCTCCTGCTCCCTCCCCCGGCGGTGGCCTGGCCACGATGGCCAGGCCACCGGTTTTTTTAAAAAAAAAGGTGTCGGGGTGGGGTTTTTTCCCCGCCCCAGAGGCTACGGCCACGGCTGCGGCCGTGGCCATTGTCTCAGGCCGCGGCCGTGGCCGGAGACGATGGTCGTGGCAGCCACGGTGGCCAGGCCACCATTTTTTTTTAAAAAAAAGGGGCCAGGGTGGGGTTTTTCCCCACCCCTGCCGTCTCCGGCCACGGCCGCGGCCGTGACCTTGGTCTCAGGCCACGGTCGCGGCCGTGGCCGGCGGCCAGGCCACCATTTAAAAAAAAAAGGTGTCGGGGTGGGGTTTTTCCCCCACCCCTGAGGCCACGGCCCCGGCGGCGGCCGTGGCCGTTGTCTCAGGCCACGGTCGCGGCTGTGACCGGCGATGGCTTGGCCAGGTGGCCATGCCATCATTTAAAAAAAAAAAAAGGGGCCGGGATGGGGTTTTTCCCCCCACCCCTACCGTCTCCAGCCACGGCCGCGGCCGTGACCTTAGTCGCGGCCGTGGCCGGCGGTGGCCTGGCCACTGTGGCCAGGCCACCATTTTTTTTTAAAAAAAGGTGTCGGGGTGGGTTTTTCCCCCACCCCTGAGGCCACGGCCACGACCGCGGCCGTGGCTGGCGGGGCTGTGGCCTGAGACAACGGCCACGGCTGCCGCCGTGGCCGGCGAGGGCCTAGCCACGGTGGCCAGGCCACTGTTTTTTTTAAAAAAAAAGGGGCCAGGGTGGGGTTTTCCCCAACCCCTGCCGTCTCCGGCAATGGCCGCGGTCGTGACCTTGGTCTCAGGCCACAGCCACGGCCGCGGCCGTGGCTGGCGGTGGCCTGGCCACGGTGGACAGGTCACCGTTTTTTTTATAAAAAAAATAGGGGGTGGGATTTTTTTCTCATTCATTATGAATTTTTTTTAATTTATTTATGTTTATGAACTCAATTTTACATGAAATATTAGAGAAATTTGCATGTAATCTATAATCTTGTAATGCATAATTTGAAAATTTCATAATATTTGATATATTTAAATTTTATATATTTAGATTTATAAATATCTTGTGTTATCGAATCTGTTTATTTCTTGAAATATTGTTCATGATATATTATTATTAAATGCTTATCATGCAATTTATATGGTTTTGATAGTTTAGATGATTAAATTTTTAATGAATTTATTTCTTTATTACCTGTTATATCTTGGCTTAGCAAATTTTAAATATTTAGTTTTTAAATATTGTCACAATCATTTTCTTAGCAAATTAGAAAAAAATTTAGAATATTCATGTTCTTCAATTGAAAGAAATCTGATATAGCAAACCATATTTTGATATAATTCCTCAAATTTTAAACCAACCAATCAAAATAAATTCGATATCATGAAGGAAAAATGATATAGCTCATTTAGAACTAAATTTAATGCAGGAATATTAAATTTGATATAGTGAACTCATATTCAAGTACTAATAGAATATAACTCCTCCTAATAAAAAGAATTTGAGATAAGAGCATAGCTTTTATGTGATTTGAGTTATTAGATTGAATCGGATTTAGTTTAGGCCACGTTGAATCCATTTTTACTTATCTAAAGTAAATCCATATGATATACATATTATGTCAAGTTCGTTCTTTAATTTTTTATATTATTTCTCACAGCACTATAACCTTTAGACCCGTTTGAGACTTTGTAAGACTTAGCCTTGCAAATTCTCAAATTGTCCTAGTGGAGAGTTTGAGATTATTTTTTACGATATGTTTGTCTGTTATTCGTCATCGTTAGTTGAGCTTGCAGTTTGTATATCCTCATACGTTCTCCTAGTGTGGCATATAAGCCACACATTTAGGAAAACATATGGGGAATTGCTGTCGGAATTTCAACGTGAACGATGATAATTTCTAGCAGAATAACATATCGCATAAAATAATCTTGAATGGGATAGGGTCTTACCTAAGTCCTAGTGGAGTGAAAATGGAATTCATTTACGACACTTGCTTACTTGTGAAGTCTAATGATTGAACGGACTCTGGTCCTGGGCCTCGGTCCTGGATAGCACGTCAAGGATAGTAGCCATGGCCCGGCCTTGATTTATCAGTATAATTAAAGAGGCACAATATTTGTTATTTACCTTAGATGTGTAAAAGAATTAATCTATTGCTATAATGACTAATGCAAATTTATATTTTTGTCTCCTTTAATGGTTTATCAGGAATTGTATAAGTCGGTCAAAAATGAGCGGGGCTTGCTCATGGATGTATGTAAGGTTAAAAGATGGGTTGCTTAATCCAGATTTTCTGAATGGATTGGAAGAATTTATTGCATTTGCATGTAGTCAACCTGAATGGATGGATGGGCCTAGGATCAGGTGCCCCTGCAACTTACGCAAGTATCAGAATAAAGCCTATAGAGATGTTGAAACTGTGAAGGTGCACTTGTGTAAAAAGGGGTTTGTTCCTGAGTACGATGTTGGGAACTGTCATGGTGAAACTGAGGAAATGTTTGCAGCTGTCACTAGCCAAGAAGTGTCAAATCCCATTGATGAACCATTTGTGAATTTAAACACATACGAAGAAATGGTGATGAATGCATCGGGTAACGAATTCAATCAGAATATATTTATGGAAGAACCAAATCCAGATGCACAACAATTTTATGATATGTTGTGTTCTGCAAATCAAGAATTGTATTCTGGTTGTGAGAGTCATTCCCAATTGTCTATGGCTGCTCGGTTGTTGAATATTAAGGCGGAATATCGATTATCAAAAAAGGCATTCAATGCTGTAGCTGGGTTAATGAAGGAAGTTTTGCCAAATCATAATGTTGTAGCAAACAGTTTCTACTCAACGAAGAAGTTATTACGTGGCCTTGGGCTCCGAGTTAATAAGATCGATTGTTGCTTGAACAATTGTATGATATATTGGGGTGAAGACTCAAAGATGAGATGGTGTAAGATTTATGGGCAATCGAGGTACAAAAACGGCGAAGGGGGAGCTAGTACAAATAGGAGGAAAAGTATGTCTTACAAGAGGATGCATTACTTCCCTCTTACTCCACGCCTCCAGAGATTATACAGATCTGAGGCTACAACTGCTGATATGAGATGGCATGCCGAACATGAATCTAAAGAAGATGAAATGCGACATCCATCAAATTCAAAAGCTTGAAGCATTTCAATGAAAATCATCCTGATTTCGCAGAAGAAATAAGGAATGTGAGATTAGGTCTTTGTACCGATGGCTTCCAACCGTTTGGTCAAGCAGGGCAATAATATTCATGTTGGCCCATAATACTAACTGTATATAATCTTCCACCGTGGAAGTGCATGAAAGATACTGCAATGTTTTTGACAGTTTTGGTTCCAGGACCATCAAATCCAAAAGAAAAGATTGATGTTTTCTTACAACCGCTGGTAGCCGAATTGAAAATGTTGTGGGAAACAGAAGTCATAGCCTACGACATTTCTATGAAACAAAATTTCATCATGAGAGCTGCTTTGATGTGGACAATCAGTGACTTTCCGGCATATGCAATGTTGTCTGGTTGGAGCACTTCTGGGCATTTGGCAAGCCCTCATTGCATGTATGATTAAGATGCATTTACATTGCAGAAGAGTGGTAAGCAGTCATTGTTTGATAATCATAAAAAGTTCTTGCCTTCGAATCATCCTTATAGGCGAAACTTGATCGCCTTCCGAAAGAACAAAGCAGTCACAAAATTCGCCGAACCAGTTAGGTCTGGCACAGATATATTTGATACTATAGAGCATTTGGGGTTGAGGTATGCTTGGGAACCAGATGCAGATAGAATAAATGGTCGTATATGTAAAGAACATAACTGAAAGAAGCGGAGCATTTTTTGGGATTTATCGTATTGGAGCACAAATCTCATCCGGCACAACTTAGATGTTCTGCATATTGAGAAAAATTTCTTTGATAACATATTTAACATGGTACTAAACATTTCGGAAAAAACTAAAGACACTGCAAAGTCGAGAGAAGAACTTAGTTAGTATTGCAGAAAAGGTGATTTGAGAAGGAATGCTGACGGGACCTATCCTAAAGCCTGTTACACTCTTGACAAAAATTTATGAGAAGTTTTATGTAACTGGATTAGAGGATTAATATTTCCTGATGGTTATGCTTCAAATATCGGTAGGTGTGTGGACATGCATAAGCTCAAGTTGTTTGGCATGAAGAGTCATGATTGTCATATTTTCATGCAATGGTTATTGCCCATAGCTTTTCGTGAGTTGCTTCCGCAACATGTGTGAAAGGCATTGACAGAGCTCAGCTTGTTCTTTAAGGAGTTATCTGCCGCGGTCATTACTTCTGCATCCATGGAAAGGCTTGAGGAGGAAATTCCAATTATTTTATGCAAGCTGGAGCGATTATTTTCTCCAAGTTTTTTTTTTGACTCAATGGAGCATTTATCGGTTCACTTGCCATACGAAGCACGTATAGCTGGTCCCGTGCAGTATCGCTGGATCACTACAAGAAAATACTGAAATAGTGACACAAATTTAGCGACGCATCATTGCGTCGCTAAATTGCGACCACATTACGATGCCTCCGCGATAACAAAACATTGCAACGCAATTAGCGACGCATTAGCGACTCAATAAACCAGAAAATTAAAAAAATTAATTTTTTAATTTAGCGATGCAAGTAATGCATCGCAATATTTTTAAATTTAGTTTTTATAAAATAGAATTATGAAATATAAAATATTGCGACGCAACTAAGTGCATCGCAATGTTTTAAAAAAAATTAATTATATTAAATAGCGATGCATTAGCGACGCAATAAACCAAAAAATTAGAAAATTTATTTTTAATTTAGCGACACACTAATTGCGTCGCAATAATTTTAAATAAAATTAATATTTATAAAATATAATTATAAAATAAAAATATTGCGACGCAACTCAGTGCATCGTAATGTTTTTTAAAAAATTAAATTTTATAAAAATATTAAAAAGAATAATGAAATAAAAATATTGCGATGCAATTGAGTGTGTCGCAATATTTTTTAAAAAAATTATGTTAAATAGCGATGCAATAGCGACACAATAAAATAGTAAATTAATAAAAATAATTTTTAATTTAGCGACGCAAGTATTGCGTCGCAATGTTTTTTAAAAAATAAATTTTATAAAATATAATTAAAAGATAAAAAATTAAAAATAAAATATTACGACGCAACGAAATGCATTGCAATTGTTTAAAAAAAATTAATTTTGGTACATACGTCGGATCGGTCATTGCCGATCGGGATCGATCATGGCTTCGATCGATCGCAACCGTCGGATCGTCGCCGATCGGATCGATCGTGATGATCCGAGATCGTTCATCGCCGACCGGGATCGATCATGGTTCCGATCGATCGCAACCGTCGGATCGTCGCCGATCGGATTGATCACAATGGTCCAAGATCGGTCGTGGCCGATCGGGATCATGGCTTGGATCGATCGCAACTGTCGGATCATCGGCGATCGGATCGCAACGGTCCGAGATCGGTCGTGGCCGATCGGGATCAGGGCTTGGATCGATCGCAACCGTCGGATCGTCGGCGATCGAACCGATCGCAACGGTCCGAGATCGGTTGTGGCCAATCGGGATCATGGCTTGGATCGATCGTAACCGTTAGATCGTCGGCGATCGGATCGATCGCCACGGTCCAAGATCGATCGTGGCCGGTCGGGATCAGGGCTTGGATCGATCGTAACCGTTCGATCGTCGGCGATCGGACCGATCGCCACGGTCCAAGATCGGTCATGGCCGGTCGGGATCAAGGCTTGGATCGATTGTAACCGTCAGATCGTCGGCGATTGGACCGATCGCCACGGTCCGAGATCGGTCATGGCCGATCGGGATCAGGGCTTGGATCGATCGCAACCGTCGGATCATCGGTGATCGGACCGATCGCAATGGTCCGAGATCGGTCGTGGCCGATCGAGATCAGGGCTTAGATCGATCGCAACCGTCGGATCGTCGCCGATCGGACCGATCGCAACGGTCCGAGATCAGTCGTGGCCGATCGGGATCAGGGCTTGATCGATCGTAACTACTTGATCGTCGGCGATCGGACCGATCGCAACGGTCTGAGATCGGTCGTGGCCGATCGGGATTAGGGCTTGGATCGATCACAACCATCGGATCGTCACCGATTGGACTGATCGCAACGGTCGGAGATCGGACCGATCGCAACGGTTCGAGATCGATCGTGGCAGATCGGGATCACGGCTTGGATCGATTGCAACCGTTGGATCGTCGGCGATCGGACCGATCGCCACGGTCCAAGATCGGTCGTGGCCGATCGGGATCAGGGCTTGGATCGATTGCAATTGTTGGATCATCGGCAATCGGACCAATCGCAATGGTCCGAGATCGGTCGTGGCCGATCGAGATCAGGGCTTGGATCGATCGCAACCGTCGGATCGTCGACGATCGAACCGATCGCCACGGTCCGAGACCGGTCGTGGCCGATCGGGATCAGGGCTTGGATCGATCGCAACTGTCGGATCGTCGGCGATCGGACCGATCGCCACGGTCCGAGATCGGTCATGGCCGATCGGGATCAGGGCTTGGATCGATCGCAACCATCGGATTGTCGGCGATCGGACCGATTGCCACGGTCCGAGATCGGTCGTGGCCGATCGGGATTGGGGCTTGGATCGATCGCAACCATCGGATCATCGGCGATCGGACCGATCACAATGGTTTGAGATCGGTCGTGGCCGATCAGGATCTGGGCTTGGATCGATCGCAACCGTCGGATCGTCGGCGATCCGACCGATCGCCACAGTCCGAGATCGGTCGTGGCCGATCGGGATCAGGGCTTGGATCGATCGCAACCGTCGGATCATCGACGATCGGACCAATCGCCACGGTCCGAGATCGGTCGTGGCCGATCGGGATCAAGGCTTGGATCGATCGCAACTATTGGATCGACGATCGCAATGGTCCAAGATCGGTCGTGGCCGATCGTGATTAGGGCTTGGATCGATCACAACCATCGGATCATCACCGATCTGACCGATCGCAACGGTTTGAGATCGGTCGTGGCCGATATTTATTTCTTAGGTAGTGTTTGATAGGAAAAATATTATCCATGGATAAGTGTACGGGATAGAGTTTATCCCCTGACTATCCCTAGGGATATCCCTTGACTATCCTATTGATCATATCAAATGCAAAAAGGTAAATCCATAGGATAACCTTTTTTTACTCTTATTTGAAGGGATGATCAGCTATTCCTACATTTTCTAGGGAATAAATTGAGGGGATATCACATGTTAACCATGGTTAACCATGGATTATCCATTTGGTTAACTTTATTCCCAGCTATCCCTTATAGTTATGGCTTTTGGGAATAAGACGGGATATCCAGGAGATATCTCCTCTTATCCCCTATTTCAAACAATACCTTAGAAAATGCAGAAATAGCTGGTTATCCCTCCAAATAAGAGTAAAAAAAAGTTATCCTATGAATTTACCTTTTTGCATTTGATATGAACAATGGGATAGCCAAGGGATATCCCTAGGGATAGCTAGGGGGCAAACTCTATTCCGTATACTTATCCATGTATAATATTTTTTCTATCAAACACTACCTTAGTTAATGAAAAAAATAATCACTTGGTTTAGGTTTATTTAAATGGGTTATTAAGCTTGGATTAACCCGGTTTAATCAAACACCAACAGCTGTTTTGTAGCTAAATCATTCTCATTTGCAGCTGCTGCCATCGAGGTGGTCTTCTGTGCAGAATCTTTGGAAGACAAATCAAGGCTCTGACATGACATCTCTACTAGCTGGCAAAGTTACTGCTTTGATGATTGTGATACCAGAGAGGGTTTGATTTTTGAGCCAATTTTGTTGGATAAGATGGATGCTTTGGATACTGTTTGGCTAACAGGGAGCGACGCATGAGGAATAACTGTGGTCCTCTTTGGTGATCCCATAAGTTTGATTGAGGGTGTGTTGTCACTGCTGAGCCTCTGGCATAAGACCCCATGTAAAAGTTTGCATCACGTACAATTGATGCAGATGCTGGCTCTCTGTTGTAAGATCTCAAATTGTGTCCCAGCTGATTTTGTTTATATTATACATAGTAAATATACATGAACTTTTCATTCAGATACATGCCTCTCAATGATGTTAGAGAAAATGGAAAGTTATATTTTAATTTATATTTGACATTGATGCAAGATGAGATTCCAGGTACTGGATGCTTGAAATTTCCATGCATCTCAAACCTTGTTTTATGGTATTTAGTAAAACCAAAAGTCATGGCCAATGAAGAAAGTGGAGGACCAGGTGGCCTCCGCACCGGGTTTAGATCATCAATCGTATACAATTGGCGAAACCCATTTGAAGGGGCTCTGGAATCAGAATAAAACGCAAAGCAAGTTAGGAGAGGATGTTTAAAAGTATAAAGGTGCGCTGGACCATATGTCCATGGTAATGGCTGATCAAAGCCAGAATAAAGTCGAGCCAAGTGCTTTTCTAATGCAAGTTGGGGGGGGGGGAAAGATGCAGCATCTTTCCGAAAGAAAGTGGGCAGTTTTGTCATTTACGATGGAAAAGTGAACAGGGAAGACCACTTTGCTCCTGTTCCATTGAATCTTCTTCTTCTTTTTTTTTTTTTTTTTTTTTTTTTTTTTTCTTTATTGCCCAACGTGTGGGGTCTAAACAATTTGCAAGCGACTCCCCCCAGGAACCACACTTTCTCTGATGGTTGCAGCGACAGCAGCAATGCCAGTTTCAGCAGCAATACAGCAGTGACAGCTACAATAACAACTAAAAAAAAAAAAAAATCAAAGGGGAAAAAAAATGAGAAGCTAAGAAGCACCAACCACCACCATCCACAGCCACAGTAGCAATAGGCTCTACTTTATTCTTGCTGTCACCATTAAACCAACCAAGTCGATTAAGAATTGCCGACAGTAGAAAGCAGCTATTCTGTAAGATAATGGTGGAATCAACATTCACTGGTCTAAAGGCTAGTGGAACCAAATTGGAGGGCACAAGTTGGCGGCAAGCAAAGATGATATATGACCCTCCTCAGCCATGCAAAGCCACAAGTAAAACATAGATATGGGGTGATCTAATAATTGGATGATGACAAATGGACAAAATGTTAAGACGGTGCATCAAGTGGGATTTCACTCAGCTCTAGTTTCCCTGCTCCACTTGACCCACAACAAGATGGAAAGCTAGGCTTGAAGGTTCTTAGATTCTTGAGACCAACTTCACAGCCACATACCAAGGAAAGGTGGTAAAAGAAAGATTTCAAATCGTAAAAGTACCACATGAGGTTCACTAATTAATTGTCGTATGTAGCTTTCTAAGTATATTTTATGCAAGATACTCTTGACTGATCAAGAAAGGAAGGCATGTAATTAGATAAAGATTTCAGTTCAGAAAGAGCTGAAGTAACATTTGCAGCCCACGGGCCATAGATTAACCCATAACAAACATTCCTTTGTACCAAATCACAAACCGGGTTGATAAGATACGCTGCATTGAGATTTGATGCAGATTTGATACGCTTTAGCTAAAAGCCAAGGTTCTGTACACTAATTACAGCATGCAAAGGGAATCTTGCATTCAGGTGGACGATTTACACTTGACTAGTTTTTTTTATTGACTTGGAAGATCCCCACTTTACCCCACAATACAACGGAGTAGCTTCTCATGTGCTGGGCTAGAATAGAAGCAAAAATAAAAATAAAAAAAGAGCAACATAAGGTAACATCTAGTATGTGTCGATCCACTTCTCTATAGATATAAAGATCAACCTATATCCCAGGGGTGCCGCCTTCATGGAGAAAATAAAGAGCAGAACCAGAAAAAGGAGGATGAATGAAGCATAAGATGCTTAACAAGTGGATTGCAGACTCAGCAGCAACTATTTTTAATAGTCGAGCTCAGTCAACAGATGTTTCAATCCCCTCAAACAGTAAAGCTAAAAGACTATTGAGACACATCAATATAATATGGTCAAATTCCATCTGGAGACACAAACCAGAAGCAGCAAGTGAATGTACAAGGGAACGCTCTTTGAGCATGACGTGTGAGAACCAGTTTAGTATTTGGGCTCAGAGCCTCTACATTTGCACAAAACTTCATGTAGAGTGCAAAGCAATCAGGAAATCATTGCTGCGAAACTTTGGTGGTGGGTTATTGAAAACAATGAAAAGTGAATTTGAAGTGCTCTGCAAACTAGTAACTAGTCTGCAAGATAAAAATGAACATAGCTGTAAAGAAACCGAGGAAAATTTAACTCATATCTTTTACCAGAAAAGTTAGTTATCCATTGTTTTGTATATTATTTGCAAAAGAAGCAGTGAAAGGAAAATGTTGCATAAATCTCAAAACAACATAGCAATGGGGCAAAGGTCAATGAGTCATGACCACCGCAAATACATGACAGATGAAATCAGAAATATTAACACAGACAGCTAAATTATTTTTGACAGAGGACTATCAAAAGTCTATCCTTATATCACCACCACAGCTTGCATACAGATCCACTTAAAACATCTGAGAGACAAGCAAGCAAGCGACATAACTTGGATGGACCTTCAATTCATACCGCAACAACAGGACCATAAAGCGTGCACATTCTCCACGAATTTGAAGCTAGCTTCTTCTGGCCAGCACCCGAACAGGAAATGCGACGATATTACTCCTGTGCAGAGATCTCTTAGAACCTAAGCACTTAACAAGAGAAGTCTTCAGAAGAAGTAATGATACCAGCACTACCATGGAGCATTCTAAGCTAATACCATCAAATGACATTATGACATCAAGTTACTGCCTCATTGCCATTACATTCTTGAGTTCTATACCTTAGAATGGCAAATTATACAAAGAAGAAAAAGAAAAATCATAAGGCAGCAAATATCCCGGTATCGACAGATTGACGGCGTTGAAAACACATTATGAATCATTCCATTTCAGCCTCAAAAGGTCTGAATCTAATGATCTGAGTGACCCCATCCCCTCCCCACGCCGAAGCTAAAAGATGTCCATAGACAAGCACTGTCTAAAGGACTGCAAGTTCTACATTTTTCTTATCCATGAGGGTGCATTTGAAATAGCATATTACGGTCTCCAATCACTGAATCTTCAAGACTGCCTCTTTGAGAATGTTGGGCTGCCAATTTCATCCCATACGAAGTAATTTCATAAGGTGGCTGCATGAATGGATTACCATGTGCTGATGGGCTAAAGACACCAGCTGCTTCACTAGGCTGATTTGAATCCGCCATTACTGAGAACTGGCCGGTGATTCCAGTGGCAGCTGCTGAACCTGATTGAAGCGTGGATGTCTGAGATGGTGAGAGAGGCCCATTGTTTGGCAAGTTGACAGTGGTGATGTCATGGATGCTGGACCTCCTCTTATCTTTGCCTCCTGAATGGAGCCTGATGAAATACTTCTGCGCATGGCTAGCCACTTGGGTGGGTGTCCTCGTGATGACAAAATTGCGTGATATGTTTCTCCAATCCCCCTTCCCATATTTTTGGAGACCGAGTAGAAAGAGCCTGCAACGAGTTGCATAAAATTTCTCACCATCAGCATACATACAGATATATATATATATATATATATATATATATGCAACAAACTAACCAAGAAACAATCTAAGCCAGAACTAACGCTAAACATAAAAATCCCTCTGTTTCTATTAAAGAGTCCTTCCCGTATCCAGATCAAAATATCCATGGATTCTTAACTGCACATAAGCAATTATTAAAACAAGTGCAGCATATGAAAGATGACATCGTTTTAGTTTCTGGGGGAGCAAAAAGAAAGAAAAAAAAAAATCTATATATGTTTATAATTAAACATGGTATAATCTTCTCAAGCACATGTAATATCGACAAAATGTCATGCCAAGAGGGTTTAAACGGGAATTTACTTGTGCTCTTCTTCGGTCCAAGGGACTCCTTTCTTCCTCTCTTGATCCGGCCTCCCTGCTGACCTCTTCCCACCAACGCAGTAGGCTGGCTTCAGCAAGCCTTCGTACCCATGGCTGTTCTTCCAGTCCAACGTAAAAGACGAAGAGATGTAGCCGGGAAATGGGATCAGCCCAGCTTCTATGTGGCTCACGTCGTCCTCCAGGTCCCTGTAGTGGGACATGATATCCCCCACCGACTTCCCCGGGATCATGGCCGCCACCTTCGCCCATCGGTCAGGGGTGTCCCTGTCGAACTGCGCCAGGGCATCCTCGAAGCGCTTGTTTTCCTCTTGGGTCCAATTCCCGCTCCTCCTAGAGCCAAGAAGCCAGCCTGAGTTGGGGAAGTACGGGGCCGTAGGAGTGAGAACTTCCATCCAAGAGTGCGTCACCATTTCCAGGTCTTCCGATCGTTTATTATCAACTCAAAATCAGAGCCCGAATTCTTTCTCAGATGATAGAGCACGCAGGGGGCAAATCCAGTAGAAGGAAGGAGGGAAGGTATAGTTTTTTTTCCCAAAGGAATCAGAACAGATACCCCACCGCACCAAAACAAAAGAGAATCTGAAAACAATTTCTCAAAAAAAAAAAAAAAAAAAAAGAGCGAGAGAGAGAGAGAGAGACCTTGATGAGAGAAATCAATCCAATAGTCGATTCAAGAACACTTCTTTCGCTGAAACCAAGCAGAGAGTCTCAACCATCCATAATTTACAAGGCAAACTGCGAGCAAAATCAGAACTTCAAGCCCAAAAGATGAAGAACCTTAGAGCTCCCCATGGCCATCAGATCCGTAGGACCAATTCAAGAAGATTCAGTAGAGAGTGGAAGCTAGCCAAGACGGAATCAAAACGGGTAGAGCCCGGAACAAGCAAGAAGCTTGGAGATCAACAGTATCTATGACACAGAAACCTGGAGGAGAAATTTCTATAAGGCCCGCGACCACGACCCCCCTCGCAAAGCACCGGACCACCCACAAGCAGAGAGAATTCGATCAGCACTACAGGAGAAAAGAGGCAAAAGAGCGATCTTTGGATGTGAATCCGAAGAGAGGACGAGGAAAAAGAGGAAAAAGAGCGATATTTGGATGGATAAAAGGAGAAAAAGAAGTAAAGGGGTAGAGGGCATGGAAGAAGGAAGGGATCTAAAACCCCGATCTACCTCCCCTGACTCCGGCTCTCTATTTTATTATTCTTTTTTTTTCTTGTTTGGAGATCTCAAAATAAAAAAAAAATAAACAAACAAGCAAAGAAAGAAAGAAAGAAAGAAAAGGGAAAGGGGGAGAGGAAAAGCCGTGATTGAGCCGTGGTGGAGTTTGTGGCCACTCAGCCACAAGGTAAAGTTCCCCACCCCACCCCTGGAGAACAACCATCAAAGCTATCGTTTTTTGAAGCCTGCGTATATATTAATCATCAAGCTTTTGGAAAAAATATACGGAAGTGATATCCTTTTCCTCGGTGACCAGATTAATTATAACTCCTATAGTTATTTAACTAACTAAACACTTCTCTCATTCTCATATTAACTGAGTTTCTAGAAAGCTCGCGCTGTTCATCCAATTATTATAGTATTATATAGCATTCGTTATTTAAACTACATGTCATTGTTTTTTTATTATTTTTATGTTGGCCCAACGAATCACCAATGAGGCCAGATACGTCCATTGACAAAAGCTTTCACCTTTCTCTTTTGTTTCTTGGTAATTTCGTAAAGAATAAAATATGGATTATTGTCAGCTTATTCCTTGCCTCAGTTCGGTGGGTTTGCTCTTCAAATTACCAAGTTTGTTTCGGTTTGATGCTCATGTCGTTAAGTTATGGAAGAATGGTTTCAAAAATTAAATACTCAACCGCCTTCAATTTAAAAGAGACTGCAATTCGGTTATGAATTAAATATGAACAAAATTATATATCTTGCCATCATAATGTTTTATAATCTTACAGATTTGCGAGATTAAATTATGTTTTTTTAACTTCCATTAGAATTTTTTTCTTTCCTTTTTTTTTTTTTTTGAAACTCAAGCTTTTTTTCCTTCCAAATTTGTATTTTAATTTTTTTCCATTCGAACAATTAAATAACTTTGAAAAAAAATAAATTCAACTTTCAAAATCTAAAATATTCAAATTAAAAAAAAAAAGATAAAATCATGATTTTAAAAATTAAAAAAATCTCCTAATACAATCTAACACCTTAAATATGATTTCCAACCCTAGAAAAGACAATAACTGCATAAGAGCTGCATGAATTCGTCATGATACGGACTGAACTCAGAGATGAGCCATGCCATCGTATATTTTTGACATAAGAGAATATATAAAATTTGAACTCAAAAGTTTATTTATATTTTTTATGTGTGGCAAACTGGCAATCCAGTTGTACTGTAAAATCTTTTCATTTTTAAAGATAACACTTTTTTTTTTTTTGCACTCTTGAGCAAAACGCAGAAATTATTATATATATGTTCGTAATATTAATCCTCATTTAGTGGTCCCTATTTGGTCGGAGCCATCCCTCCTGTTGAGCAGTATAAGTTCAGAAGGCCATCGAGTGGGTTTCGTAGAGGTCAACTTTGAAATTTTTGCTATAAAAAAGCCCATCAACTTTAACAAATCAAGCCACCAAAACACCTTGGAACTTGCTCATTTCAGGGACCATCTCTCTCTTTGCAAGCTAATGGCAGCTCAGTCCCAGGTGCAAAAAGGAGTCACCTCTCGCTCACTCTCTTCCGGCCAATATTGATAATTTAGGTTAGATTAAAATATATTTTTCAACCTCAAAACTTTAACTCGAATGTCATTTTAATTCTCAAAATATTATGTTTTTAAAAATATTTGTTTTGTAGGATCGATGAATAGTCGGCATGTTATTCATTAAATTTTAAATATATATATAATATTTTAAAAGTATAAAAAACTAAAATATAATGATTAAAAGTATATTTTTATTTTTAGATTATAAGTTAGAAGAAGGGAATTGGTGATGAACATTGCATGCTTTAAAGGCTGCGGGTAAATAATTAATTAATAAAGTCAGCTCCTTGGCTGGCTGCAAGAAACCTTGGTTTTGAAAGGAATCCACCGATCAATCGCATATAAGTACCAAAGTGGGGGTTGTAGGTCTGAAAGGTATAATATAAATAGATGGCTCTTCCTGGGCTCATCGTTGTTCCATCAATATCAAAGGTCCAGTGCTACGCTCTTTTCAAACTATTCTTTAATTTCCTTGGTCCTGAAGTTACAGCCGATGCATTATGCGCTGCTAAGATTTTATATTTTATTCCATGACAATGATAATAAGATCAAAGAAAAGAATAGTTCTCTCTTATTTATTTTTTAAAAATCAAGGCAACCGGAGTTGTTGACCTCTAAAAATGACTCCTTAACGCCAATGGATGTGAAGATAGAAATCTCTGAAACTGGCTTCTTGCAAGATAGATAAGAAAGGTTTCAATAATTTTTGAGAAATTATCAAACACTCAAATTAGCACAGGCATCAAAGAAAATAATAACATAATAAATAAAATTTCCTTTTTCATATGAAACTTTTTTTTAATTAAAACAAACATATATTAATTAACTTTTAATTAACTGCTGCATGTCATCTTCTAGCTATCTAGCTCTCCTATCAATCGTATCAGTATTTTTAAATGCTCGTGCATGCATATGCTTGTGCGTTATAATTATCGATAGAATTTAAATGTCTTACATATAGCATCATGCCAATGCTCTCCATCATACGTAATATATCTCTTAAATTATAAGTTGATCATTGTAAATTAATTTTAATATTTTATTAAATATGTATTAATAATCAAGAAAGCAATGCCGTATCTATTTTATAGTATCTGCATGAATTGGCATCATCAATTCATGCGATAAAGCCTGAAACCTATGCCCTTATATTCACGTATGGAGAAAACCATGCATGGAAGCACAAATGATAGTCTCATCCATTACCATCAAAGTTGGACCACAAATGTAATTCGCACCATTAATCTTTCTCGACAAATGTAACTCAAACCATTAATCTTTCTTTCTGCCATCACTCTTACTAATATAATCATGGAATCTTTTCCTAATCTCCTCGGAGAAGTTGGATTTGGATCACTTGCTAGTTGTCATTAAGCTTTGCGTAGCGGTCCCCTAACTTCCGGGACCAACGACCGACCACCCCGCTCCCGCTTGCTCTTCGTCCATCCTCTTGTGCAGACCTCCCCTCTTCTTTCCCGTGCCCAACCAAGCCCCATGATTGAGCTGTTTCTTTCAGTAGAAAATTACTAGTGCATAATAGATTAAAGTTTTTTACCAACCCCTTAGTAAACAATGATAATTTAAGTAGAAAGTTGCACGCATCGAGTAGGATTGATTTAGAGGTATTTTTGAAATTAAATCAATTTAGATCGATTTCTTACGACTAAAATCATACAAGGGTCTAATACTTTTACTTATGATATAAATAAAAGCCTTTATAATATATATATATATATACATTACTTGTGTAAAAATTTAATACAAAATTCAATCGTAGCTTTTTTAATTTAAAAAGATAAACGAAAAACAAATTGAGGAGAAAGAAAAAATTGATTCAGACCAAATTGAAATTACGTACAGATCTAATTAACCATAAAGTCTAATCAATTTCTTGTATGTTCCTAAATTTATGCTACATACAAGGAAGCACACCATGCAAAATGGCACATCATTGACTTAATCAAGTGCGAATAGGGCTCACCAGTAGTGAGTACGTACGTACACGCGGACTTAACCAGCAGCATAAAAATCAATGGAAGATAAACAACATCATAACATCAAAAGAATTAAACACTCGGTAGCAGTATAATTAGACAAGCAGCATCTTAATTAAGTTGAAAGAGAGTGCTCCATAACAATAACAGTAGAGTCATCCACTAGTTAAGTGCATGATTATAAAAAAAATCTGTCAAAGCCAATTAAAGCCATGACCAAGAAAAGAAAATTCTTGAGCTTGTTTGTGCCCCTTGCAGGCACCATGGGGCGCGCGGGCTGCAAACGATTCTGGTCGTCTTTATTAATTAATTATAACATTAAAGATGAGGAAATAAAATAAAATAAAACAAAGGTTATGGAACTTTGTGCCCCCCCCTAGCTACTTGCATCGCATGGGGCTGGGTCCAGCTCCTCTGATACAACCAAACAAACAAAACGTGTTTCATTTATTTATATATTATTTTCAAACCTGGTCATGATGATCTTAATGGCGCATCCGACCAACTTGCAGGTTCACATGCGATTGGTGCCTCGCCTTGGAGAAAAATGGCTTTGGAGTCAGAGAATCCATTCATTATTCTCTTGTAACTTGTACATCGATCGATCCAATTGGCATGCATCTTGTGCTCCCTCCTAATTGAATCGAATCACTCTTGGTCATCCGCAAGAAGAACAATTAGAACACATCTATCTAGCCAAATAATAATAATAATAATAATAATAACACGGCCATCACAGGCCTGGCTTACGTTGACATTGGGACTTAGCAAACTACCATTATATAAGAAATTATGGTCGTGCTTTTTTTAAGGTGGTGGTTTATTTGGAACACGAGATGAACTCAATTGTTGTAATTCTAGGTTTAATTTATAAACAAATCTAGCCTTATTCTTGACTCAAAACTAGATTGTTTTTAAGCGATAAATAAGCCGGTTGGACTTGGCTCAATCAAGTTCATGATGATAACCTCGATCAAACGCTTCAAAAAAAAAATTTTTTAACGTTAAATTCTTTTTCAACCTATTAATTATATCACAGTTAAAAGTTTTGCGAGAGGTCACAAGCTTGAAATTCTTAGTTCTTATTGCTTAACAACGATAGCACACGAATGAATCCAAGTGCTCCATGAAGTTTTAAGTCGCTCGTTCTGAATGCCTGCGTTCGCGATAAGTATTCATATATAGTCTAATCGGCCTGTTCGAATTTTTTTTTTTTTTTTTTTTGATACAAGCGGATGATCACATTAATCTAGAGTGAGTCAAACCCGAGATATCAGAGTATAAAATTTGGAAAAAAACAGGAGGGCAAAGTTCACCCAGCTTCCAGCTCCAAGAATCAGCATAAGACGTCATCCTAGCAGCAATCCAATCTGCCGCAGAGTTGGCTTCCCGATAGATGTGCCTAATTCTGGCACAAGAGATACCCTGAAGGGTAGAATGAATATCTCTAAGCAAGGGGATGATAGGCACACGGGCGCGGGAGTCCTGCCTAATCCAGCGGATAACCGTAATGGAATCCCCTTCAATAATAATGCTGCGAGCTCCAAAACAGCGAATAGCACAACAGATACCAGCCCAAGCAGCATACAACTCCGTAAAGGGCACTGTGGAATCAAGAAGATCAAATCCATCAGACGCCAGCATCTCACCGTCAGGCCCACGAATCACAAACGCTGAGCCTGCACATCTGCCGCGAACACTACAATCGAAGTTGATTTTAACAAACCCTGGAGGTGGGGGCTCTTAAAAAATGAAAACCGTATGCCGATACGCTGCCGAAGTAGCAGGGGAGTCCCAGTGGCTAGGGATAGCAGAAAACCAAAATCTCTGATGGAAGGTATACTCAGCAGCTAAGGAGAAGGCAGTCCTAACAACCCTGCGAGGATGAATAGTTTCATCAGCAAACAGAAGCCGATTCTGAGATAACTATATCTGATAAGCAGTGTAATATTTCTTTAAATCAAACACCATCATTAAATCAAATCCTTTTACTTCTAAGCATTCGCATTATGACAAACTTTGTAAGATCAATTGACGATCGGCGGTACCATGGTCCATGAATCCCATCCTATCTCCACCGCTGAAGTGCGAAGCTCCGGGAGTAAGAGGTCAAAAACAGAAGGCTCTCTCTTAAATGCGAAGGAGGCATCCTCTAGGAAAGGACAGCTGTGTTGTTGTGGTAATAATAATAACAATAATAATAACAATAATGGAGAAAAAGACAGTACGTGTGATTGCAACAAAGAAGAGGAGTGGCCCCTATCCTACTCTTTCCATAAATGGAAAAGAATCTTTAGTTTTTCACGGACTTGGGGTCGGCAGAAGCGGCCAAGTTCAGACCACGCGGTCAGCGCACCCCGCGAGCCGCGGTTGCACGCGCTTAACATCGCATTTGGACGGTCAAACAAACCTGCAGCACTCCTTTTGGCAGCCCCATCCATACCACCTTCCCTTCTTTTTCTATGCTTGGGCTTCCGAGAGCCACAACGTTCCAGCGTTTCAAACTTAATTAATTCGGTCGGACGCTATCCATCATTCCATCTCCATTAAGCCGGGAGGAAGTACATCTCATGCAATTAATCCAACGGATTGTGGGATCGGAGAATGCCACCTTTCAGGTGAGGCTGGGCTTAAGTGTGTGTATGTGAGAGAGAGAGAGAGAGTCACAATTTTTAAAAAGGATTTCCTTATCAGATGCTCGGAGGTCACTCGTTTATTTTTAAACTTTTATAATAAAATGTTTCATAAGATTTATATATATTAAGGTCGCTGAAATTAGGAAAGGGCTAAGCATTCCATCACATGTAACGAGCGATCGATGCTTGCAAACATATATAGGAATAAAACACAAACTTACAGAAATTGGAGCAGCTAGCTGTCTTTTATTTATCATTCTTTGCAATGATGTAGCAAAGTAGAACTGTGGACGTTGGTCCCTGTCTACAATAATATACGCCATGACACCGACCATCCAAGAACAATAAGATTAATTAGTCAACTAAGAAAGGAACTTTAATCTTTGTTGGAAAGCTTAAAAAGATAATCAACATGAATCGTATATATTAAATGTTCCTTAACGAGCGTTCCCAGGCACTCATTAACTAAAAGAAAGAAAAGTAAGTGCTTTTATTAAAATGCATTTGTAAGCACAGGTGCAGCATTCGAGAGGGTGCTCGCTCTTAAACGGAGCTTGGTCCAAGAGAATCCATCACCCGTGATATTTATGGGAAGGAGGAAGGAGGAGTCCACCACTCTCAGTATATTCAACTAGAGCTTTATTGGGGGCTTTACTGGTGGTCCAGTCTATTAATTCTCGTTACCGGGTGGGGACCCCCCCCATCCTCCACTGAGGAAAAGGTAGGTGTGGGGTTGTTGCCCTCTCGGAAAACCATCAAGCCCGGCCAGCTCATCAATCATCATCAGGCAAAGGCAAAGGCAAAGGCAAACTCAAACACAAACACTCTCTTCTTCAAGAAAAGTTCTTTGGACTTTTGGTCCGTTCATAAAGAGCCTGCCTTGCTGGCTGAGGAATAATACAAACAGCTAGCCCACTTCGCTAATTGCCTCCATATATTTCGCTTCACACTAATTGCCTTCCATTCTTACGTTTGCGTAACGAGAGAAAGCAAACCTATAACCGCGGCGTCGAGTGGGAAGAAAAGGCTATGTATGGTCAAGTGGAATCCCAGTGGACTCATGGATGGGGGTAGCAACAAGCAAGACGCCATGTAGAACGCTGGGAGGACCACTGTGCCACCCTAAACGCACAAAAGTGATGCAAAAACTATGCAAGCTCTTTAGCAGCCACTACGAAGTTGGGCAAGCCAGAGGCAAGATGCTGGTGGTAGGTGGGGGTGGGTGTCTGTGGACTCTACTTATAATGCTTTGAGGGAAAATATTTTGTGCACCAAGCCCAGGAGTGCATCATGCAGATGATTGATCCACACCATGTATTTTATTCTTTTAAATATTAAAAAAAAATTATTCTCGATGCATGAGTGCAGTGCATACTTTTGCAACGCGTATGATGCACAAAAAAATTTTCAATGCTAGAGAAGTTAATGAGCCCATTCCTCCCAACGCAACCTTGGATCAAAGGTGAAGGCAGAAAAAGAAAAGGCCTTGATAAAGCTCATTCCAGCTGTGGTGGGCCTCGCCTATTATTGTCTACTCTATATAGTTAAGTTAGGAAAGTATTCCTCCATATCTCATTCTATATTTGTCTTTTTTTTATTTTTTTATATTATTTAACTTTAAATTATTTTAATTGCATATTTTTCATCTTGAAAGAAATTAAAAATATTAGCAAATTTTTTGCAAAGGTTGTTAGAGTGGTTCCCAAGAATCTAAGAATGATTTTTTGGTTTATTTTAGCACGTGCTAGTATTTATAAGCTTAAAAGCTGTACTGTGATTTTTGGTTTTGTAAATAATTTTTGATATTAAAAAAATGGTTCAATTAATTTTTAAATCACAGGCACTTTGAATTTTTTTTGCTATTCAATCTTAAAACAAAATTTACTAAATCCATGTAGAAAACTTTAATTCAGGTTTTAAAATAAAATTCCTGAAATCTAGTATTGTGTGCAAGAAATCGCTAAATCAGTTTCTTTCTTTAAATATGTAAGATATGTTGCTAATCTAGTTTACTTTGGCTAGCAAAACTGATCTCATACATTTTACTACTTAATCATATAATCTTTCAATTAATGCATTTATAATATTACAACTTTGAGTTTTAAAAATTAGTATGTTATTAATAGTTGTTAATCCGCAAAACTACTGTGCGAAGGTTTCCGTCTGGTCTGTGCTTTAAGATTCCCGCTTGTTCTCTTCGTTCTTGATTCTCCGGCTAGGTTCATCTTCTTCCTCGTTCGTCGTTGAAGCTCTTGGTTTTCTCCTCGGTCCGCTTCGTCTGATGGCTTCCGATTCTGCTAAAGATCATCCAAAGTCTTCTCGGACGGAGCCTTCTCGTAATTTTTCCTGGGTCTCATCGTCTCCAACGCCGGCAGAGGTGGCGAACCTGGAGACTCTCTTCCCAGAAGTTATCCAAGTTCCCTGCTCGGCTCTGGATGATGAAATTGAGATTTGGGAGAAACTGGCCATCCTGGTACGCACCTTCCAGCGCTGGGTGCCTCCGGATGCCCTTCTCCGTGAATTTCGTCGTGCGGGAGTCCCTAGCGAGATTCAATTTGTTAGCTTGGCCCATCGATGCCATATTGTTAAATTCTCCGATCCTTCTGCAAAAAGAATGGTTCTCGAGCAACCTTGGATCGTTAACGGTCAGACGCTGGCATCTGAGGCTTGGAGAGCTGATTTCTTCCCAGCGCCTGACTCTGTTTCTTCGGCTCTTGTATGGATTCGGCTGCCAAATCTTCCTTTGGAATACTGGTCGGATCCTATCCTACGCTCCGTTACTGCCCCGGCCGGTAGTTTTGTCTTCGCTGACCCTCCGACGATGGCGAGAAGCAGAGCTGGTTTTGCTCGTGTCTGTGTCAGAGCGGATCTCTCCCGTCCGCTGCGGCCAGGTGTTCGGATGAGGGGGTCTCTTGCTCCCTTCTGGCAATCCTTCGTCTACGAGCACATTGAAGGTATTTGCTGCTTCTGTGGATCATTGCATCTCCGGGGTCCCTGCAATCTTGGGCAACAGGCTGAGTCTTCGTCCAAGTCATCTATCCCCTGTTTCGGCCCGTGGATGGTGGCTGTCCGCCGTCGCAGGGGGGCTCCGACGGCTGGAAAGGCGTCGGTTCCATCTCCGGATTCTGCTCCTCGTCTCCTGCTGCTCCGTCCGCTAAGGTCCCAGGCCCCTCTTCATCCTCTCCGGCTCATGCCCCGTCAGTGGCCTTCTCTGCTATTGGCTCGGGTCAAGCCAGGGACGAATGGATGGTTCCTCTCAAAACTGCTCGCCGGCGCCTCTCCAAGCTTGGGAAATCCATGGAGTCCATCGCACTGCCCTCGGCTCAGCTGGATGAAAAGCATGCCGGTTCCTCTGCTATAGTATCAGGAAAAAAACTTAAGATGCCTCTGCATGCCGGTTTCCCTCAGGCTGAAGCTGAAGTTGGTTATGGAGTTCAGACTCAGCCAAAGCCCACTCCTTCCATTCTGAATGTTCAGTCTAACAATCCGTTTGCTGTTCTTGGGTCTGACACTCCGATTGGCTGTCGGGATGCTAACCCGGTTCCTATGAAGAGGGCCAGACCAGAAGAGTCTCAAATCCATCGACCCTCCTCAAAATCTGGCAATAGAAAAGGAAAAACCAAGGAGGGAAAAGCTTCCCTTCCTACCTTCCAGATTGCTGTTCGGGATCCAGTGACCCTTGATCCCTTGGCTGTGATGCCTCCTGAGGGCCGAACTAATGATTATACAGTTACTCCCCAGTTATCTTCAATGGTAGAAAACAGTCATGAGGCTACAGTCTCCATTCTTAAGGCGGCCATTCTGGGTCAGCGAGTGGATCCCTCGCCCCCTGTTGCTGGTCCTCGGATGCTTCTGGGTGAGAGTGTTAGAGAGACTGTATCTTTAGAGGGGCTTTCTAATGTTGCTATGGCAGATGCCTCGACTGGGGCCGAGACCCCTACTAATGTTAAATGAAGATTCTGTTTTGGAATGTCAGGGGGGCTCGAAAACCATCCTTTCGAGCCTCTTTTGCTAGATTGATGCAGCTTCATCAATTTGATATTTGTATTCTTCTGGAAACCCGACTAGCGGGTGTTAGCTTGTCGTCTTTCAGGAGACAGATTGATCGAGCCTGGTCTTCTTATGCTGTGGAGTCTGCGGGCCTCTCGGGAGGTATATTAGCTCTATGGCGCAATCCCTCTATCAGGGTTGATGCTTTTCATCAGTGTAATCAACTGGTGTCTTTGGTTGTCTCCGAGGGCAGCGCTGACCCCATTCTTTTATCAGGAGTCTATGCTAGTACCGATTTTCGGGAGAGGAGGGTCTTATGGGCTGAACTCCTAGCTCTTCTGGCGCACGGCCTTCCTTCCTTAGTTGCCGGTGATTTTAACTGTATCACTGGGGCTAATGAAAAGAAAGGAGGAAGACAGGTTGGCAACTCAGTTGAGATCTCTGAGTTCAGATCCTTCATCTCATCTGCTGGATTGCTGGACTTGGGTTTTTTGGGTACCCAATTTACTTGGTGCAACAATCGACAAGGCTCTGCCCGAGTGTGGGAAAGATTGGACAGAGCTATGGCCTCTGCCCATTGGCTCCGAATGTTCCCTTCGTCTTCTGTCGCTCATCTTCCCAGGATTGCATCTGACCATTGCCCCATTATGGTCTCCACTGAAGCTAACTCTCAGTCTCAAAGGCAGTTCCGGTTTGAGAAATTCTGGTCTTCTTATTCATCGGCTCGCTCTATCATTTCTCAGGTCTGGCACTTACCGGTTAGAGGCAATGCCATTTACAAACTGTCCAGGAGGCTGGAGCTTGTCAGGCGGAGGCTGTCCAGATGGAATAGAGAGGAGGTGGGGAATATCTTGAGGCATGTCGAGAAGGTCGAAGCTGACATTGTTCACCTTCAGTCCTGTGAAGATAGGGATGGTTATCTATCTGATGACGACCTTTCCGCTCTTCGTGCTAAGCTTGCTATCCATTATTCTCTTCTACAACAGCAGGAGACCTACTGGAGGCAGCGGTCTAGGGCCCTGTGGATTCAGGAGGGAGACCGTAACACTAGATTTTTTCACCAGTCTACCTTGAGGCGTCGGGCAGCTAATCGGATTCGGCGTTTGGTAGAAGAGGATGGGGGCTCTCAGGAGGACAGTCATGTTATTCGTGATCGTCTGTTTCAGTTCTTTCGGTCCAGATGGACTGAGCATTCGGCTGAGGGGGATTCTGTTCAGAAGGTTTCTTCGTTGAAGCAGGTGTCTATTCAGGAGAATGTCAGTCTTGCTAGACCTTTTACTGCGGAGGAGATTTGGCAGGCTCTTTGGGATCTTGGATCTATTAAGGCCCCTGGGCCTGATGGATTCCCGCCTTTCTTCTTTCAGCACTACTGGACTATTGTTGGTCCGGAAGTTGTTCAGACTATTCAGATTGTCTTCCAGTCAAAATCCATGCCTGCTGAATGGAATAGGACCCTCATCACTCTTGTGCCCAAGTGCCCTAATGCTTCTACCCCCCAGCACTATCGGCCCATTAGTTTGTGCACTACCTTATATAAGATTTGTGCTCGTTTACTAGTCAATCGTCTGAGGGTGGTCATTCCCCGTCTTGTCTCGGATGAGCAAGGGGCTTTTATCAGGGGGCGCTGTATTTCGGACAATGTCATTATAGCCCAAGAATTCATGTCTGATCTCCAGAAAGCTCCTGCTAGACGGTGTCTAATGGCTATTAAGCTTGATATGGAGCGCGCCTATGATAGGGTGTGTTGGGATTTTTTGCATCGTACTCTGCTTGAATTTGGTTTTGGCAATCTCTTTATAGAATGGATTATGGCCTGCATCCGGTCGCCTTCATTCTCCCTGATTATCAATGGCAGTCAGACCGACTTCTTTCATTCTACTGTTGGGCTTTGTCAGGGGTGCCCGTTATCCCCATTTCTATTCATATTGGCTGCTGATGATTTCTCTCGTGCGTTACATCTGGCACAGGAGGATTGTCGTATCACCCCTTCATGGCTGGCCCGCTCGGCCCTTCGGTTTCGCATCTTCTCTATGCGGATGATTGTATCTTGTTGGGTCAGGCTACAGTTCGGAATGCGACCATCTTTGATTCTATTATTCAGAGCTATTGCCAGGTTTCTGGTCAAAAGGTTAATCTTCACAAGTCTATGATCTGCTTTAGCCCTAAGACCAGAAGTCATGTTCGGGAAAGCATTCTCCATACATTGGGCATAAATAGTCAGGCTGATCGCCTTCTGTACCTTGGTATCCCTATCACCGGAAGACGGCCCTGCTGCACAGATTATGCTGATATTGAGCGGCGGATCCATGATCGCATTGATGGTTGGCACAGCACTTCATTATCTATGATGGCGAGGATTATCCTTATACGATCGGTTCTGACGTCCCTACCTCTGCACCTCCTCTCCAACACTGCTATTCCGTACACCTGCCTGAGAAGGATTGAGCGGTGCTTTCGGGATTTTCTGTGGGTTTCTGGGCAGGATGGTCATGGGACTCATCTTTTGTCATGGGATATAGTCTGTTTGCCTGTTCATGAAGGAGGCCTGGGTATTCAGTCTCTGACTGTTCGGAGAGAGGTTATGCTTGCCCGTCATGCGTCGCGGTTCTTACTTGATCCACACTGCTTCTGGAGCTCCTTCATGCGGGCTCGATATGGTGATTGGTCCCCATCTCTGGATGATCAGCCCCTTCGTCGGCACTCCTCCTTTTGGAAGGAGGTTTATTGCCATGCTCCGACTATTTTGACCAATACCTCATGGTTGTTAGGTGATGGCTCTATGGTTGATGTTATCCAGGATAAGTGGATTGCTGACCTTCCCCTCTCTCTTTGGCCTACTTTCTCCTGCATCATATTCCCAGCAGTATGAAGGTCAAGGATTTGATCTCTCAGGACTCCTCTGGCTGGCATATGAATATTGTTACTCAACTCTTTGGTCAGGAATTAGCTCGACGAATCCTTGCTATTCCGCTTATTCGAGGAAATGTCACTGATACCAGATTATGGCGTAGATCTTCCCTGCCTTGGGCTCCTTCCAGAGACTTGATGAATATTTATAGACCTTCTCCACATCGCACGATGGATGCTGGTTGGGTATGGAAGCTCCCTATTCATCCCAGGGTTCAGCTTTTTGTTTGGAAGCTACTGTGGGATTGTATTCCAACTTGTTCCTTCCTTGCTAATAGGGGCCTTCATATTCAGTCTATATGCCCCTTGTGTCGTCAGGAGGAGGATACTATCGATCATGTTATATTTAACTGCCCCAGAGTTAGGGGAATCTGGCAGAGTGTGGGTTATGATTGTCGTGCTGATGCTGAGGGCTCTCTGAGATCTATGTTTTTGCATATTCTTCAGCAGGGCAGACAGTGCCAGACCGGCTTATGGGCTGCTACTGCTTACCATATCTGGCTATCTCGGAATCTTCTCATCTTCACTGATGAATCTTCTCCTTCCTTCAGGGTTGTCCGGAAAGTTAGGCTGTTATCAGTTGATTTCTCTTCTCGTCAGAATGTTCCTGTGTTTGGCAGCCCTAGCCACTGGGGATCCTCTGCTGCTGCGGTAGCGGACCGGCATACGGTCTTCATCTCCTGGGAGCCCCCCCCTCCAGGGTTTGTCAAACTTAATTTTGACGGTAGTGTTCGCGGCAGGCTTTTTGGTTCTGCGTTCCTTATTCGTGGGCCTGCTGGTGATTTGTTGGCAGCTGGTGGTTTTGGTAGTCTTGACCTATCAGTTCCTCTTGCTGAACTTTATGCTGCTTGGGCCGGCATTCTTTATGCTATTAGATCCCTGCATGCTCTTAATCTGATTATTGAGGGCGATTCTCTTACAGTTATCCGTTGGATCCAGAAGGATAACTTTTCTCAAGCTCCTGTCAACCCCTTGATCCTTGATATATGGGCTACCTTGCGGGATGTTGATAGAGTCCAAATCCGACATGTTTATCGCGAAGCCAACTCTGCGGCCGATTGGGTAGCGACGGAGGTGGCTCATCATGGTGGTTACAGGATTTGGTCTCAGAGTGACCCCTGTCCTTCTGTTCTTAATCAAATTCTGCATTCTGACTTATGTGGGCTGACTCGCACTAGAGTGGTGTGATCGCTCGCTTGTACCAAAAAAAAAAAAAAAAAGTTGTTAAAATTATTTAAGATTAAAATTCTGTGAATCTTGCGCGCGCGCTTTGGAAAAAAAAAAATCACGGCCAACAATATCCCTGCCGCTTGCAATGTCGTGAGTTTGAGCTGCTCTTTTTTTAAAAAAAAAAAAAAAAAAAGAGGGGAGCCTTAAAATATTGTTAAAGGGCCATTTAATTGATGATAGTCTACCTTGATTATTTGAAACTGCTATGTATAGTATCATATTCATAATTAAATATGATAATCTAAATAATAATATTTGATTAGGATAATTCAATTTCCATCTAAGAGATAGGTATCTAAAATTATCAAATTTTAGTAGCTTTTACTTTTATATAAATATTTAATAATACTTAATCTGATTATATATTTAATTTGTATTAAATAAAATTTAAATAATTAATATTATACATTTAATATCAAACATATAATATAATATTTTATAATTTAAACATTATTATATTATGTAATAATTTATAAATTTTAAATTTTAAAATATTAATATTTATGACCTTCTTGCATATTGAATTATTATGTAATATATAGTAATATTCATATATAAATATAGCATGATATATATAATCATAATATATATTATATTATACATAATATATATTAAAATATTTCTAATCAATTTATAAAGAATTTTGATTTTTATTTAAACATTTTTATTTAAAAAAATGAAGGTTACTTAAAAGATAAGAAAGATTTATAACAAGATTCAAATAAAATTTAAAATATAGTAAATTAATTATCATATTTTGTTATTATGAATCCAACACGATAATTTCTTTTATGATTTGACTAGAAAGTGAAAGATTGTTGAGAATGTAAGAATCTCAATGATACTATGGTTTACTTTTTTAAAAAAAATATCCTTCAAAATAAAACATCATCCATAAGAGTGAGAAAAAGCCCATCTTCTCTTGTAATAATTTTAATATAATATAATATATATATAATAATTTTTATTACATATTAATATAAATAATAAAGAATTATTATGCTAAATTATATAAACAATTAATTATTTAGATATAATTATATTTATAAAATTATTATAGTATATTTTTTATACTAATATATTAACAAAATTTAATATTATGTAATGTAATATTAAATTTATCATTTATGCAATATAATTTTATAATATTATTATAATATATTACATCATTTTTTATATTATAATTTATTTATATATATATATATATCATTTGTATGATAATATTATATTAACTACTACATTGTTAACTGATATGGTTGATCAAGCAACGTTAAGGCTAACGAATAAAGTGACTCACGAAGCCAGGCTCGACATATCAGATCGACAACAAGGGACCCCAAGGTCCCTCTCGGCATCAGCATCAAGGGACTTTAGGTCCCTCTCGGCCTCGGCACCGAGGGACTCTAGGGTCCCCCTCGGCCTCGGTACCTGATCTCCACATGGCTCGGCATATGTTTGTAACTGCCACGTGGCCCACCAACCTCCTGCGACTTCACGTGGCCACTATCAGTTATGGCATATGCCCGACATGACCAGGCCCACCTGCCACCTGTGGCGTCATGCTTGACATAGAGATGGCAAATCAGGCTACCTCTGACAAGCTTAGGGACGGTTGCGACCTGTCCCTATCAGCCTTGCTGCTATTCTCTGACAGATAATGACATTTCGGATTCAACAACCTTCCAAAAAATGAAGGTGAGAGGGACTTCTGAACAGGTATAAGAACCTCCGCTCATAACAAGAGAAGGGATCTGAACTCCAAGCTTTTGGCTAAGTCTTTTAGTCGATCATTACTCATCCCTGTTTTCCAAGTTACTTACTTGAGCGTCAGAGGGTTCCCACCGGAGCAACCGGTCCCCGGGACTTTCTTGCAGGATTCCTGCCTAAGAAGGAGGTGTTGGAAGATTCCAAGCTTTGCCCTCATCGTCCTCTGGATCCTAATCCTTGCCCGACATTCGAGGAGGTAATTTGGCAACAATAGGTTGGCGCGCCAAGAAGGAGGGAGGAGACGAGGAGATAGAAAGCTTCAAAATAACCAGCTGCGGACCTCTACTCCCCTGCGAAAAGAAAAACGTGAGAATGATGGTGATGTGCGCCCAGGAGATTTCTATCAGCCACGCTGGAGGGCATCATTAGGGGCCTGAGCAGCAAGAGACCAGTCTCTCTGCTCCTTAGGCCAACTTCCCAACTCCGCCTTCGCCACCAACTCAGGACAACTGAATCACCGCCCTCACTCTATAAGTTCAGTCACTTGTGGTGGCGGTTCATCAGCTGCAACAACAACCAGCAGCCGCACAACCGTGCCCAAGGCCACCCTCGTCGGGTGCGGGGGCCGCTCAGCCCAGTCAGCAATCCATCCGTTGGAGATCCCATCGGAGGGAGGCTCCCTACCGATGCACCTCGCCCAGGCATCACCGCCAGGAGGCCTCTAAGAGGCCTCGGTCTCTTTCCCGCCATTCTAACGATTAACATAAATGACGACCCAGGAAGGAGACCGAGTGAGGGCATCATCCTCGGCACCGTGCCTTCCCATCCTCATGATCTTCAAGGAAGGGATCCTTCGATGGTCGGATCGCTCGCTGGGCCGAGCGACAGTTTGATGAATATAACCAATGGCTGGAGGAGCTCAGCCGCAGAATCACTAACCAATCGAAGGTGGACTACGACAGCCGCCCCCCGCTATCTCGCCATATCATGGAAGAGCCGATTTCAAGCCGGTTCTGTCTCCCCCAGCTGGACCCCTACGACGACACCACTGACCCTCTGAACCATCTAGAGAGCTACAAGGTCCTCATGTAGGTCCAGAGGGCGACCGACTCCCTCCTTTGTATGCCTCTCCGGCCACCCTTCAGAAGGTTGCGTGTGCTTGGTACTTCCGTTTACCGTCGTGCAACATCAATTCCTTCCGGCAGCTGGAGAGGGCCTTCCTGACGCACTTCGATGCATGCCGAAAGATCCCTTGGTGGCCAAGCTTGTTCACCATTTGACATAAAAGTGGCGAGTCACTGAGGGACTTCGTCGCTTGGCTCAAGGAGGTTTCACTCGAAGTCTACCACCTCGATGACTCTGTGGCCACTCTGGCCTTGAAGCGAGGGTTCCATCCCTCCCATTTTGCCTACTCTCTCGACAAGAAACCCCCCGATTCTTACGTCGAGTTGCTGAGTCATGCGTAGAAGTACATCCATGCTAACAAGGTGGACTCTTCTCAGAGAGAGGTTGATGAGGATCTAGCAAGAAGCAGACCTATTAGGAGCCCAATGGAACTCGTCTTGGGAGACCCGAGCCTCCCCATCGATCGAACAACCGGCCCCAGACTCTCACCCTAAAGAGGAGCACTTCACCTCTCTGCTCGCCCTGATATCCCACATCATAATGAAGATCAACGGCGAGCCCTACCTCAAGCGTTTCGTCCCCATGAAACCAGAAACCCCTCGCGACAAGAATCTCTACTGCCGTTTCTACCAGGATCATGGCCACGATACAGAGGACTGTCGTCAACCGAAGAAGGCAATCAAGGACCTCATTCAATGGGGTTATCTAAAAAAGTTTGTCCAAAGGGAAATTCGGCTGCACCAGGCCCGTCAGCACCTCCACCTACCTAGGCTAGACTTAACAATGCCCCAACTAAGAAGACAGTAGCCATGATTTTCTAGGAGGTAGGCGGTACTACCAAGAGGCCACAGGGGGGTGGGAGAGTTGATACTGTAATCCCCTTCTCTAAAGGGGACTTAAAGGGGTAGACAATCCTAATGATGACAGCATTATCATGTCTATGATGATCGTGAAGCAACTTATAAAAAGAATTTTTGTTGATAGTGAAAGTTTCATAGACATTCTCGCTTACGATACCTTTGTTCGGATGAAATTATCCCTCAATTCTCTATGACCTATGTCTACGCCCCTATTGGGCTTTACCAAAGATTCCGTGAATGTAGAGGAAGAAATCGCTCTCCTAGTCATGGCTGAGACACCGCCATGCCAAAGCATGATCTTCATGAAATTTCTGGTTGTCCGGATTCCCTTACCCTACAATGTCATCCTCGGACGACCTGGCTTGAACTCTTGGATGCCATCATCTCCACCAAGAGGTTGCTGGTAAAGTTCCCCACCAGCAGAGAAGTTGGGGAGGTGCGCGGGAAGAGAAACCTAGTGCCACTCTGCTATCATATGACCCCCAGCCCTCAGACTACGGTTGCTTCATCAATGCTAGAGTTGCTTAACGCCAAAGAATCATAAAGAAGGAGAGAGCCAGTCAAGCACCTATTGACCTTCCCACTGGGGGAGGATTCGGCGAGGACGGTCCAAGTCAGAGCTCTTCTTCTCGTGGAGGCAAGGGACCAACTTCTCACCTTCTTACGAGCCAACTCAAACATCTTTGCTTGGTCGCCATCGGACATGCTAGATATACTACCTGAGGTGATCACTTATAAGCTCAGCATTAACTGCAGTGTTGGCCAGTCCGACAGAAGAAGAGAAGCTTCACCCCCGAGCGGCAGAGGGCCATTGACGAGGAAGTCCGCAAACTAATTACTATCAGCCACATCCGGAAGATGCATTATCCGGACTAGCTGGCCAACGTAGTGATGGTCCGCAAGGCCAATGGAAGCTGAAGGATGTGCGTCGACTTCACCGACCTCAACAAGGCGTGCCCTTAAGATAGCTTTTCGCTACCCAGAATCGACCAGTTGGTGGACGCCACGTCCAGCCACAAGACCCTCAGCTTCATGGTTACCTTTTCAGGATACAATCATATAAAGATGGATCCTACGGACGAGGAGGCACTTCCTTCGTGACCGAGAAGGGTGTCTATTGCTAAAAGGTGATGCCCTTTGGCCTAAAGAATGCAGGGGCTACATATCAACGACTGATGAATAAAGTCTTCGAGGATCAAATTGGCCGCAATATGGAGGTGTACATGGACAACATACTTACCAAAAGCATCCGCACCGATGACCATGTCGCTAATCTAGCGAAAACTTTTGGCAACTTTCATCGCTACCAGATGAGACTGAACCCACGGAAATATGCCTTCGGAGTCATGGCGAGCAAGTTCCGGGGTTTTATGGTGACACAGTGGGGAATCGAAGCTAATCTAGAGAAGATCAATGCCATCATTGACATGAGGCCGCTGGCTAATAAGAAGGAAGTGCAACGGATTACCGAGAGAGTGGCATCCCTAAGCCGCTTCCTATCGAGGTTGGCAGAAAGATGACTGCCTTTCTTCAAAGCCCTGCGTAAGGTGAATGGCTTTGAGTGGATGAAGGAGTGCTAGAGATCCTTCAAAGGATTGAAGGAGTTACTGTTGACCCCCCGCTGCTGTCCAAGTTGAGAGAGGGGGAGGAACTCTTCCTCTACCTCGCGGCATCTCCCGAGGTGGTCAGCTCTGTGCTCGTTCGCGTTGATGCCGACGGGACGCAGTGGCCCATCTACTACACCAGCAAATTGCTTCACGATGCAAAGACTTTCAAAATAAAAAAAATATTTTTACTCTAATAATCTCCGCTCAGCGTCTTAGGCCTTACTTCCAAGCCCACTCGATCATAGTGCTTACGAACCAACTGCTAAGGGCTATTTTATCCCATCCTGACACCTTCGGTCGGTTGGCCAAGTGGGCGATGACGTTGGGGGAGTTCGATATGTCATTCCGATCGAGGTTGGCCATGAAGTCTTAAGCCTTGGCAGACTTCCTGGTCGAGTGCGCTTAGACCGAGGAGCGACCGAGGAGCCCTGCGAGGCGACCTCGGGGTTTCGCTCGAGGAAATAGGGAAAGACTAGATTCTCCACGTGGATGATGCAAATTCTCAAAGAAGCGGAGCGGGTCTCATCCTCGCAAGTCCGAAGGGGGCGGTGATGGAATATGCCCTCCGATTTCTTTTTCTCGCTACCAATAACCAAGCCGAGTACGAAGCCTTTCTGACCGGAATAAAACTCGCTAGGGAACTCGGAGTGGAGTACCTCCAGGCCTTCATCGACTCCCAGCTCGTCTCTAGATAGATCCCTAGAGAGTACGAGGCCTGGGACCCCATCATGTCCCATTACCTGAATAAGGTCCAATCACAAACCTCATTTTTCATTCACTTTAGTGTCAGCTACATCCCCAGGGGCGAGAACGCCAGAGCCGACGCCTTGTCCTGCCTTGCCACCTTGGCCGACGGGACCTACGTGGAGCACTTGGAAGCCCCGAGCATTGATGTGGCGGAGGAGGCTCTACCAGTCAATCAAGAGTCCACCTGGATGGTTGCGTACATCTAGTACCTCACCGATGGTATGCTTTCTGCTGACCCTGCGGAGGCCAAGATACTCAGACGGTGAGCCTCCAAGTTCCTGATGCTCAACGAGCAACTGTACCGGAGGTCTTTCTCTCACCCCCTCTCAAGTGTGTGGGCCTTGCAGATGCCGACTACATCCTTTGCGAGATCCATGAATGCATCTACAGAAACCATCTAGGAAGCAGAGCGCTAGCGTACAAAGTCTTGCGCCAAGGGTACCACTAGTTTACCATGATAGAGGATGCTGCTGAGTTGGTGCGGAAGTATGATAGCTGTCAGTGACACGCCAACATCCAGCGGTAGCCGACCTCCCAGCTAAGCCTTCTGTTCGCTCCATGGCCTTTCGCCTAATGGGGAATGGACATCCTAGGACCATTTCCCCTAGCCTCTGGTCAGAGAAAGTTCCTACTCGTTGCTATCGACCACTTCACCAAGTGGGTGGAAGCTGAGGCACTTGCCAATATCACTAAGGGCAAGGTGAGATCTTTCTTCTAAAAATTCATCATTTATCGATTCGAGCTGCCCCACACCCTCGTCACTGATAACGATCGGCAGTTCGACAATACTCTCTTCAGAGAATTCTGCGCTGAGCTAGGCATTTGCCAATGGTTTACCTCCATCGGTCATCCAAATGAATGAAGCGACCAGGTTACAAACCGGACCATCCTTCAGAGGCTTAGAACACGATTAGATGACTTCAAAGGAAGATGGATGAAGGAGCTCCCCAGTGTGTTGTAGGCATATCACACGACCCTGCAGACTCCCATAAGAGAGACCCCCATCAGCCTTGTGTTCGATCAGAGGCTATCATCCCCGTGGAGGTCAGCATCCCGAGTCCTCGAGTGGAATTGTACAGTGAGGAGGACAACCCAAATCAACTACGAGCCAACCTCGATCTTGTCAAGAAGACAGGTGACTGGGCGCGGCTTAGGATGGCCTATCGATAGAGAGCTGCAAAGTACTACAATGCCCTCATTCGCCCTAAGGTGTTCCTCCCAGGGGACTTGGTTCTCAAGCATGCAGAGATCTCAAAACCCATGGAGGGGGGCAAATTATCGCTAAAATAGGAAGGGCCCTATCGAGTCACCGAAGCCCTCAATCATGGAGCATACTGGATCGAAGGACTCGATGGGAAGCCACTCCCTTGCACCTGGAATACGGACAACCTCTATTGGTACTACTAGTAATGTATATAACTAACCGACTATAAAATTTGAGCATCTCATTCTTTCAGCTAACGAAGATATGTTTGAGTATCTTTCTCTCTTAGCACTAAAGACCGACCCAGCATCGGCACTCAAAGACCGACCGAGCGTCGGCACTCAAAGACTGGCTCCAGGCCGGCACCAAAGACTGGCTCCAGGCCGGTACCAAAGACCAATAAAGCGTCGGCACTCAAAGATCGACCCAGCGTTGGTGCCCAAAGACCGGCCTAGCGTCAGCGTCTAAGACTGACCTAGTGTCGGCACCAAAGATTGGCTCCAAGCTGGCACCAAAGATCGGCTCCAAGCCAGCACCAAAGATTGACTCCAGCACCGGCACTCAAAGGTTGACCTAGGTCAGCTCCAGGCTGGCACCAAAGACCAACTATCCGCATTGGCACAAGGACCAACTCCAAAGTCATCATGAAGATAGACCTACTGCAAAGTCCACATCTAAGGCCGACCCCAAGGTCGACTCCGAAGATCAACTTCAGAGTCGGCCCCAATGTTTTCCTTGAAATTCACTTCGATATCAGCCTTATCAGGAGCCAGATGATCCCACACGGATTTTCACAGGCGCAAGATACGGAATGTACTACAAAAGCTAAGTACTCAAGGACTCAAAAAAAATTCTTACTTTTCATTACTTATCAAAAGAGTTTACAAAAATGCCGACTCAAGTCGGACTTCGATACAAGGGTAGGAGATGGACAAAAGTGGAATACAAGAAGAAAAGGCCCTCAGGCGTCGGCCGGTGCTGGCCCATCGTTGGCCGATCTCTACCATAGGCAGCACCTCTAGCTCCTCATCATCGGGCTCAAGGTCATTAAGGCCAGCAATGCTGAAGACCCTTGCTGCCTCCTCCTTGCATTCCCGGAAGCCTTGGAGGTAGACTTCAATCGAGTCCTCCACCACATCATCCAAGAAGGCTTCAGAGTTCCGATAGCATCCCACGGCCTCGCTGCTGCCTTCTCGGCCGCTGCAACCTTCTCCTCAGTGGCCTGCGCCGCCGCCTCCATCTTCGATGCCCTTTGGAGGGCCTCGAGCTTGTCCGCCATAGCATCAACCACCCTGGCATCGACCATAAGGGTAATCTTCTTGGCATTCCCCACCCGCTCCTTGGCCCCCCTCACCTCCAGGCTAACGATATGGAGCTGAAGCTGATGCAAGGTCATCTCCGCCTCCATCTCCTTCAGCTTCACCTCGGTGGAATAGGTGCGCTTGAGTTCGGTCGCCGCCTGGTGCCTGGCCTCTTCGACCTCTCTGCCCACTCAGCCCGAGCCATCTCCAGTGCTTTCTCGGCCCTCTCGAGCTCGAGCATCGATGGCCTCCTTTTGGGTGTGCTAGAGAATCCCATCATCCTGAAGGGTGATATCCCTCGCGCGACCATGGAGTTTACCATCTGCGTAGGAAAACCTCCGTCAGTATAAAGCAAAGCAAGCAAAATTTTACAAGGAAAGGAAGATGATTACCAAAAGCAGGGCTGCGAGGGCATCATGAAAGAAGGCAGAGGCCCCTTTGCGGTGAAGCTCCCCCTGAACTTCGGTAGGTAAACCCGGGCCATCAGCTGCTCCGCCAAGAGGCTGTGGTTCATCAGCGGTGGCCGAGAGGGGGTCGCCCTGAGTCCCCCTCCCTTTGGAGCCTCGGCCGACGCCGAGGTTGTGGGGGTCACGCGGAGGCCAACGACATCCCTTCTGCCAACAGCTCCATGGTTGCTGGGCACTCCTTGCCCGATGACTGGCCTCTGCCTGGCAGCCCCCGTCCAGGGCCACCTCAGTCGCCGAGCGAACCACCCCGCGCTCGAGGTGACCGGCTCTGCGAGCGATGGGACCACTTCGACCCTTGGCCCCTCTGGGGGCGACTCAGCGGTAAGGTCGATTGGTAGGGTGGCCCCCTGACTCGTCTGAGGCCCACTGGAGGGAGGGATCGGTGACTGAGAACAAGTTCTCTTACCCGACCCCTTTGCGTCACCGGCGGCCCTCTTCCTCTTGGCCACCCCCTTCTTTATGGCGTCGGTCAGTATCCTCATATCTACACATGCCAGAGGTTAATCAGTAAAAAAAAGAAAGAGAGAAAAATCTTCTTGGCTGCTCACCATCGCTCGGGGCAATACCCGCAAGCTGGAGGTTCCCCTCCGACAGAAGTTCTCGGCAGCGGGGGATCACGGAGGTTAGCAGGTGCTCGAACACCTCCCGGTCCCCTGGACCACCAACAGGTTCTTGTTGGGCTCTAGGTTCGGGTCCCCCCAATTTGACCTCACCCCCTCGAGGTGCGCAAAGAAAAATTGGGTCTTCCACCCTTTAACGGACGTGGGGAGACCCAGCTTGATGGCTCAGTCAGGCCTGGTGTGAACAACCACCAGCCGGCTTGTGGGCAGAGGACATAGAGGCTACGGAACAAGAAGACCCTACCCTCTATGCCCTGGAAGTGACACATCACTAGAAATGCACAGATGGTCCGAATGGAGTTCAGAACCAGCTATGCAGCACTAAGGCATTCCTGTGGAGGAGACTGACTATGAAAGGGTGGAGAGAAAGCTGGAGACCCGCCTTGAGGGACACCTCATACAAGGTGACTCTCCCAGATTGAGAAGAAGCCACCCTATCATCGAGTCCAAAGGCGGATAATCGGATGTCCTCGGGTATCCTATAGGCTACCTTAAGAGAGGCCAGGTCTGCGGGAGTGATGGTGGAGGCGGTCACCTCTGGGGACACCCTCCTAGCCCTAGGTGGAGAAGCTACGATGGCCAGACGATCCCTAACAGGGATCCTGCCGGTAGTCCAGCTGTAATAAAGGGACCTAGTCCTCTGAAGAAGAGAGGAGGACCAAGGGGGTCTTGGAGATGGAGAAATCCGCAACTGTGCTGAGGAGAGGGAAGCATGTCCTCGGAAGGAGGGGAAGAGGACCACGAGGATGATGAAGCCATAAAAGGGGAGCAAAGAGAAGTTGGGAGGACTGACCTAAATGAAAGAAGAAGAAAGACAAGGTCCAAGGGAGGAAACTCGGATGAGGCTCAAGCTTAGGGGAAGAGGAAGGAGATCTCGGAGGTGCGAGGAGCCAGGTTCAGGGCGACCCTCCTTTTATGCCTCCCTTTTGAATTGTCCCGCCTGGCTCGGTTGCCATGTGCACACCTTTCACTGGAAGAGATGCTTCAGCAACCACCCAGCGCAGGATGCAAGATCTACGGCCAATGATGGGACATCGGTAACGTCAGCTCAATGATGGCGATTACCTTTCCGCTAGTTCCAAGGGTTTTATCCAGTTTCGAGGAGGATCCCCTCAGATTGACATTAAAGAGTCATCGTCCCCCCCCCCCGAGGACATGTGCCCCTTTCAACCACTGATGGCACTGCAGGATAAGCCACCGAGTGATCTTATGCCCCTTTCACTAGGCAGCGGATGCGCCTGCACCATCTCAAGGGCGGGGGGCATCTGATATGGCTGATCAAGCCACGTTAAGGCTAACGGACCAAATGACTGACAAAGCCGGGCTCGGACAGACCAGGTCGGCAGCAAGGGACCCCAGGGTCCCCCTCGGCCTCGGCGCCTGTCCTCCATTTGACCCAGCAGATGTCTGCAACCGCTACATGGCCCACCAACCTCCTGTAATCCCACGTGGCCACTACCAATTATGGCGCATGCCAACATAACCAGGCCCACCTACCATCTATGGTCGCGCCTGACATGAAGATGGCAGACCAGGCTACCTCTGACAAGCTCAGGGATGGTTGTGACTTGTCCTGTCAGCCTTGCCGCTATTCTCTACTAGACGATAACATCTCGGGTTTAACAACCTTCCAAAAAAAAAGGTGAGAGGAACTTCCGAACAGGTATAAGAACCTTCGCTCATAATAAGAGAAGAAATTTGAACTCTAAGTTTTTGGCTAAGTCTTTTAGTCCATCATTACTCATCACTGTTTTCTAAGTTACTCACTTGAGCGTCGAAAGTTCCCACCGAAGCAACCGATCTTCGAAAACTTTCTTACAGGATTCTGCCTAAGGAGGAGGTGTTGAAAGATTCTGAGCTTTGCCCTCATCGTCCTCCGGATCCTCATCCTTGCTCGACGTTCGAGGAGGTGATTTGGCGACAACATTAACATTATAATAATATATTTTATAATATTTAATTATATTAAATGGTTATCATAAATATTTACTTATAATATTATGTATATTATATTAATGAATATTTATTTGCATTATATTTTGAAATAATTATATAAAATAAAATATAATATATATACTTTTTATTTAATATATAATTATAATGATTATATTATATATTATAATATATTTTATTATTGCATGTTAATTATATATTTATATATATTATTAATAATTTATATCATATTGTATAAAAATAAAATAATATTATGAAATAATATTATATTTTCTTTATTTTCTTTTTAATTTGGAAAAATAGAGGCATCTTTTGAATTTTAACATATTTTCATGTGGATTCTTGAAAATCTAGTTTGTTAAGCAAATATGGGGTATCCAACGGGCATGAACCAGATGCGAATATCCTACTTGTTCAAATATCATTCTTGTTCATCCTTGCTGCTGACGATCTATCTTAGCTTTCTATCAGGCGCAGCATGATCTTCGCATTGCCTCATTCACTGCGGGACCTCATGGCCCCTCGGTCTTCATCTCCTGTTTGCTAACGACTGACTGCATCTTGCTGGGCCAGGCTTTTATCTACAATACAATCACTTATGCCTATTATTCAACACTATTGTTAAGCCTCTGGTCATAAAGTTAATCTTCAAAAGTCTATGGTCTGTTTTAATCCAAAGACTAAGGGCAGAACTAGGAAGCCATTCTCCGTACCCTGGGCATCACTATGCAGACTAACCGTCTATCCTATTTGGGGATCCCTATCACAGGAAGACGGCCACAGAGCAGCGATTACATTGTCCTAAAGCATCGGGTCCGTGATCGTCTTGATGGATGGCATGTAACGGATCTATCGATGATGGCGAGGATCACCCTACTTCGCTCAGTTCTTACTTCTTTTCCGCTTTATCTCCTATCCAATGCTGCTATCCCGATGATTTGTCTGAGGAGGATAGAGAGATGCTTTAGGAATTTTCTCTGGGCCTCTATACAAGATGGCCATGGTATTCATCTGTTAGCTTGGGACATTGTCTACTTGCCAACGTCCAAAAGTGGCCTTAGTATACATTCTCTAATAGTTAGGAGAGCGGCTATGATGGCTAGGCATGCTACGAGATTCCTTCTTGATCCGCATTGCTTCTAGAGTTTTTTATGCGTGCTAGATATGGGACATGGACTTTGTCTATGGATCTCCAGTCTTCTCGGGGATATTCTTTCTTCTGAAAGGAGGTTTGTAGGGATGCCCCAATGATCTTGAGTAACATCTCGTGGATGATTGAGATGGCTCCTCGGTAAATGTTATTCATGATACTTGGATTGCTGATCTTCCACTCTCACTCTGCCTACTTTTATCAGTATTGATGTTCCCAACAGCATGTGAGTTACTGACTTGATCTCTTAGGACCACTTCTATTGGCACACTCTTACGATGTCCCAATTTTTTGGGGAGGAACTATCTTGTCGATTCTCTTTATTCCACTCACTCCAGGACAGACACTGATACCAAATTATGAAGAGATCTTGCCTTCCTAGTGCCCTTACAAGGGATCTTATGAAGATATATAGGCCGCAGACTCAGCATATGATGGATGCTGCTTGGATTTAGAAGCTTCCCATCCACCCAGGATTCAGCTTTTTATCTGGAAGTTAACCTGGGAATGTCTTCCTACTTGCTCCCTGCTATCTAGAGGGGATTGTCAATCCAACCTAATTGCCCTTTATGCGGACAGGAGAAAGAGAGTACTAATCATGCCATCTTCAGCTAGAGTGAAACAGATTTGCAGATTGTGGGATATTACATTAGGGAACGCGGCAATGGTTCCTGGCGGTCAGCTTTCTTGTGCAACATTCGAAGAGGTATCCAGCAGCAATGCACTATTTGGGCCGCTACTGCCTACTAGATTTGGTTATCAAGGAATATGCTTATTTTCACTGACGAAAGTGCTTCTCCTACAAGGTATTGAGGAAAGCTACATCTTTAGCTGCGGAACACTCTCGCCATTGCACTGATCTTGATTCTGACAGTTCTGACCACTGGGGCTCCCCTGCTGTCTCGACAGCGGACCGACACACGGTCTTTATCTCTTGAGAGCCTTCCTTCAGGGTTTATCAAAATCAATTTTGATGGAAGTGTTCGGGAAAGATCCATGGGCTCGGCTTTTTTTATCCATGGGATGGATGGAGTATGCTAGTGATGGGTGGCTTCGGTCTCCTAAACTCCTCTGTTCTGATGGCTGAGCTTTATGCAGCTTGGGTGATCATTACTTATGCTACTCAGATCCTTCATATCCATAGCCTCTCATTGAGGGGGACTTTCTTAATGTTATTCGTTGCTGCACTAGGACTCATGCAATCATATTTAAATCCTATCTCTATGGCATCTAGTCTATCCTTCGAGATTGTTCTTATATATCTAGTCTATCTTCTGAAAGATCATAGAGCCTAGATCATAACGCACTAAAAAATCAATCTACGGCTCAGCCACCTTTCTAGTGATCATTCTGAAATTTGAATTTGCAAGCAGGACCTGTCCCATTGTGATGAAATAAATTTTATTTTTTTGATAGCTCGGATTGATGCACGCTAGACCCGTGTAATCATACGATTTTAAAAAAATAATAAAAAAATTAAGTTTTAGCACAGGGATTGAACGCCACTGCAAAGTTATCATCATGCACGCGCTCTTAGGAGGGGAGGACAGCCGTCGGTCTTTATGGCTCGAGGGGATGTGAGGAAGCTCGCTCGCTCGCTCGGGGAGGATATGGAAACCCTCAAACCCTGAACCTGGCCCGAATTTGAAGTGCATTCATGAACATATATGTATGTTATAGGCGTCACCAGGCTGCCTTTCCAATTTTTCTCTGCTATGGCTTTTATTTCCTCTCTTTTTCTGGCATCGTTTTGACAGTTTGATTTTTCCGTTTCGAAATACAGGCTGTGGCCAGCCCCCCCTTTTCGAATCGTTGTAACCTCCATTAAAAGATTCCGATATTAGTATGATTCCTTCCGCATAAGTTTGGCTATCGTGCAGCTATTACCTTCGATTCCGATATTATATTATATGGTACTGATCGCTCTGCGCTTATTCGTTCGCAGAGAGGCAGTGTAGATCGAGGGGAGTAGTCTTGCTGTCTGCTTCGCCGTCGGTGATCCTCTGAAAGGTAAGTCATAATAGAAAGCTAAAGAAGTCCTTCTCCTCCTCCCTGTTGCTTAAGAATTTTACATCTTTGTGTTCGTGATTTGGGAAAGGATCCTTTTTCATCGTTCCTCAAGGTAATTATTCACCAGTCATGAGAGACGAAATGTCTAGTAGATGCGTGCTCCTTGCCTCAATCCTCTTCTTCGGATTGTTTGAGAGACGAAATATGTTTGAGATACAGCACAAGGCTCTTATTTCTTCTATAATTCTCATAGATCCTTCCTTGGGTTAGCATCCGGAAAGAGCCAAAGACGTCATAGAAACTACTTTCCCGTCGATCATTGAATATTTGAATAAAATGGTTATGGAGAATCTCGATGATTAGATTATGTTTGGATGATTCAATGATCATTCAAGTTTAATAATTTAATAATTATTAGTATAATAATTAGAAGACTAGCACTTTTGCTTTCCTCCTTGTGACTTATCCGTCCACCCGTGGACTGCTTTCGTCTCCTGGCGCGTGTGTGCACTCCAGACCGTCCACACGGGAGAGGAACACAACATCCATCCACAAGGCTCCACCACCGAACGAACCTTTCGTGGGCAATCATTCAAAAACCTCGGACGCATAGTGCACAGCCTGAAACAATGAAGGCCACCAAGCATATCGGTCATAATTGAGCACCGTTAAGCCTCTCAGTCGCCCAGCCGCGCCCTCTCCGCTTGGACCCCATGGCTCACCACAATTCCAAAGCCAGGGCCCTCCGGCCCACGAAGCGCAGTTGGCAAAACTAGCCACCTTGGTTGGGTCCCGTGGGCAAGGCCGCGATTTGGAGTGCCGAGTTTTCGCCCTAGAGTTGCGATCCCTCGGGAATGGAACCGCATCCTTGGCAAAGCGGAAACTTGGCTGCAACAAACCTTCCAGGTTTCGCGTGGCCGATCCATATGCCTATCTGTTGGCTTTTCGATGACAAAAGGAGTTGTTAGTGGTATTAGGTGGCCCCAAGCCCTTCCACCTTTCTGTTTCCAGAGAGCAAAAAAATCTTTCCCCACGCCGGAATCCTATATATAAGATTCTCGAGTGATTTGAACTGATCTCAGCTTATTTCTTAATTTCTTCAAACAGGCAAGACTGGACGTACAACTTTTTCCATCCTATATTCTCTTGGAATTTTTTCGCTGTATCTTGCTTTTGTTTCGCTTATTGCTCGCTTTGATATGTTGATTTTAGGGATTTTTTTTTGGCCTTGTTTTCTTATGCTAATTCTTCTTTATGAGGTTTTCCCTTTCGTTTTGATTTGGTTTACGGTAAAATTTAAAACCATCGGCAGTATTTGGACTGTGAGTGACCTGGGATTGATTGTCAAGCATCTGTTCATCGGCTACCTTCATATTACTGCCATGTCCTGAACATTACTGCTAGAACTTTGGAGTCTAGACTGCTTGCCTATATGGTTGGTCAATCTTTTAGCGCGAAGACCACACTCTGACTGCAACAATATAGGTTTCTATTATTTCAATTACGAGCTGCTACAATAGTTTTCTTTTCTTTCTTTCTTTTTGTTTTTTTTTCCTCTCTGGTTTGGCAGTCAAACCCCTCTGATCCAGGCCAGAAATTTCAATAATGACTTCAACAAAGCAGTCCAAGTATGTTGTTGGACACCTGCTCGTGTGGAAGAAATTAGTTGCTCTCTTTTTATAGATCTAATGGCAAGTGAAAAAGACAGTTTCTTGAAAAAATCTCTTGAAGAAATTCAGTTTTAGTTGTACTACAAGTTTTTTATTCCTTGAATTTCATTCTTCTGCTGAATGTATATTGGATCTGTGATCATTGATTTCAGGACTTTGCTTGTCATTTTAATACGCACACAAGCAACATGGATTCCTCATGAAATTAGTCAACTAAAGGTGGTATGCCTTCTTACAATTATATGAATATCATGTTCTATCAACAATTCAGATGCTACTGAAATGATGCCTTTGTCAGCAATCACTTTATTATCGTTTTCCTGTGTACCCCTGGAAGTTTTCTCTGCATCAATGTATGGCATCAGTCCTTAGAAGATCGTACAAACCAATACTTGATATTGAGAATGCAGCAAATACACTCCACACATTTGGAAACCTTCAGCTGTTAACTGCATGTCTCTTTAAATTTCCTAGAATCTTAGAATTCATTCGGTGACAGAACTGTTAAGACAGCTTATACTTGTTGTTTTTGCTTTATTTACTCGGTGTTTAATGCAATTGTAGCAGTTGCTTGATAAATTAAGCTAAGCTAATCTTATTTGTTTTAGTTATGCAACATTACTAAGTTTCATTTGATTTCCGTGAAAGCTTAGCTTTATCATATTGACATCATGAATGTTAAAATTGTTGGTAAAATAGCGAACAAAACCACTCTAGTCAGTATCTGAACTGTCAAAACCATGGAGGAAGCACCTGAAGATAAGTACACAAAAGATGGGACGACCGATATTCGTGGAAACCCTGCTGTGAAGAAGACTACTGGGAACTGGAGGGCCTGTCCCTACATTCTTGGTATGGTTGTCAAGTCCTTGTGCCATATAATACAAAGATAACTTATTTCTAGTTTTGTGCTGAGGATTGTTTGTGGCTTTGCAGCAAATGAATGCTGTGAAAGGTTGGCATATTATGGGATGAGCACCAATCTGGTAAACTACATGAAGAACCGTCTCAACCAAGATAATGTCACAGCAGCAAATAATGTCACTAACTGGGCAGGCACATGCTATATCACACCTCTAATTGGGGCTTTCTTAGCTGATTCCTACCTTGGACGATATCGGACGATCGCCAGTTTCATGATAGTTTATATCCTTGTAAGAGAATCAAAGAACCCTCCTCCATTTTATTCTTAATTTGAAACCTCAAACACAAAAACTGATCTTCTACTTGGTTACAAAAACTGATCTTCTACTTGGTTGCAGGGTTTGACATTATTGACCATGACAGCATCTGTCAAAGGGCTGAAACCTTCTTGTAATAATGGTGTCTGTGACCCAACAAGTGCTCAGACTGCAGCGGTCTTTCTAGCGCTTTATCTCATTGCATTAGGAACTGGAGGAATCAAGCCCTGTGTCTCTTCTTTTGGGGCCGACCAATTTGATGACACAGATAAATCTGAGAAGAAAAGGAAGGCATCCTTCTTCAATTGGTTCTACTTTTCAATCAACATTGGGGCCCTTGTTGCTTCATCAGTGCTGGTTTGGATACAAGACAATGTAGGATGGGGCTGGGGCTTTGGAATCCCAGCAGTGGTAATGGCTATTGCCGTTGTGAGTTTCTTCTTGGGCACATCGTTATACAGACACCAGAAACCTGGAGGAAGCCCCCTTGCACGCATTGCCCAGGTTATCGTGGCATCATTTAAGAAATCTGGAGTGAAGGTACCTGCTGACAAATCTTTGCTGTATGAGATTTCTGAGAAGGAATCTGTGATACAAGGTAGCCGTAAGCTTAAGCACACGGACCAATTTAAGTAAGTTCACTGAAACTCTTAACGTGGACAGCTTATATTTTATATAGTTTAGCGTTATTTACGATAACAGTGGCCATCTGTTTAAGTTAAAATATCTACCAACTCCGAGGGTTTTGCTTTGTGAATTCTTTTCGTCATCTCTTCTGATTAAAGGGCTGCTTCCTCTGCCAAGGCAATTTTCAAAGTTTCCTATTAAATAAAATCCATTTTTTAAGTCTTACACTTCGCTTGGTAGGCTTCTAGATCCACCTTTTTCTTACCATTTACTTATCTATCACACATAATTCTCTCCCGTTCTTTTCTGAGGTAATTGGACAGGAAACCAACCTGGTTCACCTCATACTCTTCAACGTGCATTTTTGATGATTGATGGAATGTTGAAAACTCAGTTATTACTTTCTTAATTTTTTTGATCTTGGGTCAGGGTCATAATTGTTTTTCCTATCTAATGCATATATTGGGCTTATTTGGGGAAGTATCATATATATATATATATATATATATATATATATATCTTTTGAGTTTTCCATGACTGAATATTTTATGTGAGTCTATATTAAAAGCATTTTCTGCGTTGACCACCATATCAAAGTCTCTTAAGGATTATAATTGTTTGGAAAATAGGAAAACTTGAAATATGGTAAGATATAATTTGCATTTTCATATGGAAGGAAACAATATTTCTGAATTGTTGACTACTTATCAAGTCAAAATTCAGACAGCAAGGAGTATGTACAAGAATCCAACAGTTGCAAGTAGCTGGTACTAGTAGCAGTTTTGGACTGCCCTAATAAGTATCATGCCGGGATTTTTCTCCTGGAAGTTCTAGAATGTAAGCTTCTGCTAGAAAAGTCCACTTTATAAGATTACAAATATATCTGCTTGTTGAGTGGAATAACAGGACAAAAACACTTCCTTGTTCGTGAAATTAACCTCTTGAAACTTTTGCTTGTGTTTGACGTCCACCTTGTAATACATATTCTTGCTTGCGTGTTCCACTCAGGTGCCTTGATAAAGCAGCTGTGGAGACTGAAGATGACAAGGTGGCGGGTCCAGTGCAGCCATGGAGGCTCTGCACGGTGACCCAAGTGGAGGAGCTCAAGACTATGGTGCGAATTCTTCCTATATGGGCCAGCGGCATCATCATGTCTACCGTCTATAATCAGATGAGCACCATGTTTATTCTCCAAGGCAATACTCTGAATCCCCAAATGGGTCCTCATTTTAAGATCCCAGCTGCCTCACTCTCCATCTTTGACACCATTAGCGTCATCGTATGGGTTCCTGTCTATGATCGCATCATAGTCCCGGTGGCTCGCAAGTTCACCGGCAATGAACGGGGCTTTACTCAGCTGACACGGATGGGCATTGGCCTGGTCATCTCTACGTCTTCCATGCTGGCTGCCGGGATTTTGGAGGTGGTGAGGCTCAAAATCATAGCGAGGGATAATTTATATGACTACGATGGCTATGTGCCCATCTCTATATTCTGGCAGGTGCCTCAGTATTTCATCGTCGGCGCGGCGGAGGTGTTCACCTTTATCGGACAGCTGGAGTTCTTCTACGATCAGGCGCCCGATGCCATGAGGAGCTTGTCCACTGCACTCTCATTGACCACAAACTCACTTGGTAACTACTTGAGCACCCTTCTTGTTACGATCGTCACAGCCACTACCACCAAGAATGGGAAGCCAGGGTGGATTCCTGATAATCTTAACCGAGGCCATCTTGATTACTTCTTTTGGCTCCTCGCGATACTTAGCGTCGTGAACTTTCTAGTCTACCTTTGGATCGCCAAGTGGTACACCTATAAGAAAACAGATGATGATGATGATGATGGTGACATCGAGGTACAGTGATCATGGAAGATGCACATATTTGCCTGGCGGGACCGAGCAAATTTGGGCTATTATATTGTGTGTTACGGAGGGTCTCTGTTGCATTTCTTCTCGCTTTTGTGCTCTAGTTTGGGATGTTCTATGTGCTTGTAAATTTGTCCAAAAAAGTACTTGCATTAGTTATGCGTCTCTTTTGTTCTAAACGTAACATGCAGAGCCAGAGGCTGAAATAACTGCATTTGTTATTGATATTCTATACAAAGGCTCTCCATTATTAAATTTCCTATTTGTTATTTAATGAAGCATATTTTTATTGAAGGTAATTCAACCATAGTAACAGCCTGGATAATTTCTAGCAAAATCTTCTCATCATAGTTACTTATGGGGGTTGATTAGTTTACTGACAAAGCTACCATTGGCTGGGCCAGCCATGTGCCCTTCATGGCAAATGCCACATATCAACGTGATGACTTTTTTCTTTCTCTGCTGCACATCTTTGTTTCTTTTTTTTTAAAAAAATTTGGAGTTCTTTCTTTAGGTTATAAAAGGAGGAAAGGAAAAAAAAAAAAAATACTTGAAAACCTATTTAATGTGGAGAAAAAAAAATTATAGAAGCGAAATCTTAAATTACTTAAAAAATATTATGTATTTTCTTTTATTGAGGATAAATAAGAAAAAAAAAATTAATCATTAGACTGATTTTATATTGATTTTTGGTACTGAACTAGAATGGATCTTTCACGTCCTTAGGGGACCCGTTTCAAACTTGGCCCGCTAATGGTCCGGTCTTTGGATCATTTTAGGCAGCAGATTCCACTTTTTTTATTTTTATTTTTAAATCAAAATTGATGTTCGGGCGCTAGACTTTATGTGAAGCCACCGTCGACCGGTCAGGGCATCATTTGAATAGCAGGGCAAAATGGTCACATGACGGACGTTCCAATCCATTCTTTTGAAATAAAAGCTAAAAAGGCAATGGATAATGTTTGATGTCTAAAGCGTGAGAGGTGGAAATCCCCGCCGTCACAGAGAATGAAAAGACCCTCGCTGCTCAACTCTTCTCCCATCGAATTACCAAGAGAGCAAAACAATTCCCCCTCCCCTCTCTCTGCAGCTAATAGAAGAGAAGGAATGAACGCTCTTAAAGCCATTCAAACGTCCTTCCCTCTCCCAAACCACTCTTTTGCTCATGGAAACCAGACTGCCAGGAGGCAGAGATCAACCCTCTGTTTCTGCGATTCCAAAGAAGCTGGATCCGATCCCTCCTCCCCATCCGAAGGCGACAAGCGAAAGCAGGAATTGCTCGCACGGATTGCCATGCTTCAGGCCCAAAAGGTTCGCCTCACCAACTTCCTCGACGAGCGCTCCGCTTACTTGACTCAGTTCGCGGAGGACGCCAATGCCGAGTTCGATAAAATCGGGGAGAACGCGCTGAAAGAACTCGACGAAGCCAGTACCCGGGTCTGCTACTAACTCAACTGAAGCTTTTTTTTTTTTTTTTTTCTTTTTCTTTCAACGTACATCACAGCATGCATCTTCTGTTGCATATATCCCTCCCTCCTTCGAATAACAGTGCTTCTTTTCTTGTAGCAGATCATGGAGAACCTCGAGAGTCGGATGCAGGCTTTCGAAGAGACTGCAGAAATTAACAAAGAGGAGATCGAAAAGAATGAGAAGGTGCTGGAGGAATTCGAGGACAAGATCGAACGGGACCGGAATGAAGGCCTCTTCTTCAAGAACCTGCGGCTTAAGGCATCTCGAGGGAAGAAAGCAGAAGCTAAGTTGGAAGCGGAGAAGATCAGAGAAGCTGCAAAGAAGAGTGCGAGATCAAAGATTCGGAGAAATATTTACCTCGTGCTCATGTCGTTGCTACTCATCATCATAGGAAATGCTGTTCTCACTGCTTCTGAGGTTGAGTGGAGGAGAGTTGCAGCATTGGGTTTGATATTTGTTGGCCTGCTGGCTCAGTATATTTACGAGCAGAGCCTGTCGTCAACAACTGAGAAAATAGATGAGAAAAATGAGTAGAAGACATATAATTTAGTAGAAATTCTCTTCCCTTTTTTGCTTGTAAAATATCTTATTGTCGATCACGATCTGTTCTCAATATTCTCGGGAATTTTGTAGAAGCAATCCAGCTTTTTTTTTTCTTTCCAAATTTAGACTATTCCACCCTCTCGGTTGACATATGAAGTCTTTTTCCTTGAAAAAAAAAGTGTGCTCCGTGGTACAATGCTCCTTTTCAAGAAGAGAAGCAAAGAAATTTACGCTGGTGAAAATTGAGAGGATATTTGTCAATTTAGATCAAAAGTAAGAAATTTTCTTTTTCAAGGTGGCCAGATTCATTATACATCTCTGTAATTTGAAAGTTATATGATCCAAAGATGATTCTTGCTTGAAGAGTAATAAATATTTAGCGGTACAACTCCGTTGAACTCTATGAATGCTTGTTAAAAAAATAGTTTTCTAACAATTGTGCCCTATGATGTATATATGATTCTTGTTGTTCATTATTAATTATATACGTCTTATTGCCGTGAAACTCCTTTGGCTTGGGCGCAACTCACGTCAGGATCCGAATGATGATCTTCCATCTGGATAAACCTGTAAGATAATCTTCACGCAGGAAATATTAGGAATGACCCCTGTAGAATACCCTTCGAAACTAAGTCAGTGAAGATTCACAGCAAGCAGATATAAGGAGAAGGCTCTTGGAGAAGAGCTCCTCAAAAATAGCTTCTCAAGAGCTAAAAACTATGCTTAAGCTTCAATGGATTTTCAGTTAGAGAGTGGGTGTACCTTAAGAAGCTTTAGGACATGGTATTTATAGACTGTCTGAATATTGGCGGGTTATTCACCTGACTTCTCGAACGTGTTTTAGGAAGTTGTAAATTGGTATGCTTTGAATCTGATTTAAATCAAGTTAGTTAAGAGACAGGTAAGATTCGAATCCTATTTGTTGCGAGGATCCATGGCCAAGGAAGCTGATTGGAGCTTTAAGATTCGATTATTTGGTTATTTATAGGCGATGGGCCATATTTGGCTTTATTCCCTTTTTGAGGTGCTAAGAACTGATGTGACTGGAATCCCGCCAAGTAATCAAAGATTTAAATTTCTGTTGATCATGGTCGGAGGATCGTATTCAACCCCTAATTCTTATTCCCAGAAGGTTGTCCTTGGTGTTGTCGAGGTGTGGGGGTGGCTTAGCCCTATCGAGATTTAGAGATGACTCGGTTTTGTCGAGGCTTGGCCATGCCAAAGTATGAGAATGGTTCGGTCTTTGCCGAGGCATGGCAATTTATCCTTTTTTGAATGTGACATCTGGCGGGTAGAAATCAAAAACGATCCTAACCTTTTGCCATGCACAGATATTGATGTAATGATAATTTTACCCCGTATCACATACCCCCTACTCTCTAGTCCAAAGCGTAGGTTCGGGCATAGGAAGTAGAGTTTCAGATGGTTTCATTCAATTAGGGGAATTCAAATCCACAGAGGCGTGTCGTGATATCCCCATAAACACTAGGTTGTCGTCTCATCAATTCTTCTCGCCATACGAGGAGAAACCCTTCATTCTTCGCTACTAGCGGTAGGTGGAATGATATGTGGCAGGCTCCGGGTTTAGCAGCGTTCGAGCCAAGGTCCTGCGATGCATGGGGATCCTCGCTGAAGATATCTCGCATATCTGTCGAGATGGTTTAAAAGGGGGTGAGCGGCGCCATCCCTAGTCACATTTTCTTTTTGCCTTCTTCTTCGGAGATCGAACATTTTCAAGAGTGACATGGCTGGTGCTTCTTTTGTTAACCTTGGAGACATGAAGCATCATGCCGACGTCGCCTCGACGATGACTCCGGCAGATCTAAAGAGGATTCATCGAAATTATTAGTTCACAAGTGGCATTCAGACATGAGTTCCTGATCTTGGGCAAAGGGTGTCTGATCCACTGAAAACGGGGATGTTTTTCTATGAGGAGAGTTTCTGAGCGGGTCTTCATTTTCCCCTTCATCCTCTGGTAAAAGGTGTAATGGAGTATTATGGTATTTGCCCTACGATGGTCACACCGAATAGTTGGTGTTATAATATCGGATTCATTTCCATGTGTACGCTTATAGGAGTAACAACGGCGGTTCCTCTGTTCTGGGCCTACTACAACCTCACCTTCTCTAAGGATTCGTCTTGGCATTACATCGGACCGCAGAAGAACTTCAAGAGGATCTCAAAGGTCCCGACTTCCATCAAAGGATGGAAGTCATGATTTTTTCTTGTTGAATAGGATGTTGCCTATGACTTTCCCCATCAATGGACACGTCTTCCCATAGAGCCAAACAAGCCTCCGACATTATCGAAGTAGAAAAAAGAAGACTTTGACACTCTTTATGGTAGCAAAGCAATACTAGTTGATGTCCTCCTATCGATGAGGCTCTTTACAACGCTGGGTTGAGCAGAATCAACCCTTTAGGTAAGTTCCACATTATTTCTTCCATGTTTTGATATATTCATTGGGGCGTAGCTGACCATCTAATGGTTCATATGCTGTAGCAATCAGGTCCGAGCTCAGGGCTCAGATGAGAGAAATGCTCGAGGTCGACTATGGTGGTCCGAGAAAAGGAAAGGGTGCGAAGTGCCGCCAAGCCTCTTCATCGACTCCTTCAAAAATAAAGAGAGCTAAGCTTGAGCGGAAGCCCTCTTCTTCTTCTCCCTTCAAGCTCCAGCTGACTCTGTCGAGCCATTCATAGGAGGTAGTTAAGTCCCAATCCTTGAGCCCTTCGAGGAAAGGCGTTGAGGAGGAGCCAAACCTAGCCTCTATCTTGGCTCTAGAGTTTAGGGAGAAGACGCCAAGGAACTGGGCTGGAGAAGTGGTGGCTTAAGAGGAAATGGGATCCGATCACCTGCCCGCACCAGTGGATGACGATTTCCAAGTGACAGATTTTATTATCTTGTGGCCGCCGATGTATATTACTCTAAGGAAGATATCCCCGAGGGTCAACGAAAGTCGAAGGAATTGCCTTCTGAGGATCATGCAGTTGCTCCTACGGTGAGCGAACCTCATTTTGCCTTACCCATGGTGGAATCTCTTCCTCATCGAGGAGAGGAAGAAGAGAGAAATCCATCGGGTAAAAAGGGGTCTCCATTGGTGAGGATAGATGAACCAGGACCTTCGAAAACATCACCAGGTGATGAGGAGGGGGGAGTAGGTCGGCTCAGTCCTCTCCTCCATCCTTCTGGCCTTCCCACCAAAGAATTGTGATCCCAGATCGATGACTTTTTCATCCTTTTTTGTTCAAAAGAGTATGTTCCTGTTGCTGAAGAGGGGGAGGATGAACGTTGGAAGGTAAACTTTACGGTTGAAGGGTTTGAAATACCCTTTGACCTAGAAGACTACGCGTCGGTTTCCAACCAATACATCTGAAGGGAAATGAATACTTCTTGACTTTGAGTGAGCTTCCTTCCTTTCCTTGCCCTCCTAGATGTTTTTGTACAGTTCCTTAACCTCCGCCAATGAGTGCCATAGACAAATTCTGCATGAAACTGAGGCGCTTCGTAATGAAATAAGTTCAGCCAGCCAACATTCAGAAGAATTAATAAAGGTACGAGCTGAGCTTGAAGAAGCTCGGAGATCAGTCGAGAAAGCCCTATCAGAGGCATCAAGACTCCGAGCTGAGGTTACTAATCTTGAGGAGGCCCAAAAATCAATTGATGAAGCTCGGTTGGAGTTGTCGATGTTCCGAGCTGAGGCCATAAAGGAGATTGATTTTTTAAATGACAGGATAACTGAGGAGAAATGTCAGTTCGAGAGTCGGTTTGCATCTTATCAGAAGCAAATTTTCGAACTTACGGCCGAGTTACACCAAACGCGACTCGATGCCAACAAAGATCAGATGAATCTTGAACACTCCTGGTAGGATATGAATAGGTATAAAAAAGAAAGAGAAAAGTATCGAAGAAGAGCCAAAAGAACAAAAGCCGAAATTGCTTGGCATGCTGAAGAGATGCACTTTTCTTTCACTCCTGTGCGTTGGCCCATTTCTTCTCTTTAACTAAAGTCAACTCGACTGTTCATTTTGTTCGTTATTTTGTTCTCTCAGCTAAAAAAGACTAAGGCCGATGCGATAGATAAAGTAAAAGCCCTGACCGAGAATTTAGCCTCGAGCTAAAAGAAATGCTCTGAGCTTGAGCATCAAGGAATCAAAGCAGATAATCATATCGCTTTGGCGATTGACAGGTACAAAAGCTTGGACGAGTTTACCAAAGGGCAACTTCAGTTCTCAAAGGAGGCATATCGAATTAGGATAGATGATGTACGAGCGAGAGTAATCCAAGAGTACTCGAACATCGACCTCTCGCTCTTAGAGGATGAGAGGTATTATTTTCCATCATCGGCAGTCGAATCCTTGGCGGTGACTCCCTCGTTCGTTAATGCTGGCGATGATGAAGACACCCCCGATATCGACTTTGTGGTTATTTCAGAAGGAGATCCGATCGAGAATCCCTTAGGGATAACCCAAGAAGCCGAGGCTTTACGACCTGTGATCAGAAAGGATGAAGCCTCACAGCCGCTCATCGACGGGGGCACAGCATTGGAGCCGTCCCTTGAGGAGGTTGATGCCTCGTCAGCTATTGGGGAAGTAGATCAGCCAGGTCAGACCACTCCAAGTGTTGCCAAAGTCACTCCCGGGATAAAGTTGGGCCTTAGAGATTTATTTTTCCTATATTCTTCTCCTTTTTGTAATTTGGAAGGCTTATATGCTTTGTACTATCAGTCCTTATGAATGAAATTCTATTTTTTCCCGCTTTTCCTATTGTCTGGAATGTCGCATATTTAGTAGTTTTTGCTGGGTAAAGTAGGTAGATCAGCTATATCAGAGCTTAGGAAGCCCTTGGCAATCTAACTTAAGCAAATTAATAGTTTGGCTTTTTCGAGGATGGAGAACTGACTCGGTTTTGCCTGAGATGGAAGAAATTGCTCGACTTTACTGAGACATGCCATTTTGCCTCGTGGAGATGAAGGATATAACTCGGTCTTGCTAAGGTTTACTAATATATCGGTTTTTCTTGAGCCTTGTAGAGGCTTTTACCTTGCAATTAATGCACTCTCCTTTTGATGCGGGCTTGTCTCTTTCATACGTCGGGTCGTCAATTGCTCTTAGGTCACCTGCTTTTCTATAAATGCCTCCTCATATCTATCCGAACTTTGGAAAGCCAAAAATGGTTCTTTGCATTTAAGTCGCTTGATCTAGGAGTGAAGGAAGATCTTTTACTTCTCTCACGGCCTGAAGAAAAATTTGTGCATACCTTGTGCGGTCCACTAAGACGATGATAGGTGGTCAATCTATGGGCTCCGGAAATGCTCTCTTTAATGGACGAAGAGAAATTCTTTGAACTCCATCCGAAAGAGAGGGTGGATAAGTGACATGTGGTCCTAACAGCGTAGAGCTATGGCGATCGGTGCGCTTTGAATCTCGAGACCTTTCCTTTATTGATGAAGGCCACCCCTGCCTGAAGGCTATAAAAAGGGGGAGAATGAGATGTATCGAGCACAACCAGAAAGCCTTTGTTATCCTAAGAGTGGAAGAAAACATGTGAGTTCTTTTCCATGCCGAAGACATATGCTAAGGGGTTGGCCCTCTCTCATGGGGTTTGGTCTGAGTTTTAGGATTCGGATGAAGAAGTTGCTGAAAAGCAAGCCACTCCCGAGGAGTCGTAGAGTAAACCCTCTCCTCAGAGCTCAAGTGTGAGGAATAAGGAAGAAGAGGAGAAGGAAGGAGCTGTGGAGGTCATACATGAAGCACAAAAGAGGATGTGTAGAGGCCATATGGGAATCGCATATGGGCGCTTTCTACTTGGCTCTATCCGTCTGTTGTGGAACCATAGGGACCATTGAAAATGCCAATGTTTGATGGGCCTCGGCTTTCACAAGCTTTTTGTCAACCATGGTAGCCATTGATCCATCTGAAGATCCATTAGGTGGCGTCCAAGGGAATGAAAAGCTGAAGGTAAGTGCCATCGGGCTGCTTCTTCTTTTCATATCTTTACCCGATTCCCTGAAGATCGTAACTCAATAGAATTCTCTTTTTTAATTTTCGGAGCAGAAGCCCTATTGATGTGATGTTGGCAGCCGAACTTATTTGTCTGAGTATCTTCTTGTATTTCTTATGCTATAGTGCACTTGTAATTCTTCATGGTGGGTTATAATTTTTTTTGTAATGAATTATTTCAAAATAAAAGAACTTTCAATTACTTGCCTCCTCTTGTTGTCTGTTTCTTTTTTGCTAAGTGTTCGTAGTTCTGACACATCAATGCCTTTGCCTTATTCCAAGATACAAATCTGCATAGGCACGTTAGCCTCTTTAACTCGGACGGAGTGCAGAAAAAAAAGGGTTCAGACCTGCCAATATATAGGAACACCCAATAGGGCATTCCTCCGTCGAAGAGGACAAGCACTTAGTTGTTATGAGTTTCAAATGATTGTACCCGATTGAATGAAAGTTATGGAATGCTAGGAGTGTTCAGGGACTTGGCATTTGCTAAGTATCTCGGTGATTTAGTTTAGCCCCATTGATGTTCACCAGACTATGTTGAACCTTTGGGGATGGAGCGCTTGACTCATCTTAGATTATATGAAGATTTAGGTGGCCTTGCTGACACTCAATAAAAGTTTGGTCATGCCAGAACCACCTGAGTATTTTTACTCAGTTTATTGAAACTGTGGTTAATAGCTCAATCATGCCGAGAGATAAAGAGGATTTTAGCTTTCTCCTTCAAAGTATAGAGAAATAGCTCGGCCCTGCCAAGGTTTGGAGAGATTACTCGGCCATACCGAGATACGAAGAAAGATTATATTTTACTTGACGCTGCCAAGGTATTAAGAAACCGCTCGAGCCTGCCGATGATGAGGGATGAAGTGGAATGATGCAATCTAGGAAGAGATAGTAATAACTAAATAAAAAATGAAGTGAAGCTAGGCTACATTTTCATGTAAAAGAATAAAAATTTTCATGAAGGGATTTGCATGTTAAACTAGACTTAATGGAGAATCCTTCAAAATAGTAAAAATAAAGGATCTTTGTGGCTAAAAAATCACACAGGCTAGGGCTTAGTTATTCTAATATTTCAGATTGAAAAATGTTGAAAGAGGGGTATCCGGCCATTAATATATCAGAGATTGAAAGGTTTACACTCAAGGATGAAGTTCTTGGATGACAAGGAGATTCCTCTAGTTGCAGGACTTCTTGTATTTATTTCTTGTTATAGAAGATCTTCTTTGGAACCTGGAATTTTTGAAGATCCTACACAAACCAAATTAGAGTTAAAAAAATAAAAATTTGATGGAGTATTAATGAAATAAAGGAAGAGGAAGGAAAGGTTGAAATTAAAATGAAGCATGGCGGATTTGAGGTAGCTTGGCCGGCCTTCTTTGTGGAGTCTTCTTGCACCTTGGAAGATGGGATGGATGGTAGAATGGAATGAAGAATGGGTAATGGATCTTGGTGTGGAGATGACTTTCTTGAAGTAGCTAAGGGCCTCTTACCCACTCCCTCTCAGAGGATATTTGCCAATACAAATGGAAGAAAATAAACTCAACTTTCATTCATCATAAATTATCTTTACAAGAAGCTTAGAGTAGTATTTATAAGCCTCAAAGGAACTTTTAAAAATTCGAATTACATGAAGCTTTTCATGGAAAGTTGTAACCTAAGCTAGCTATATGGGTTGAAGGTTGAAACAACTTATAACTAAGCTTAAAAAAAGAATAGAAAAGTGGGCGGCTCCTTTGAATTTGAATTCTTCTTGGTGACATGCCATATGGTGATGTGGTTTGATGAGGTGTACACCAAGAGGTTGACATGGCACCCAATAATGCTTGCTGAAGTGCATCCACCTTGGATTGATTTGTTGGAGTGGTTAAATGCATCCAATCTTCAAGCTCACTTGCTTACCTTGAACCCAATTCCATACCTCTCTTGGACCCAACTACTAAACTTACTAAATATAAACCAATTTGACCCTACTTGGACTCAAGAACCCAAATTGAAATAAACCAACTTTAATTACATGACTCAAATTTAAAGAAGTAAAATTATTACTCTATTTATAGGACACATAAAAGAATTAAAGCCATACTGAATTAGATCGAAGCCTCTTTCGAACTTTGGTGTCCGCATCAGCCGAGGCTTGAAGATAGATTATATTTTACTTGGCGCTACCACGGTACGAAGAAATTGCTCAGGCTTGCCGAGGTTTGAAAATAGATTATATTTTACTTGGTGCTGCCAAGGTACGAAGAAACCACTTGAGCTTACCGAAGCTTGAAGATATATTATATTTTACTTGGCATTGCCAAAAAATGAAGAAATCGCTCGGACCTGCCGAGGCTTAAGGTAAGGGGCCCATGGGTTGTTGATTGGGTGAAACCTGTCCTTCATCAACAACTTTTGGGAGAAGTGATTAAGATAGAAATATTGCAAATTTAAAAGTAAAGTTTCATTACTGTGAGCAGAACAAGATCAATATGAGTGTACTTTACTAATGGTATATCCGGGGTTGTCTAAATTTCATATCCGGGAAATAGACTTTTTGTCTAGATCTTGAAGTTTATAGGTGCTGGGCCTTATGACCTCTGCAACTTGATAGGGGCCTTTCCAGTTTAGAGATAGCTTTCCTTGCTCTAGCAGTTTGGAGTCAGACGCCTTGCGAAGCACAAGATCACTAGGAAGGAACATTTTTCTTTAATTCGGAAGGAATGATAATAGGTTATCCTTTATTCATAGACTGCCATTCGTATCTGGGCTTTCTCTTTGACTTCTTCTATCAAGTCGAGATTGGCTTGGAGCTGTTCATCGTTCAACTCCTCTGAATAACTCTCCACTCGTGGTGAAGGTGGTCTATTTCCACAGGAATAACAGCTTCAGTGCTGAAGGCCAATCTGAAAGGAGTTTCGCCTGTGAGGATCCTCTGGGTGGTTCAGTAAGCCCATAAAACGTGATGAAGCTTATCTGTCCATCTGCCATGTGCCATGTTGAGCTGAGTTTTGATTCCCTATAGCAACGTTCGGTTTGTTACCTCCACCTCATCGTTGGCTTGAGGGTGACCGACCAAGGTGAGCCGATGGCTAATGCCATGGTCTTTACAGAACTTTCAAAACTTAGGATTGTTAAATTGTCTACCATTGTCGATGATAATGGTATGCAGAAGATCGAACCAACAAATGATGGATCTCCATACGAAGTCCATAGTCTAAGCTTCGGTTATCTAAGCGACTGCCTTGGCCTCGATCCACTTGGTAAAATAGTCGATTGCTATGAACAGAAACTTCCTCTGTCCCATAGCAAGAGGAAAAGGGCTGAGGATATACATTCCCCACTTAGCGAAGGGCCGGACAGATAATATTGGTCTTAAGTGAGCAGAAGGGAGTCTCTAAATATTTGAATGATGTTGACATGAGTCGTAAGCTCGGACGAGATCGTCGGAATCCTTCTGCATGGTTGGCCAGTAGTATCCTTGATACAATACTTTGTGGTATAAGGTTCGACTGCTAAGATGACTGCCGCAGATGCCTTCATGAACCTCCCAAAGAACATAATCAACTTTTGACGGCCGAAGGCATTTAAGCAATGGCATATAAAAGGATTGCTTGTATAGTCGGTCATCAAGCAGGACATAGCGGGGTGCTTGCATCTTCAGTTTTCTTGCCACTTTTTGATCCACCGGGAGAGATCCCTCTTTGAGGTACTTGATAATTGGATCGAACCAAGATGGCTCGGACTCAATCTGCATCACTCAATCAGCTTCGGCAATGCTAGATCTTTCGAGGACTTTCAGGTAAAATTTTTGCTCAAGGTCCATTGAATCCGTGGTGGCCAGGCAAGATAGAAGGTTGGCTCATGTGTTTTCAGTTCTTAAGATCTGAACAACTTCAAGTTTATAAAAATTAGAAGATAAGTCGCGCACCTTTTGAAGATACCAACCATATTTGATTCTCAAGCTTCGAATTCTCCTCACACATGGCCGGCAATTAGCTGGAAGTCGGTGTATGCATTCAATCTCTTCACTTTTAAATTATGGATGATCCAGAGTCCGATGAGTAGAGCTTCATACTCAACTTCATTATTAAAGACTGAGAAGGAGAAACGGATGCCATACTCGAATGTCACACCTTTCGGACTGGTGAGGACTAAGCCGGTGCCAGAACCATTCATGCTGGAGGATCCATCTGCATGAAGCAGCCATAAAGCTTCGTGCTTCGGTTGTTTCAAAATATTCAGAGTGGAACCATCCTCAGGTATGGCGCACTCAAGAAGAAAATCTACCAGAATTTATGCCTTGATGGCTGGACAAGGTTGATACTAAATATCATGTTCACTCAGATCAATGGCCCATTTAATCATCCTTTCTGATATTTTTGGATGGTGAATGATTGATTTGATAGGTTGGTCGATTAAGATCACTACAGCATGCGCTTGAAAGTAAGGCCATAATTTTTGGACAGATGTTATCAAAGCCAATACCATCTTTTCAATTCGAGAGTACCTTTTCTCAGCATTTTGGAGCAGTTTATTGACATAATAAATTGGCTTTTGGATTTTTCTTTCCTCTCTGATTAGTATAGACCCAATGGCATTCTCTGAGCCTGTCAGGTATAGGTATAGCGTCTCTCCGAGATCAGGCTACTGAGAAGAGGTGGTGACTCGAGGTATTTTTTGAGATCCTCGAAGGTTTTCTGGAATTCAAAGTCCACTGAAAATTCTTAGCCGATCTAAGTGCCTTGAAGAAGGGCAAACATTTCTTAGCTGACTGAGCAAAAAATCGGTTGAGGGCCGCTATCCTCCTAATAAGACGCTGCACCTCTTTGACCGACCCTGGAGGTGCCATCTGCTAGAGAGCTTGAATTTTTTGGGGGTTTACTTCGATACCTCGCTAGGAGATCATGAAACCTAGGAACTTCCCAGTGTTGACCCCAAAGGCACACTTGGTTGGATTTAGCTTCATCTGATATCTTTCGAGTGTCACAAAGCTCTCCGTGAGATCATCAATATGCTGGAATGCTTTCTTGCTCTTAACTAGCATATCATCAATGTATACTTTCATGTTTCAACCAATCTGCTCCTTGAAAACCTTGTTAACCAGCCTTTGGCAGGTTGCTCCTACATTCTTTAAACCAAAAGGCATAACTTGGTAGCAATAAATACCTCTGTCAATGATGAAAGTGGTTTCTCCTCATCCTCAGGCACCATTCAAATTTGATTATAGCCCGAATAAGCATCCATGAAGGTCAACATCTAATGGCCCGAGATAACATCCATAAGCTGATCAATCCAGGGCAGTGGAAAACTGTCCTTCGGGCAAGCCTTGTTGAGGCCTATGAATCGATACAAATTCTTCATTTGCCATTCAACTACCTCACCATGACAATATTTGCTAGCCAATTAGGATAATTTACTTCTCGAATGAAGTTAGCTTTGATGAGTTTGTTGACTTTCTCGATGGCCTTCTGACGCTTAAGAGCGAAGCTTCTTTTCTTCTGCTTGACTGGTCGAAATGTCTCATCCATATTAAGACGATGGACAAGAACATCTGGGCTGATCCTCAACATGTTTGAAGCAGACTAGGCGAAGTCGCCAGCGTTCACCTTTTAGTTGTGACCCAACCTTTATGGTTTGGTCTGACCAAGCCTCTTCTAGTGATATCTCTTCGAGTCCCTTGGTTGGCTCTTCTTGTTGCTCAGTATAGTCCTTTCGAGCATCCAGTCCATCGATCTCGGGTCTTCTAGACTAAAGATCGCAACAAAGCAGTACCAAGCCACAGCTTGGCTTCCCTAAACTACCCCTGCTCCCAAATCTATAGGAAACTTCATGGTGAGATAGGGGATGAATATAATGGCCTTGAGAGACATCGATCCAGGCCTGTCAAGGATTGCATTATAGGGTGACCGAAGCTTGATCACCAAAAAATCTGTATAAACAATTGCCACACTAGGCCAAGTGCTGGCTCGGACCACTAGCATGATGACTCCCCAGGAGCTATAGCATCGCCGATGAACCCTACTAGGTTAGAGTCTATGGTTCGGAGATCTTCCATTCATAGCTTCATATTCATAAAAGCAATAAAATACAAAATATTAACAGAGCTTCTACTATCAACCAAAATATGATGTATATCATAGTCGTTCATATTTAGAGATACAACTAAAGCATCATCATGTGGATATTATATCCCTTGGAGATCTTTGTTTGAGAAAGAGAGCTCTTCAGATCGACTCTTCTTTGGAGGGTTTTCTTCTTCATTCGAGCGAGGGCATGTGATCATGGAAATCATATTGATGTTGTCGACAACCGATGGGTTCGGTGGAGGTAGTTGGCATGGCTCAGGTTGATGACCTCTTCTATTGTTCGACTCAAGGGCCCTTCTAAATCAATCCAACCTCCCTCGACGGATGAGCTGCTCAATCTTATTTCGAAGATGCCAGCACTCTTCTGTGTGATGCCCATGATCTCGATGAAATCGGCAGTACTTAGTCATATCTCTCTGAGCCATATTTCCTCGAAGATGTGGTGATCGAGGGATCTGGCGCTCGATCTCCATCAGGAGCGGAGTATACTGGTTGAACCTCTGCGTCGGGTTTCGAGTGCAGTCTCTAGGCGGCGAAGGAGGAATCCCTTAGCGGGGAGGTGAACTTGCATGGCGAGAGGGTCGGTTCTTCTCTGAGCCCTTATTCTCCTTCTTAGTTTGCTCGGCTCGGGCCGATCTTCTTGATTCTTCGATCCTAGCATATTTATCTGTCAGAGCCATCATGTCGAAGAGGTTCTTTGTGTAATTGACCTTCAAGGCTAAGTAGAAGTCCCCCTCCTTAGATATTTCGCCTGTTAAGGCGGACATGGCCACCTCATGGTTGAGGTGGTCTACCTTCAACATGGCCGTATTAAAGCAACCAAGATAACTTCTCAAGGACTCCCTCTCTTGGATCTCCTTCGATGGCGGCGACTACTGACGAACTAACTAATGAATAGACAGCTCAGTTCATCGAAGGAACTGATGGAACTTGGCTTCAAACCGTTAAACCAAGTTCTGGCAGATCCCCTGAGAGTCGAAGGAAAGACTCGGCACATGATCACATCCGATGCTCTATGGAACATCATGATCGGTGGATCCATGGTACGACTCGATGGTGAAAAGCTTAACATAGGGAGGAATCACCTCCTGCATTATTTCCTTAGTGAAGGGAATGCCATGTTCTGCCTTCGATTGGGGAGAAGGAGCCTGCTTGACAGGATTCAGCTCTTGATGCCACTCCTATCACATCTCATGGAGTTATCGTTGAACTTTCTCATCACGAGTGATAGAAGAGATGGGACGAGGGGATCGTGGTCACGGCGTTGAGTTATGGCGGGAGTACAATGAAAAGAGAGATCGAGCTCATCGAGATCTAGGAGGGCTCAATCTTCTAGCCCTCAGTGGTGCCGGCTTAAGCCTTTTGTGGTTGGGCTATTGAAGATGACTTGTAACTTCAAGGGGACTGCAAGATGAGACCACCGGTGAAAAGGGGCAATAGCTCCGTCGGAAAGCTATGGAGCCGGTGCAGTTGGAAGAGGAACTCTATGGAGCCCCTGCACCACCTAGGTCAAAGCTTGGATCTACTGAACCAGCATGAAGAATTGGTCCTGAGTGACCAGGACCGCTGGCAATGGAGGAATCTCGGTCGGCGGTGGTTGAGGGGGTGCAACATCATTCGCGAGATCAGGCCTTTGGGATGCGGCCTGAATCGGAGCCTATGAGGTTGCTTTCCTTCGGCTGGCCATGGAGAGATTGTTCTTCTTGTCAATAACCTTGTCTCCTTGGTTTCAAGTTTAAGAGGACTTGAGGTCCTTCCTCTAGCGCCAATCTATTACCGTGGAACTCCGTTCTTCGGCTTGGGTGCAACTCACGTCAGGATCTAGATGATAATCTTCCATCTAGATAACCTGCAAGACAGTCCTCACGCGAAAACGTTGGGGGTGGCCCATGCGAAAGACCCTTCGATGCCCAAGTCAGTGAAGATTCACAACAATCAGATGTGATGAGAAGGCTCTTGCAGAAGAGCTCCTTAAGAATAGCTTCTCAAGAGCTGAAAACTCTACTTAAGCTTCAATGGATTATTAGTTAGTGAGTGGGCGTACCTCAATAAGCTTTACGACAGGGTATTTATCACTACAAGAAAAAACAGAAATAGCGACGCCAATTTAGTGATGCATTTTTGCATCCCTAAATTGCGACAACTCAGCGAGAAAAATAAATAGTGACGCAAAAAAATGCATCGCTATATAGCAACGCATTAGCGACGTAAAAACCCAAAAAATTAAAAAAAATCTTAAATATAGCGATGCTTAGCGACGCAATGATTGCGTCGCTATTTAGCGATGCATTAGCGATGTATATAACAAAAAAAATTAAAAAAAATTAATTTTTAATTTAATGACGCTAATAATGCATCACTGTATAGCGACGCAATGTTTGCGTCGCTAAATAGCGACGCATTAGTGATGCAAAAACCCAGAAAATTAAAATAAAATTATTAATTCTACGATGTAGTTAGTTGCGTCGCTATTTAGCGACCCATTAGCGACGCATATACCAAAAAAAATTTAAAAAAATTAATTTTTAATTTAGCGACGCTAATAATGCATCGCTATATAGCAACGCAATGTTTATGTCGCTAGAAAGCGACGCACACTACAAGAAAATACTGAAATAGCGACGCAAATTTAGTGACGCATAATTGCATCGCTAAATTACGACCTCTTTGCGACGTCATTGTGACAACAAAATATTGCGACGCATTAGCGACTCATTAGCGACTCAATTAACCAAAAAATCAAAAAAAATTAAATTTTTAATATTGCGATGCAGATATTGCGTCGCAATATTTTTAAATTAATTTTTTATAAATATAAATATCAATAAAAATATTGCGATGCAATATTTGCGTCGCAATGTTTTTAACAGAATTAAATATTTTAAATAGCGACGCATTAGTGACGCAATAAAATAGATAATTAGAAAAATTATTTTTAATTTAGCGACGCACCAATTGCATTGCAAATAATTGAAATGAAATTAAATTTTATAAATCTAATTATCGGAAAAAAATATTGCGACGCATCACAGTGCGTCGCAATGTTTTTAAAAGAATTAAATATATTAATAGCGACGCATTAGCGACGCAATAAATTAGAATATAAGAAAAATTATTTTTAATTTAGCGACGCAACAAATGCGTCGTAAATAATTTAAATAAAATTATATTGTTTAAAGTACAAATATTTACAAAATATTGCGACGCATAACAGTGCGTCGCAATGTTTTGAAAAGAATTAAATATTTTAAATAGCGACGCCTTAGCCACGCAATAAAATTGGAAAATAAAAAAATTATTTTTAATTTAGCGACGCAACAATTGCATCATAAATAATTTAAATGGAATTATATTTTTTACAGTAGTAATATTTAAAAAAATATTGCGACGCCAACTAGTGCGTCGCAATATTTTGAAAAGAATTAAATATTTTAAATAGCGACGCCTTAGCGACGCAATAAACTAAAAAAATAAAAAAATTATTTTTAATTTAGCGACGAAACAATTGCGTCGCAAATAATTTAAATGAATTATATTTTTTATAGTACTAATATTTTAAAAAATATTGCGATGCCACCCAGTGCGTCGCAATATTTTGGAAAAAATTAAATATTTTAAATAGCGACGCATTAGCGACGCAATAAACCAGAAAATAAATTAAAATTATTTTTAATTTAGTGATGCATAACTGCGTCGCAATAATTTTAAATAAAATTAAATTTTATAAATTATAAATATGAGAAAAAATAATTACGACGTAACACAGTGAGTTGCAATGTTTTTAAAAAATTAATTATGTTAAATAGCAACGCATTAGCGATGTAATAAGCGAAAATATTAATTTGAAAATTATGTTTTAATATAGCGACGTACTTGTTGCATCGTAATTATTAGAATTAAAGTTAATTTTTTATATATTATAATTATCATATTAAAAAAATACGATGCAACCCTTTGCGTCGTTATATATTTAAAAAAATTAATTATGTTAAATAGCGATCGGTCCAAAATCGATCGTGATCGATCAGTTGCAACCCTCGGATCGTCGCCGATCGGACCGATTGTCGCGGTCCGCGATCGATCGTCGCCGATCGGGATCAAGGCTTGGATCGATCGCAACCGTTGGATCGTCGCCGATCTCGGACGGATCGCCACGGTCCGAGATCGATCGTGGCCGATCGGGATCAGGGCTTGGATCGATCGTAACCGTCGGATCGTCGCCGATCTCGGACGGATTGCAACTGTCCGAGATAGGTCGTGGCCGATCGGGATCAGGGCTTGGATCGATCGCAACCGTCGGATCTTTGCCGATCGGACCGATTGCGCGGTCCGCGATCGGTCGTCGCCGATCGGAATCAGGGCTTGGATTGATCGCAACAGTCGGATCATCGCCGATCGGACGGATCGCCACGGTCCGAGTTCGGTCGTGGCCGATCGGGATCAGGGCTTGGATCGATCGCAACCGTCGGATCGTCGCCGATCTCGGATGGATTGCAACTGTCCGAGATAGGTCATGGCCGATCGGGATCAGGGCTTGGATCGATCGCAACCGTCGGATCGTCGCCGATCGGACCGATTGCCGCGGTCCGCGATCGGTCATCGCCGATTGGGATCAGGGCTTGGATCGATCGCAACCGTTTGATCGTCGTCGATCTCGGACGGATCGCCACGGTCCGAGATCGGTCGTGGCTAATCGGGATCAGGGCTTGGATCGATCGCAACCGTCGGATCGTCGCCGATCTCGGACGGATTGCAACTGTCCGAGATAGGTCGTGGCCGATCGGGATCAGGGCTTGGATCGATCGCAACCGTCGGATCTTTGCCGATCGGACCGATTGCCGCGGTCCGTGATCGGTCGTCGCCGATCGGAATCAGGGCTTGGATCGATCGCAACAGTCGGATCATCGCCGATCGGACGGATCACCACGGTCCGAGTTCGGTCGTGGCCAATCAGGATCAGGGCTTGGATCGATCGCAACCATCGGATCGTCGCCGATCTCGGATGGATTGCAACTGTCCGAGATCGGTCGTGGCCGATCGGGATAACGGCTTGGATCGATCACAACCGTTGGAACTTTGCCGATCGGACCGATTGCCGCGGTCCGCGATCGGTCGTCGCCGATCGGGATCAGGGCTTGGATCGATCGCAACCGTCGTGATGACCCAATTGATGATTTTGATGATTAACAAAACTATGTGAGTATAATTTTTGAAGGCTCTAATGATTTTGATTTAGTGTTTCAGCCAATAAGACTTTTGAAAGATCAAAATCAAGTGTTAAAATGTGTTCTGGATCGAATCTAATGTCTAGGTAAGAAATGCAGACATTAGAGTCGACTCCGAGAATCACAGAGCCGACTCCGGAACTGGCACGGGCATTAGAGTCGACTCCGAGACTGTGAGAGTCGACTCTCACAGACGGAGCAGAAAGTCGATTTTTCTGGCTCCAACCTAGAGTCGACTCCGGGTAAGTTAGAGTCGACTCCGGAAAAGCATCTTGTCG